>JALBCR010001443.1:0-155453 GCA_030710515.1 Abscondita cerata | reverse complement strand
CCTATTAGAATTTAAGAAAGTTTGCAAAATTATAAAGAAGAAGTTTAAGAATTGTTTGAAATATTTTGTATCCAATTGATTCAATCTTTTGTGTTGAAACAAGGCTTTAAAAGATAAAACTGCTAATATAACGTATTAAAGAGCCTTTGATAAAGATAACGTTTTGAAAAGCAAAATATCTGTTCTTTGAAATTGACTGAGAAACATTTACCCAAGTCAAAATCTATCTAATAAGTATGACCAACATCCCCAATCATGGCAAGAGTTTAAACCGAACGATTGTAATGATCAAGTTCCTGTTCCTTTGAAGGGTAGAATTAGTATTCAACGCCTGTTCAACGTTGAAAGGCACTCAATTAAAGACAACAAGAGGCAATTAAATTATAGAAACCATTTATTTACCTAAGTCATACCTCCGTTCTAATGGCAACCATCAGGATCATGACACAAAAGATTCACGCCTGATAAAGCGAATTCGCTTGAGGGCGAACGTCTTTCTGATTTAACCCATACCCAACCCAGTCTGAAACCGAACAAAATAAAACAATTGACGAAACCATTCACAAATCAACCATGCCAACCAATACACCTCACAGTGGTACAAGAGTTTAATAGAACGATACGTTTGATAAAGTCTCTGGCAGAGCGAAACGTTTCATTTGTTCTTTCTTCAACTTGAAGTGTCTCTTTAAAAAAGACAGTTAAAATACAAAAAAGAGATTTATTTTAACTTCAAATTAAGTTAGGTATACCGAAGTATTAATATAATAATTAATAATTTTACCTCCGTCACTACCATATCTTTTCCTTTCTGCCTCTTTCTATTTTAAATTCATTTTGTTTTTTCATTTGGTTGTAGTTTTTTCACCATTCTTTCCATTTCTTGTTCATTCTTTTTCTAATGCGCCATTTGAGTATGCAATACATATCTTTTGCTTTCCAATACTCTTTACTGATGTTTTCCAATTTTTCTGTAATTCCCTTAATATAAATGAAAACTGACTAGGACTTATAAATAGACATTTGATTAGTTCCTTTGTTCGAATTTTTTGTCCCACATTCCTGTCTATTCTTGTTCTACACTTCATCTCTCTATATGTCTTCTATGTTGTTTCTTTTATATCGTTGTGCATCTCTATTCGGCCCATACTTTCTTATGGTAATCTTCTTTCTACATTATCGAATGTAGTCCGACTTTCTTTATACAATCTCTTTCTTCACTTTGTTTTAGAAATGATATATATTGTATATATATATATATATATATATATATAATATAGATAATGCTTGATCTTCATCAGAACATACGTCTTAAGTTTGAACATCGCGTATTCAATATATGCAGTTAGCGCAATAACAATCTTTATGATTTACCTGAGGTCGTTGACCAGAACCAAAGTCACGTATCGTGCTGTTTGCATATTTGTTGTGCCGCATTTAGATATTTCCGAACGTTACGCAGTTAGGTAAACCTTCCATCGTACGATTTGTGGTAAGGTAATTTCCGCATTCTGCGTCTCAATACTTTTGGTGATGATACCCGCCAGCTGACTCCAGGTTCTTTCCGCATTTGTCCAAGAAGATAAAATATCGCCCAACAGTACAGAACGCCTGATCTTTCAGCGATCATCTTTGAACGGATGACCATATCAGGTACATCAGATGTTGAGTTTCTTAGACGTTATTATCTTCAGTACACGACAGAACGCATTTTATCGTTAATCTGCTTTCACGATAAAACCAGAAGATTCATTTTCAGAGATGTTGTTCAGTTGTCTAGCAGATCTAATTGTTTTTAGTAGAATGGCAGTTAGGATCTTGATGTGAACAGCATGTCAGGTTATTGAGCCACCAGGCTAAATCCCAAACTCCGCCTGGTTCTCTAATTAGATAACACGCTAAGAAAAGCAGGTATATTTTGCCGTTAACTCTACAGCTTAAGGATTGATGTCCATGTCATAAATGGGATGAGCGAGTTAGCAGAAAGAATAACACAAGAACCATATTCATAATTACATCATTTAACTCTTAGCTTGAATAAAATGTGCGGCAGAAGCAATAGCCTTCAAAACATGTCAATCTGTAACGGTCCAAAATGGCGATCGAACCAGCGCCCACAGGTTAATCGAAATTCGTGCGGTCATTAAATACTTGTCAACAACAACTATTTCGTTAATACTAAATTTCATTTTTGAAATTGTACCATTACATTAATACGTCCCACGTATGCAGGGCTTGTCTGTTAGCGTGAAAACAGTGGAAAACTGTTCGTTAAGATATGTTGGTAGTGACTGCACCTGTCAATTAAATGCCAACTTATGATTGCGTGAATATTTAAATATGGAAATTGAATTTAAGCTAAGAAAAGAAAACACTAATTTTGTAGATAGTGGGAATTGTTTGTACATAAAATTATACTGCAATTGGACATTTGTGACCGAAGATTGAGTACTGAAGACTAGTTCGAACTTTTTTGTAGCAGCGGGGGCCCTTGTCATGTATTAAACGGCGATTGTTATCGCTGGCGAGAAGCAAAGAAGACTCTTGGGCTCCAGCGAAGTGTTATTTTGAATTACTTTAAACATGTTAATACGCGAGCGAAAATTTTAGGCTTTAATACTTTGTCCAGCAGCGACAAATTGTCGTACACGCATTTGCTCAAATGTTAACTTAGCTGTTATTGAGCACAGGAGTTGTTACCGGAATTGGTTATTCAGTCTATACTATAGTTTATGGGATTCAAAGGTTTGCAGTCATAGCTGCACGTCATTGTGGAATAGACTGGCTGTTATAACGCATGATTGTATAATATTGCCGGTATGACAGTCGTATCAGTGAGTTAGCTTGAGGCCTCTTAGAAGAGGTCATCATGTCCAGAAATTGTGAGATCCAGAAAATTAATTGATTCTCACAATTTCTAGACATGATTATGGCCTCTTCTACAAAAATTTATAGAAAGCCTACTACCACTGATCATTTGATACCATTTTATTCCTTTCATCCGTTAAACCATAAATTAGCGGCTTTTCGTGCCTTTTTTCCATCGATTGTTCAATATTCCCCTTAATAAGAATGACTTTAATCAAGAATTGTTAACAATTTTTACATTGCGAATTCTAATAATTACCCCTTTAAGTTAATTTTTTAATCTATTCCACAAATGTAAATCAAAAATAATCTTAGGTCTCTAACGACACTTTCCCATTCTCGTACTTCTAATAAATATTTTGCAATCCCTTTTATAGGATCGATTTCATAAAATTCAAAAACTTTTACTAAATTATAATTTGAACATAACTTTTAATTCCATTAATAATATTAACCGCCCCTTAATTAACTCTAAAGATAACATTGACATATTAGACAAATGCGGTGTTTATAAATTAATTTGTGGTACTTGTCAATCCTTTTATATTGGACAAACTGGTAGGAAATTTTCGTCGCGTATCAATGAACATGTTAAAGAAATTAAAAATAACACTTCCTTTAATTTAAAGTCTTCTTTTTGCTTCTCATATTAACATTAACAATCATGTGTTTAATTTAAACGATAATATTAAAATTTTACATATATGTAATAAAAGTTTAAAATTGGACTTTTTAGAACACTTTGAAATCTTCAGTCACTCAAATAAATATCCAAATCTTTTATTAAATGAAATTTTAAATAATAACCATAATTTACTTTATCTACAAAATTAATTATAATGTTTGTTATGTTTTTTCTTACTTTAATTCAATTTCCATATTTAAATGTTCGCGCCATTATTTAAGTTGGCATTTTAGTTGGCAAATTTCAAAGTCACTATTAAATTATATCTTAACCTATACTTAGTGGTTGAATTGATATCAACATGATGTCGTTTTTCCACTTTGCTAAATTTAAAGATAAGCCCTTATCTGTATACGTTTTGTGGGACGGTGTCTTATTAAATTTAAATTTTTAAAATGTAATTTGTATTAACGCAAAATATTTTTAAGTTTTAGTTTGTTTGTTGACTGTAAGTATTTAGTAACCCTTTGAATTTCGTTAATTTTATTGTTTGTAGTTCTATATGTATTTTTTATGAGATTTAACTATTGGATCGTTATGGTTGGCCTGAAGATGGCAATTTTATTATATTGCCGAAACATGTAGCCTTCATTTCTTTTCTCCGACAATTTTCAAAAATTTAAAATTAAATATAACTTTTATGGGATGGATATGGTTTAATTTTTGTGATTTATTCTTTCTTCTACTTCGGTAGTAAATTTAATTTCAGGATGAATATTATTTAAATAATTTAAAAATCTTAGGTAATGCTTACATCACCATGTGGCCATATGGAGAAAATATCATCAACATATCGTAACTAAAGTTCTGGTTTGTTGGAAGATTCTGAATTGCATTTGTTTCAAAAGTTATCCATAAATAAATTAGCAATTGCAGGTGAGATAGAGTGATCCCATTGGTGCTCCTTTAGTTTGTTTATATTTCTTAGTGCCAAAAGAGTATGTGTTGGTTAAACAATGTTTAGTTAAACGAACAACATCAGGTGTTAACATATGTTTGTTTGCTAGAATATTAAGAGTCTCTTCTATTGGAACTTTAGTAAACAAGGACTCAACGTCAAAGCTGACCATGATATCTGTAGGTTTTAATTTACTAATTCTAATAATATCTATAAAATGTGTTGAATTTTAATATAAGAACTTGAGGATTCAACAAAAGGTTGTAATATTTTAACATATCCAGCTAACTTTGTGTTGGTGAATCTATACTACTAACAATAGGCCTATGGTACTCCATTTATGAATTTTAGGTAATCCATAAAATTTTGGACATTTAGAAGACTTTTCTCTGGTATTAGAATAAAGAAAGTGACATTACTATGTGATTTGACATTTCTATGTAGATGTCGTGACAAAAATATTATACCTAAATGTTGTAAGATTAAATTTCACACCAATTCTTCTAAAACAAAAGGATCTTACATCGAACCGGGTTAGCGTTAGTACGAAATATGATTTCAGATGTCAGAAGAAATCTATCTAACGTAAGTACAGAATTACTATCAATTCATTTAGATCTTTCTAACACTATTCTTCCTGTAATATGGAGAAGCATAGATAAATTGGCTGAATTACAATCACAAAAATTAAAGAACTAAAAACTGCCCGCCACTTGAAGAAATTTGATTGTCTCAGTCAAAAGTTCAAAATTGGAATAACAGGAATGACACTGATGTTCGTAATGTAGTTCACAATATTTCAAGCAAAGAATTAGACGAACATTCTGTGAGTATTCTTAGTAAAGGTTTCAATTTTGCTGTTGTTCCTTCTCGTATTCCAGTAGAAGAGATCATAACAAAGGTTGAAGCAGCAGTCAAAGATTTTGAGAACGTTGAAGCAGAAACGGTACGACAAGAAGTTTCTCATGTTCTGAAGAAATCTAAACTTCCGAAACGCAACGTCACTTACAAGGAATTGAAAGCGTTAAAAGAACTAAAAGGAGATAATTCTATTGTTGTGCTACCTGCTGACAAAGGAAATGCAACTGTAATAATGGATACTGAAGATTATAAATCAAAAATCGAAACATTGTTACAAGATCCTATTTACAAAATTATAAACTCTGATCCTACAACGTATCTCGAAAAACTACTAAAGCTGTAATTAAGGAATGTATACTGATAAGGAAATTCAAAAGAAATTAATACCAAGAGAAAAGTCTTCTAAATGTCCAAAATTTTATGGATTACCTAAAATTCATAAAAATGGAGTACCACTTAGACCTATTGTTAGTAGTATAGATTCACCAACACAAAAGTTAGCTGGATATGTTGCTAAAATATTACAACCTTTTGTTGAATCCTCAAGTTCTTATATTAAAATTCAACACATTTTATAGATATTATTAGAGGTCGTAAATTAAAACCTACAGATATCATGGTCAGCTTTGACGTTGAGTCCTTGTTTACTAAAGTTCCAATAGAAGAGACTCTTAATATTCTAGCAAACAAACATATGTTAACACCTGATGTTGTTCGTTTAACTAAACATTGTTTAACCAACACATACTTCTTATACGACTCTAAGAAATATAAACAAACTAAAGGAGCACCAATGGGATCACCTATCTCACCTGCAATTGCTAATTTATTTATGGATAACTTTGAAACAAATGCAATTCAAGAATCTTCCAACAAACCAGAACTTTGGTTACGATATGTTGATGATATCTTCTCCATATGGCCACATGGTAATGAAGCATTACTAGCTTTTTAAATTATTTAAATAATATTCATCCACAAATTAAATTTACTACCGAAGTAGAAGTTAACGGAAAACTACCTTTTCTTGACGTGTTACTAATTAGGAAACCAGACGGAAGTTTAGGACATACAGTGTATAGAAAACAAACTCATACCAATAGATACCTACATGCTAATTCACATCATCATCCACAACATTTAAATTCTGTTTTAAAACCTTATTAATTAGATCTGCTAGACTAACAGACAGCGAGCATATACACGAAGAAATGAATCTTCTGAATCAAGCTTTTAAACAAAATGGTTTTTCACGTCATCATGTTATGAAAGCAAAAAGGATGAAACAAAGAAGTGACAACGAAGTTAACGATAAGAGTACGTTTACTGTATCAATCCCGTACTTCAAAGGTACTACAGAGAAGATAAGTAACATTCTAAAGAAACACAACATACGAGTAGTTTCTGTACCTGTTAATAAAGTTAAGTCTTTCCTCCGTTCCCCTAAAGATATTATTCCTTTAGAAGATCAAGGCATTTACGAAATTCCTTGCGGAGGATGTAACATCTCTTACGTTGGACAAACCAATCGACGTATTTCTGCGAGAAGAGAAGAACACAAACTAGCAGTCCGAAAAGGATGTTTAACTTATTCTCTAGCTGAACATCATCACCAAACAGGACATAAAATCGATTTTGAAAATACAAGAATGCTAGGAAGAGAAAAATATTTATGTAACCGCCTCATTAGAGAACAAATCGAGATAGAAAGACGTCCTAGTTGCATTAATAAACGAGATGATGGAAAAGGTTTACCTAACACTTGGAAACCGTTATTAACTTTACCTCAGGATAGAAGATCCCCAAATATCCAACAAATAGAACAACAAAATATGCAAAACAACATTACCATGATACCGATACGTAATGCTATTGGTTACTCTGGTCCAGCGACACGTTCAAGGTCAAAATCGCATAGAAACTAAGATTGTTATTTATTAATTACTTGAAAAAGCTGCGTGTTAGCGTGGCGAAACGTTGTAATTTTTAATATTTATTACACGTGTTTAAACCCCAAAGATTTTTATTACAAATATATATATATATATATATATATATATATATATATATAAACAACTTTGCCGACAGGTATGTAAGCAGTTACATAGTCGATCCTCTCTTTAATATATAGTTAACATAACAGTTGACAAGTATAAAATTTTGAATCGCCTGGTTTAGATACCAGGGTGATTCTCAGTGTTTGTTTGCTATTGTACAACCACTTGCGTACTTTACTGGCGATTCGAAATTTTATACTTGCCAACTGTTATGTTGGCTATAATTATTGAAGGATCGACTATGTAACTGCTTTACATACCTGTCGGATACGAGAAAATAACTTGGAGCTGTTACCCTGGCCAGCAAAAAGCCCAGATTTTAAATTATCGAAAATGTTTGGGCTCGAATACTTGCTGTTATCCGAAGACAACAAGGGCCAAATTTTATACCAGTAAACCGTAATGCACTAATTGCAGCCATTGATACCGCATGGGAAACGATTAATATTAATTATATTGATACCTTGATAGCGTCAATGAGCAGACGCCTCCAAGAATGTATCAATAATAATGGAGGTCACACCCATTATTGATTTCTTATATTTATTTATATAGTAATACCTTTATTTAAAAAAAACGTTTTCATTTAATTTTAAACTATAACTTGGTATCTTAATTATAATTATGTAATAAATTCTTGTCAAAAACTAAATATATACGTTGACAATAAGAATTGCCTTAGTTTTTATTTTCACTTTTTATATTAACTACAGAAAAAAATGAAACGTCATAAAATATACATTTTGTAAGGACTAAATATTATGAATAGAGAGTTTAATGATTTTTTTAATAACTTACAATAATTAGTAGGTTAGATTTATTTAAAAATAAGTAATAATCAGTCAACCCAAATAACCATGTTTAGTTTTTGATTTAATTTAAAAGTTATTGCTTGTAGACGTTTTTAAATCAAAATTATTTCTAATTTTATTTTGTAAACATTTCCTAAACAAAATTTTGATTCGATAATTAATCGAGCTATGGTGTTTAATTAGCGATACCTTCAAATATATTCTTTAAAGAAAAAATTAAGTAAGCAACGTAAATTACCTATTTTCTAAAACGTGCTTAGTGTAATGATTCATTCTACAGTCCTTCTATAAGATAACCCCTGCTGAGACTACCTGCTGTTAGAATTGTAAATGATACCCTTAAGCCCGCTTCACAATGTGCAAACTTTTGTTTACAGAAATTGTGGTGTCCAAGTTTTAAATTTCATCAGTGTACATCTTATGAATCACATTTTGGGTAATATTTTTGATGACCATATGCCACTTGACACAAAACGCTTTACAAAACCGCCTGCTCCGTGGTTAACTGATACCATTAGAAGAATGCAGAAAATACGCGATAAAGCATTTTTTAAGTATCAAAACACA
Source organism: Abscondita cerata (assembly GCA_030710515.1). Lineage (NCBI taxonomy): Eukaryota > Metazoa > Arthropoda > Insecta > Coleoptera > Lampyridae > Abscondita > Abscondita cerata. The sequence continues at coordinate 146,705 of JALBCR010001443.1, read as the reverse complement.
AAACTAGAACAAGACAAAGATTTCTATAAAATATTGCGAAATACGGTTAATTTAGCTATTAAAAGAGAAAAGAAAATGTACTTAAACTCAAAATGTCTTACCAAAAACTTTCGAGTAATATGGAAAGCTTTAAAAACTGTTATCAAGTTTATACACCCCCAATCCTGTAGTGCCATCTCACTTACAGAATGTTGAAGCAATAAATTCTTATTTTGTTACATCTCTTCCTGCATCATCACCTCCGGAACTACTGACTAAAACAGTAGAAGAATATTTATCTACCAAACCACAATATGTGTTTCTTTTTTCTTTGGCAAATGTAGAAGACATTAATACTAAGTCCACTGGGTATGACGGATTGAGCATTGAAATGATTAAATTGTTTATTTTACATTTAGTAAACACTTGTCTGTTGGAAGGAGTTTTTCCTGATCCTGGAAAGTGGCAATTATCAATCTTATCTCAAAATTATCTGCGCCCTTACATTACAAGGATCTAAGACCTATAAGCTTACTACCTATTTTATCAAAAATATTAGAAAGAATCAGTTAAGGTATTTCTGTGATAGCATAAAAATTCTACCTACCACGCAATCTGGATTTCGCAAGGGCTTCAGCTGTGAAACTGCATTAAATAAAATTATAGACGATATTGTGACAAGTACAGATTGAGAAAAATTACTGTTTTAATTTTTATTAGACTTTAGTAAAGCTTCGACACTCTAAATCACAAAATTCTCATCAGCAAGCTAAAAATCAATAGGTTTGGATCCTGTAAGCTTAAACTTTTAAAATCTTATTTACATAGAAGGGAACAACGTGTGCAAATCAACGATAAATTATCTGACGCTCAATACTTGGACACAGAAGTTCCCTCAGGTTCCATACTGGGTCCGCTTCTATTTTCTCTATACACCTCATCGCTGCCAGATTATATAAAAGCATTGCCAATATCATTTCTACGCGGATGATTCTCAGCTTTACTACCTTTTATTAGCATGAATCTGAGGATGCAATCTCGAAAATCAATTATGATCTAGAACAAATTAATAGATTTCATTAGAATCCCACAACTTAAAAATTAAACGCTTAAAAATCAGACTTAATAGTCTTTGGTCCCAATACAGCGAGATGCAGTGTTATAAATAAACAATCGTTTAAACTATACCTAAACAAAACAGTTTTATACCAAAGAATTATTATTTAAACAACAAACAAACAATTGTTCATTATAAAATACGATGATATATTGTGCTTAGAAATTCGTTCTTTCGTTCCTACTCAGTATTTTGCTGATATGTAAATTAAACTAGGTTATGGCAGAACAGACGAAAGTCTGAACTGCCTAGAGGTTTACTCATTTTTTTCTCTCTTGTACTTTAAAATTGTATGTCTGTAATATAATTATATTTTCTATTGTATGTACAAATCAGGTGGCAAATAAAGTCCTCATTATAATTATTATTATAATAATGGATTTAAAAAATGTAAAAAAATGAAGAGAAAAGAAAAAGGCATTGGAAGAAAAAAAGCAAAAATGAGTGGAGATGGAGAGCAGACTAATCGGCATTGAGAAATTCTTAGAAAAAAAGGAAGTTATACTTTTACATTAAGCCTTATAAATATTTACATTCGTCTACACTCTAATTAAACCTTATCCAGTTTTACTCTTCTTTTGAACAATCACCGTCTTAGTCATCTTCCTAAATAATTTCTTACTTGTTTTCTTTTTTTTTAAATCCTTTTCTTCCTCTCTACCCTTCTTTTCCCTCTACCGCCGTCTTCCAATTTTTTTTTGTTTTTGCTCCTCTACTTCAACACTTTTTTTATTCTTATACTATTTTCTTTTTCTTCTTTGTTCCCTTTTTCTTGTACCTATATACATTGTTTAATTTATAATTTCTATTCTCTTTTTAATTTCTATCTTTTCTATTCATCTTCCCCATTCTCCGATATTCTATCTTCATCTTGTATATAGAATCAAAATTTTTAAACGTCAACTCAAATAGTTGATTCCTTTTTTATCTGTTAAGAGTAAAACGCGTATGTGTGATGGATGGAGAGGTAAGGAAGGATAAAAAAAACTAGAAAGAGGAAAGGAGAGATGGAAGTTTGATATATGGAAATATAAGCAAAAGTATAAGATTATTTTGGAACATTGCGCGGATGAAGAATAAAGGGGAATAGTTCTGGACGTATGTATATAAAGAACTATGGTTTAAACATGAATGGAGCAAAAAAAATGGAGTATAAATTGCCAGACGACTTCATATGGGAAGTTCAATTAGCGGAAAGAGATAAAAGAAAGGGAAAGGCAAAATGAGGCATAGGTAATTACTGGTGTGTAAGAAAGGAGTGGGAGAAAGAGCAATGAAAGCTATACAAAAGACAGTCGACGGAAAAAAATACGGAATAATAACGGTAAATGGAGAAGAAATAGAAAAATTAAGAAAATGCTTAATAAGATAAAGAAGGCAAGGAAGAAAAAATTATTATAGGAGGGGATTTGAACGCAAGAATTTGGATGAAAAGACGGATAAAAATAAATAGAGAACAAAATCAGAGCAATTAAAAGAGAAAGAGCATGAACATTATTAAACGGAAATATGGGAAAAGGAAAAAAATTGATAGTTAAAAGTTTCATAGGAGGAAAGGGAAGATCCAGATTATGTTTATTGCAAACGAGATAGTAAAGAAGATATAGGATTTATTAGAATAGGAGATAAGACGTAGACTCGGACCACTTGATCGGAGAGGAAGAGTGGAAAGAAGAAGAAATTACAAGTAGAAATACACAGGAAAAAATGAGAGATAGAATCAGGAAAGTAATGGAAAAGATACAACAAGAGGAATGGGATTTCCAGAGAGCTGGAAGAAAGCAATAATAATGTGCCCAATATACAAAGGCGGTGATAAACTAAATGTGAAAAAATACAGGGGAGTAAGCAGAACAAATGTAGGGTACAAAACAATACGGTGAGATAACAAGATTGGAAAAAGGAGTAGAAGTGAACAAAATTCTACAAGAGTGACAGACAGGTTTTAGAAAAGGAAGGAGGACAATGGATATAATATTTATATACTAAAACGAGTATAATAAGGAAATAGGCAAAAAGAGAAGAAAAGTATACGCTGTATTTATAGACATAAAAGGAAATAACATCCCGAATGGAAGTGAAGAGAAAGCTAGGGAAGGTGTTTCGAACGAAGAAAGGGCTGTATGTAAAGGTAAGAGGAAACATCAAATGATAAGACTATTAAAATTGGAAGAACAAACAACCTTCTAGCTTATGTAGACGATATAGTGATCTTCGCAAGGATGGAGGAACAAATGCGGAAGATAATAAATGCGAAGAAAAGATATGTAGAAAAAAATTGAAAAAACAAAAATTTTATGATGTTTAAGAAGAAAAAGGAAAATAAGTGATGGTAAGGAGAAGAGGAAATCGAACCCATACAGCACGGAATGTCTTATGGACCTCCATTATATGTCCAAAACATATACCCACATTCATGGACGTTGATCGGAGATCCATAAGATATCGATATTGGATCTCTTATGGATGTCCATTTGCGTTCGTGTCAGCTAGGTAAATGTTTAAAAATATTGTAAAATGTAGTTTCAAAGTATAGTGCATGGTTGGCAAATGAAATACTCACATAATTTTCTTGAAGTATGGAAGGTGAAAGTCTAACTTTATAGAAATAATTATATAAATAATTTTAATATATACATACTTATTTAATCACTTTGTTATTTTCATCCGACGGTTATTAACAGTAATCAAATTTGCTGTTAAAAGGAACATCCCTAATATAACCCATTTGGGATGTCTAATGACATCCCTTTCGGATATCTTCTGTACCTCCATATTTGTGACAAACGGAGTACGTATCGACATTCATAAGACGTACAAAAGATGTTAAATGGACATCCGGAGAACATCCATGAGATGTTTTATGTACATCTCTGTGCTATCTGGGAAAGAGTGGATAAGATATAATAAATACCTAGACGATACATTTATTTAGTCGTATGGTACATTTTAAATATTGTATTGTGATGTAAGTGTTATGTATGGTGCCCCAGAAGATCAGTATAAACCTGTATAGTGTGGTGACGAAACCGTGTGCAATTGTGGATTGGTTCGTCTTGGCAAAGCACTAAAACCTAAACATGCCAACCCTTACCCACCCTAGTATTCACATGTAATAATATTAATTAAGTGTGTAATGTGATTGTGAAATTGTATTGTACATGTTTTCCTAATTATCCGGGAGGGTCTTGATTAAGAGGTCCGGAAACCAAAGTGGTGATTCTCAGGAACAACATGTTTTTCTTGTTGACCATGGGGTACTGTAAGGTATTGATCACCTTCCATATTTGATATTTGCACCACCAAAAGACAAAAAAGGAAGTAAAATTTTAAGGTAGATATGCGGGTTTTGGGAGAACGTCGGTAGTGAAAGATGTACAGGGCAGGAGAAAATTAGAAGAGATAGAAAGGTTACACAAGAAAGATATTGGAGATAGACGCTAGGTTTGAGAGAGAGAGACACCTGGATATATAATAGGGGAAGAAAATAAGAATACTGGGAGCAGGAATAAGAGCGAAAAGATTTGATTAACAAATAGACAGTAAAAAATTTTTGCATAAATAAATCACGGAGAAGAAGAAAGAAAAGCATATTATAGAAGATAAGGTTATTATGCGATAGGTCAAAAGGGACAAAGATAATCAGATGCATAATAAAAGAAGAATGAGGACCAGAGATCTCTGAAGGAAAGATACAATATGGGATAAGTGGACATAAAGTAGAAGGAATTTCAAGGTACTTAACAAGAAAAAGAATGATAGCTAGAGACTAGATAATGAAGAAAATAAAAATATATTGGATGAAATGCGAAGATGGAATTAAGGGAGGAGGAAATAAGAAGAGAAAGGATATGGCATAAAGGGGATGAAAGAAGTAGGCAAGTGAAAATGGTTAGAAGAAAGGAAAAGAAGAATAATGACAGTAAATAATCGTTTTGAATAACACTGCGAGTTTCTTTTTATTGTGTTAGCAAATTCATTTGTTAATTTTAATGAACAAATAAAATTTTGATTGAAAAAAAAACTTTTTAAACGACAACCCAAATTTTGTCGATTCAATTTTCAAATGTTAAGAGTAAAACGCGTATGTATATGTTGGATTAATTTGGTGCAAGTTAATTCATACCTAAAAAAAATAACTAAATTCATATATTGAAAAATTATTTTATTTTATATACATTAGGAAAGTATGTTTATACAATAAGTGCTTATTTATCACGACAAAGACACGACACAACCAAATGTTTCCCAGATAATACTGCCCGATTTTAGTTTTATCGTGTCCCGATTCTTTAAACGTAACTGAGTTGTATAAAACAAAACTGGGTGCTTAAAAAAAAAATCACAATCGTCGTTAAACTGTAAACGTTCTAATGATGATTTTGTACTTAATCCTAAGAATCGTTATTTTTTTTATCCTGAATACAACTTAAAATCCAATAAATACTTCTATAAATTAATGATTACGCAAGTTCATGAACAATTGACAAAACTCTCTATTATTTGGTTGGCTAAATCTAATTTAATCCCTAAATTTTACAAATATCCAGTCTCTTGTCAGCACTAAGTACGCATTAATCGGCGAATACAATGTAAGGCTGTTCTCCGTCGGTGACTTCGACTTGTACAAATTGCGGTTGAAGCATTTGCATCGTATTACTATTTGCACGTCCCATTGAATTTCGAGATCTACAAAGACAAATGATAAATTGATTCAGTTTCAGAGTTGTTACTTACTTCGCCTTGGCGTGTGTAAGGATATGACTTTTAAATTAGTTGATTGGGCAAATTTCTTATTACAACCGTCGAAGGGGCATACATAAGGTCGATCCCCGGTGTGAATACGAACATGTGTCCTACAACAAGACAATTAAAACATGCGTGAGAGGAGTGTTTATTTACCGTAAATTGAAATCGAGACTAAATCTTTTTCCACAACCCTCGAAGGTGCATTGAAAAGGTTTTTCGCCGGTGTGTACCAATTGGTGACGTTTTAATTTGCTAGATTCTACAAAGGCTTTCCCACATTCGGCACAGACGTGAACTCGTGGGCCGTGCGTGTGCAAATGCTTGCGCATCGCAGAGTTGTCACGAAACATCTTATTGCAGCCTTTGTGAGGACACGCTATAAGAACCGAAACGTAATAAATTGTCGATTTAGATTCGATATATACCTATGGTGCGGTCGACCGAGTCTTGGTTCGGTCTTCTCACTCTCGGACTCTTCAAACCGGGTCTGGCAAATTCGGCTAGTTGTTTCGGATCGGATAGGTCTAATCCTGGTATGCCGTCGGCGGGAATTTTCTTCCCGGTCATGTATTCGGTGTAATCCGGGTCCGGTTCTGGATTTGAACCCTCATCTGAAATTTATATTTTTTTTTGGTTATGATGATGTACGAGACGGACGCCATGATGCAGATCGCGGCCATAGGAAAATTGAGAAGCCATTTAATAAAATGGCAGATTATGTGTGTTATGGCCGCTGCGACGGAACAAATTCCGTTTCGCTCCCGAAATTTGTTCAAAAATAATGCGATCAGTGTAATTATTTTCAATATTTCGGGCACGTAATAGAGTGCCCCCACGCGCTACGTCACGAAAAGGCGTCGGTCGGTTGCGTGTGTGTTACGGAAAAATCGACTTACCATCGCTCGCTCCCGATGCCCACATAGTTACGGAAAATTCACCTTCCATGGTTTTAATTTGAACCTGCTTTTGTTCCCACTTTCTCGGCTTGGTTTCCATGGTCATTTCGCCGCAAAGCATCGTCTCGTTTTTAATTAACAAGCTGCGATTTTTAATGTTCGAGGTTTTTTTTCGTTTTACAGAAGGTCCCGGCGACGATTCAACGTAAATGTCGGACGCGTCGGGCACGGGAACGTCGTATAAGTTAAGGGGATCGCCCGTTTCATCTATAATCTCTTCTTGTGGCTCTAAAATTATGTCTCTGCCTTCTAGTGACTGCATAGGAATCATCGGTTCGCCGCATTCGACGATGGTTTCGACGGTGTCTGGCATTTCAACCGGTATTGCTTCGATTTCAACGCACTCCTGGATGTCGGGCTGTATTTCCACTTCGCACATTATATTTTGGTCCGCCATTATTTTAGGGTTAAATTTATTGTTTATAAAAGATGGTCGCACAATATGGCGGTGAAAAATGTCCGCTAACTATGCCACAATGGCGGAACACTCACTATACAACGCACCTATGCGGCCGATTCAATCGCGCAAATACGTTCATCTCTTTCTAACGCACACACTTAGGCGCAGTCCATTCACTCGACACAGCCAGACTGGCGCCATCTGCATCAATATACAAGGCGAGTCAAAATCGAGGATTTTATTTAACATTCACATAATATAAAACAATAGTATAAAAATTAACCGAATTTACATTAACGAGGCGAACCTTGTTAAGGTGTCGTAGCAACTTACTTACACATAAAAAAAATTAAGTATACACCACCACCCGCACCCCATATATATCTATAACGTCTAATCGTGATGGATGAAAGTTAAAATCAACGGCATCAAACACCCAAGCACAAGTATAAAAAGCTCGGAATTTTTCAAACCCTGACTTTGTGCGATTTTAACCCCAGCTTCAGCATTCTGAACCCGGCTGTAAGAATTATCGTGACCTTTTTGAGTCAATTCGGCGAGTACGTGCACTGTTGCCACGTACAAAAACGTCCCGGCCGAAAACAGCATCGCAATACCTGTTCCGTTAATCGAACTGAATCGCTCCTTCTGTTCTTGTCCGATGCCAAAGTAAGTTACCAAAGCTAGTAAAGGTGCGGCTAAAGCGAACACGAGTAAATGTTTTCGTATCCTCTGCCTAAAATCTTACATATAACGAAGAGTATTTATATAAAAAAAAAATTTACCTTTCAATTCCTTCATGCAATAAAAACGTGACTAATCCGAAAGCTGCTGGTGCTTTATGCAACATGATCGCTAAAAACACGATGATTTCAACGTCCGTATGACTAGTAGTCGCTGCCGCGCCAAGGGCTACTCCGTCTGCAGCTGCATGTACAACCAAACCTACAGTGGCCGTTACGTTACGCTCGGCTGGATTCAAAGATTCGTTCCTGCTTTGCGACACCTAAAAATTCACTTAATTTCCCGTTATGTAATAAAACAAACTAACCTGTTCGACTAACAACATGAAAACGAAACCTAATACTAAACTAAAACCGATGGCCCCAAAAGGGTCTTCATGTTTTTGAACAGTTGGTGAACTGTCGTTTACTTTTGCATTCGTAGCTGTGGTTAAGGAACGAACACCTTCGGGGATTATGACTGCAAGAGCGGTACCTACAAGAAGGCCGGCGCCGAATACTGTCACCTTTTTTAATTTTTCCTAAAACAAAAGTAAGTAAAGTTAGTCGATGATTTTTGGAAATTATACCTCTGAGAAGTTGATGAAAAGAGGAATTGAACCAGCTATGTAGGAACCGATTAGCATCACCACAGCTAGTGCTATAAGCATGAAGGTTTCCTCCATTGTCGTAACGGTTACCTCTTATGATTTATGTGGCATAAATAGTGTTTTTTTATTCGTGTTAAATGCATACGTTATCACAGATTTTTAAAATTTACACAAGACTTCACACGTATTTAAACATACGTCAAGATTTGACGTTTACAAGTCAGTACCAACAAAAGTCACTAATTTATTATGGTTGGCAATGCGGAGTTTAATGCGCAACCGCGGAATTAAACAAACCGCTGTGTTTCTCTTTCACTTGGGTCGAAAATGGCGGTAGGCAAAAATAAGGGATTGTCGAAAGGTGGCAAAAAAGGAGTTAAAAAGAAGATGTAAGTACAAAATTATATTCAATCCGATTACTTAATCGAATGTTAATTAATAACCTTATTCGTACAAACGCCGTTCTGCAAGGATGGTCGAAAATATTTCGGGTTAAATTTATTCAACACTCATGCATGATGATTTTTTACTCAGCTCACTCAGATAACCACCTGAAGAGAATTGTAATAGAATCTGATTAATTTGTTTTGTTGTATTTGCTTTGTAAAGATAAGTATCGGTATTAATTCTGCTTCGTTACAGTGTCGATCCCTTCACACGTAAAGATTGGTACGATGTGAAGGCACCCACTATGTTTACGACCCGTCAAATCGGGAAAACTTTAGTAAATCGTACTCAAGGAACAAGAATCGCTTCAGAGGGTTTAAAGAATCGTGTATTCGAAGTGTCACTGGCCGATTTACAAAACGACAATGACGCCGAAAGATCCTTTAGGAAATTCAAACTTGTCGCCGAAGATGTTCAAGGCAATAACGTTCTAACAAATTTTCATGGGATGGATTTGACGACGGATAAGTTGAGGTCTATGGTCAAGAAATGGCAGACTTTAATCGAAGCTTCTGCTGATGTCAAAACTACTGATAATTACTTGCTGAGGGTGTTCTGTATCGGTTTCACCAACAAAGACCAATTGTCGCAAAAGAAAACGTGTTACGCCCAGCACACGCAAGTGAGTTGATTTCTTAATATTTAACCGAATTAATATCAATGATGATACACCCAGCTCGCTGATACACACTTGAAGATAATTATAGTGTAATCTGATTTTTGTGTTTGCTAACTTATTCTCTTACTGCTTTTGTTCTGTACTAATGCTAAACTAATTTTAGGTACGTCAAATTCGTAAAAAGATGATCGAAATCATCACCCGGGATATCACGGGTAGCGAATTAAAAGAAGTTGTCAATAAATTATTACCAGATTCGATTGCGAAAGATATTGAAAAAGCTTGTCAGGGAATTTATCCTCTACATGACGTTTACATTCGTGAAGTTAAAGTTTTGAAGAAGCCTCGCTTTTGAGTTATCGAAATTGTTGGAGTTGCACGGCGAAGGTGGTGGTAAGGGTACGTCGACTGAACCTGCCGGAGTTGGTAGTAAAGTAGATAGACCAGAAGGTTATGAACCTCCTGTTCAGGAGTCTGTGTAATTTATAATTACAAATAAATCTTTGTATATTTATTTTGTTTGATTCGTTTCAGTGAAAATAAGTTTTAAATTAATTACAGTTTAATCATATCGAGCTGAAACTGCAAAGTACTCTTAATAATTCAGAGCTTTATGGGGCAAATTAAGCTCTCTATCAAAGAACATATAGGTTGGTGCTTTAGAAAATGGGTCGTAGGTTAATGGTGAATGAAGCTAAAATTAGTCCGTATAGCTGTTGCTATTAGGAGTCGGCTGAATTTTACGTTGTTTTCAAAAGTTGTCAATAAAAATAAAAGTAAGTTTTGATAATGAAAGAAAAATAGTATTGGGTTGCTAAACAATCGACATTTCTACGTCTTGACAATAAGGCTGAAAGGGAAGTCATTAAAAGCTTTATTCCTAAGGAACAGCTTAGAACTAAATTAAATAGGAAGGTTACAATAAATCAACATCAGAAATTACTCATTTTTATTGATGAATTTTCAAAAAGACCGTGTAATTCAACTGATTTCTGATAGCGAGCGCTATGCCCAATAATTTTAGTTGCGTTTTGATACCAAAACCATTTTTGTCACTTGAAAGAGCGAGCAAGAATTCGAAAAAAATCTGTTCACAATGCTAAATCTTTTATGACCCGTTTTGAAAAAAAGCACCCACCACCTTGTATAATGGGGGGAAAAGAAATAAGTTTATACAACTAATTGTTGTAAGGTAGAATGTGTTGCCTATGTTGCAGAAAGGGAAGGAGCACTATAGTTTGATCTTGGCCTATCAAATTTGTAACTGCCATGTGTATTACTAACCGATACTTTGACTGTTAAAAAAAGGAGTAAATTAAAATGACCACACAATCAAAAAGAAATCGAATGGTATGTTTTTACGGTTAATTGACATTATAACCCTCCTACCTCCTGTTTAATTTTATTATTACTCAATTAATTGAAATAGAAATGATAAATAAATTAAAACGATTAAGCAATAATCTCCAAACGATAAAGTCGTTAAATTATTTCTCCTTGAACTTTAACTGTTGTGAACTCATCCTTTCCTTGAAATAGTTCTTTTTTTTTTATAGGCCACTGCTCACCAACTTGGAGAGGAGACGTTTTCCTTTTTTTCCACGTTGAACTACTTGACTTAAGTACTTTTACGAAACCGAGATGCATGCTCCTAGAGATTTACATTGATTATGCTGAGGGAGGGCTGCTCTCATTAATAAAGTGTACAGGTTTTTATAGTTTACTCTTGCACTACCCAGGACACAAACCAGCAACTTTTTGTCCATTCCGATCAGTTTTTCATAGAACCCACCAAACCATGATGTTGAGGGAAGTTTGATTCTTCATTAAATTCTTTGAAGCGAAGTCTTTCTTGTTATGTTTTTCCAATTCAGAGAACGAAATGAATTTTTAGTTGGGGTGAAATTTGTACCATTTTGTCACTGTAAATTATTGAGAGACGTCAACGTACACTTATGAAACGCTCTAATGTTTGTAAGAAACAGACAGTACTAGTGATGACTTAATCAGAAATGATGATAGTTTTTCTTTTTCTCTTATTATCTCTTCTATCTGCTTCGCTCATTTATCTCCCTCTTTCAATAATGCTTTTTTTCTTTTCTTTCTTCGTTTAGTCTTTCACTATTCTGTCATATGTTCAATGTTTTCCCATCCCTCCCTCTACATACTCTATATTTTCTTTTCTTTTCTTTCACTCTTCTCTTCTTCACCCTTCTCTCGCATATCATTTTTTTTCATAATATAGCTTCTTGTCCTCTTTTCTTGTTTCCATGCTGTTTGAACTATCGTATCTCATTGCCATCTTCCCTGCGGTTATTCTATTTTTTTCCAATTTTATATCATCTTTTCTCTACTGTGTATGCTATTGTTCTGATTCTTTCCGATCCCCATATCACCGCTCCACATAATATAACATACTGTTTACAAGTTCTTTCCATAACCATTTCCTTTTTTACCATATATCCTTTCAAAATACTGCGTCCCCCAAAACCCACACTTATTTTTGTATTTGTCCTTCATTACTGTTATTATATTTTAAACATGCCAGATATTTTATAGTGTCTACCGTCTCTATCTCCCCATCTCCATACCATGTTTCCTTTTTTCCTACTTTCACCTATTCTCTTTTGAAAAAATTACTATAGATGCGGTAGTTGTGCTTTTGATTTCGTCAGCATTTTCTGTTTCTCTTTAATAATGGTAGAATTAATTCATTAATTTCTTTACTATTCGTGCAGTCGGATCTCGTTGTAATCACTTGTAAGTTGACGGTCTGATATCTTCTAGTGGTAATTTGTTTTATTCATCACAACAGTCGTATTTCCTTTATCTACCGATAGTACCGTTGTTCTTGTTGAGTTGTCTCAGCGATAACCGTTCTTTGTGGTAGATGTTGATCCACTAGTACTGTAGTTAGCGTAATAGCAAAATTGCAATTTTTTGGTAACATTGTTATCTCCACCGCACTCAGTTGGTAGGTAATTGGATAGGTTCACCACAATACGTTTTCTGTCTAGCAGCAAAGGTTTTGGTTTAACCCATGACTTCAGATTATTATATTTCTTTGCTTGACGAGCTTGCGTTCAGTCATAGTTGTCATCATACCTTGGAGTGTGATACTAAGTGATTCCAATCTGCAGTTTTAAGTACTTTTTTCGTAGGCAGAATGTAGACTTCGGAATAACCCGGTCCCTTTGGAAAGGTAATAGTGCAAAGCAATTTTTTTTCTTCTTGGTAGCTCTACAGCCGTTAAATCTTCTTATAAGTATCCTTTCCGTAGAAACACCGTGTCCATATTCATACTATGATTTTCTTTCCCAAACGTTTCGTTTGCTGTTGCGGTAAACATTATCAGTAGGCATTTTTTTTAACTTTCACTTTTCCTTCTTCTTTCGCTGTAATGTTTTCCCTTTTTCTTTATTAATCATTTCACATATTGTATTTCTATACTTTTAATTTTTTTCGTTTCTTTTCCTTTATTATTTCTATAACTTTGGCTTAGTTTTTAACTGTATATGGTATTAACAAGCACCTAATTAGTTACATCTATAAATAAAATAAACAGTGTGAATGCAAATTATCTAATGTGTCATGAGGTTACAATAATAGTTAAAGTACTAATAAAAGCATTAATCACTTTCTATAACATATTTCAACACTAGTCAAATAATGTACTATTACAAAGAGATGAATGAGAAAAGAGAAGAGGAGAAAGAACTAGAAAATTTAATCTGACTAGATTCGTCAAAGGGAAGCGACACACCAACAATTTAAATATAATAAAAAAACCCAACAAGATTCAATTAGTAAATCACAGTCTGTTAATATTAATTATAAAATAAAAATATACGCTACAAATTAACGTTACTTTTAAATCAGAAATTAACTTATCGCCAGCAACAGTTGCATAAACAAAGGGTTTGAATTACTACAAACAAAAAACAAATCATTAGATTACTTCAAAGATACCTGAGTTCACAAACGGCGCACCGAACGCTTAACTTGTATCTTAAAAAAGTAATTTGAAATTATAAGAACAATCCGCACATACACAAAAAAGACGCTGTGTAAAAAATGCTTAGTTGAGTATATCGGTAACAATTGCATGAGATACGGCTAGATTGATAATATTAATAATAATAAGTATTAAAGGTTTCCTCAAAATTGTGACCCAGGTGAGCGTTAATAAAAAGAACACAAAATATTAGATTGACGTTGAAGTAGTCATCCAGAAAAGTATAGATGTTGACGTAAAAATTGTAGGAAAGTTATCTCAATGTTTAGGAAGATTTTACAACCTTTTGAGAAAGATTCTAAAAAACATGGCGATATGGCCACATGTTGTTTTTTCCGTTAGAATACAACTTACAATATTACCAAGTAATTTTCTCGTTATTTGTGTCATTAATTTCTCTCTAAATTAACTATTATTTCCTTCACTTTTTAAAAACATTCATACATTTTCACAATTTTCAATGGTGTTTGTTTAATGTCTTTGTTTGTTTTTTTTTGACTAGGTTTTGTCAACCTTATTTGCTTTAACATTTCTTGACAAAGTTGTCTTCTGTGAACTTTTTTTTTACCTTTTCTAATTATCATTTCATCTTATATCCTTTCTTTTCCTACTTACTTACTGGAGAAGAGGGAGAGTCGGACCATCAACCGATAGAAGTGACAATAGTAGAAAAAGAAGAGATAGAGAAAAAAGCTTAAAGAAAGCCAAAGCGAATTGGGACAGAGGAAGCTATAGGAAATTATAGATAGCTATATGTATAAGATGGAAGAAGAATGGAAACCGAAGAGGAAAGTTGAGAGGAGATAAAAACACTATAAAAGGCAATAAAGGCTGTAAAGAAAGAAAAGTATAGGAAATAATTAAAGGATTTAGGAAGAAAAAATGAGTGGTGAAATGGAGACTGTTAGAAGATTGAGAAGAAAATAAGATGAGAGGGAAAAAAGATAGAAGAAATGTGGAATATGGGTAGGAGAATACAGAAAGATAAGAAAGCAGTTTACAGAAGTATGTATAAAAAGAAAAATAGAATACAAGTCGGAAGTAAATAAAACTAGAAAGAAAGAATTAAGAAAAACATTGCAAAAAAATTCTGCGAGGATTCCAGGAAAAAAAGAAGAGAAGATGTGTATGAAAAAGAAAAGGAATTAAAAAAAGAAAGTTGAAGAAGCAATAGGAAAAATAAAGAAAAAGACAGGCAAGAGGTATAGACGAAATACAAAAGAAACCAGTAGAAAGTGCACAGGAGAGGATGAAAGAGAAATTAAGTTTTAGAGGAGTGAGTTTATTGAATGTGTGATATAAAGTCTATAAAGAAAAAATAAAAGTTAATGTCAGACTGGCAAACGGCATACAGAAAAGAAGAGAAACGATAGACAACATATACTAATAGGAACGAATAGTGGGAAAATGTACGCAATATTTATGGATTTTTCAGTATGCTTGTTCTACCATATGATGGACCTTCTTATAGGAGTAACTGGCGGACAGCGGAAAAATTAAAAAAAAAGAACAAATACAGATATTTGGGATGTATGATAAACTGTGACAACAAGAATATAAAACATATCAAAGATACCAAAACAGGTACAGGAGGAAGAATATTTGGAAAAAATCTAGAAAAGATAAGATGGTTATTTGATAGGATGGTCAGAGGTGTAATGACATATGGAGCGGAGATATGTAGATGAAGGGAAATTTGAAAAGTTAAGGATTCAGACAGGAAGAAGAGTAATGTGGTATGAGAAGAAGATGGAAAACTAAAGAAAGATAAAGATAAAGAGGGAAGAAGAAAGTACTACTAAAGAGGAGAATAGATAAAGTGAATAAGGCAAGAAAGAAGAAGTTGTTACGGTTCTAAATTTTCGAACCTGAACGTAGGTCGTAAGCCATGTTAAAAACGTAGGGCGTAGATTGCGCGTTACGACGGAAATCAAATCTACCGCGCTACAGCGAATTTTCCTATTGGTACCTGGTATCTTGGCACTTTCATTTCCTCTTGGGTGATTGACGGTGGCTTATGAAGCAATTAAAATATAAGTGAAATTTTAACGTGGCTTCAATAATTGCTCCATAATTGAGTGCGGAAAGATAAATCCGATCAATTTACACCGTAAGTGGGTCTTTATTACTATTTCTTTGGTTACTTTAGAGGTTGTATTAATTGTTAATTACAACGTTTGCTTTAGCACGTGTGTTAACCTCAAACTTTCACCTTATCTTACACCTGGAAAACTCTTGGGGATACTAGAATGGCTATTTAGGAACCTCTCGCTACCTAATTGTTCGAGTACCTCGATTTCGCCTACACTTAAGCCGACAACAGCTGGTGAATGCTGAAGGCCAACCGACTCGTTCATGCTGCATATCTATTACTTCGAGAGATCCTATTTGTCATCTGCTTTTCAATGTAAACCTCCCCTAAGAAAAATTTTGAAATTAACTACGTTCGGACATTGTCCAATACTGCCGCTAGCAAAAACGTTTATTCTCGGAGCTGCATACTACTAGAACACAGCTAAGTTTTAATGTTTAATTGTCCTACTTAATATCAATGCGTAAGAAGCTTACGTAGACGTGACATCGAACGGTCTTATAACTCTAGTACTTAAGTAAATTTTTAGTCGAGGTAAACTCGATTTCCGACACTCGGTTTTGTTTACATTGGCTCCATCAGAGCTAGACGCTGTAGATAACGGACGCGACGTTAAAAACAAAAGACCTGTTTATCGTGTTTCTTTCGAGTTTAAGTTAATATTAAGGCACCGTTGTGTAAGTGACGTGTGCACGTCAAGTTTTCGTACGAACCAATCTTAAATTGGTACGTTCTCTTTAAATTTGGGATGTAACTATCTGAATTTGATTACGAGCTTTAATTAAATCGTTGTTGCTAACGCCCGTAAAACTTCATGCGACAGTCTCTTTTACTTCTTACATATTCTCCTAGTATTTTTAAGTTGTTAGATCTTTTAGTAAAACCAAGTTGTACTCCTGTTGGTCGGTTTTATTTCTATCTATTACTCAGCAGGTGGCGCCACGTTACGCAACAGTTTATTTCTTTTCAGTTTCCTTAAGGACGCCCCAACTCTACCGACAAAGCCGGACACTGTTGCGATAACTCTTATAAATTCGGGACCTTCCAGGAATTTAGTGGGTTAATTCGAGCTCAATAGTATCGTTCTTTTTTATCTAGGTTGTACCGCTATTCTTTTATGTATTTGTAAGCTACAACCGTTACAAAGTGTGGAAGCAGTAAGATAATTATTATTTTACTTCATAATAAGTGTTGCTTATTTTGTTTTTTATTTAAGCAAATATAAAGTATTTGGTCTTTTGGGTGAAGTGCGCATAACATGAATAATTAGAATTCACGAATTGTAATCAAGTGTAACTCATCTTTACTACAACACAACACATATAATAGTACTAATAATAATAATTTTATAGTAGGTAAACAACCGTATTAAGAGCTCTTAGGTAGTAGTGATTAAAGCCAAAACAGGGGTTGATTCAATTTATTGACTATTAAAACGGTGGCTCCCCACGTTGGGTGTCAATTATGTCAACCTAAATGCAACAAAGTGTAACTTAGTTAATATTGTGATTGATTATCTATCTTCTTAATTCACAAAAAATAGAATTGCAACCACACCAAGAAGTATGTTGTAAGTACCCCAAAAACATAATTTATTATTATTTTCGCCAACAAGACATTTACTTGCAGTAGCAGTCTCACTTGAATTTCTAAGGGTAGAATATGATTAAAATTTTTTCTGATCAAACTAATAACATTAGTGCAATTTAACAAAAAAGAAGAAAGTTTTCAAATTGTTCGTTTTATTTGTCAGAATTATTTTAGTTTCGTATCGTTAACGGTTGTTAAAATATTATTATTTATTTGCCAGTGCCTGTATGAAAGTGACTTTTACTAGTAGAGTCATTTTATAGGATTCCGTGACCATTTTGTTCCTACCTTTCTTTTATGATTGATTTGACTAATTTAGACCTTTCTAATGAAAATAAGCTTCTATGGTTTTTTTAGATGTGACCGCTAACTCCGCTACGGCGCCATTTTCAAAATGGCCGCCAACGCTATTTTTGAAACGGTAAAAGTGCATTATCTCTATTTCTAAATAAGTTACAAAGGTAAATTTGGTGTCATTTTCAATGTAATTCAACATGATAAACCCATTGGATTGGTTATTTTTAAGATTGTAATATAAATTATCCTGATTTGGACACCTAACATGATTACCGCAGACGTCTTCGACGCATAATAATTACTTTTATATCCAGTTCGATTCAAATCAATCTTATATACTGGGTTCATAAGAAAGTGAAATTATGCCAGACAAATTCAATATATTTTTACACATACTTAAACTTTCACTGGAATTCCGCGCCCATCTAGACACCAGATTCACGTGCTGTGTTACTTCGGTACGTGTCTGCGCGCGAAGTAACACAACACGTGAATCTGGTGTTGTACTCAAAGGTTATTCGCGGTTAGCGCAAATATTCAGTATTATATTAATGTATAGCATATAGTGTAGTCATTTTCTTTTCTTCTAATATCATTTCATATATAAAAGACTTACGGTAAGTGGATTTTATAGTGTTTCTTGTTTTCTGGTGTGTTTTAGTGTGTGAGTGCAGTGTATTTTTTAGAGGAACCTGACAATGGCAGAACAAGCAGCAAACAAACGGGTTGAAAGTGTCCAACTGAAACGCAAACAGCCGAACGAAAAGGAATGTATTTTACTTTGTGAAAAGGCTTGTTCTTCCAGTGATAGTTTGGATAGTATTACGTCTACAAAGTGGACCTCAATGCAGGAAAAAGCTAAAAATGGGAAGGAATGGACGTTTTGGCAATGTTTATTGCTCTGTGAACTGGGAGGAAGGACCAAAAGGTCACTATATGCACAATTCATGTTACACTTCGCTATCCAGCAATTACAAACTCTTACAAGCCGAGAGACGTAAAAACAAATCTGAAGTAAAATTTCGGGAGAATGTAGAAGTCTCAAAATTAAGAAATGTGTCCACATTAGGAGCTAGTGCGCCTAAAAACTACGCTCCAACACAGGTCGCGTTCACGATAAAACACGTTGTGTATGGTGTATGAAAGCTGCAGATTCTAAAAGTCCTCATCGGGATACACAACTACTGCTTCTGTCAACGGTAGATGCTTGGAATAAGTTCAGGTTGCACACTGTCAGTTTGCAGGACCTATCCATGAGAGATAGACTTGACACTCTTATAAACTCCATCCCTGATGCTCAAACAGTTTTTGGAATCGAAATTCGATACCACCGCAAGTGCTGGCGCAAGTATGTCAGTGACATCAAATCTTTTACAGATGAAACTATGCAGCATCTTCAGGAGTGAACGTTCGAGAAGCACAAACAATTTTCTTCAGGCATGTTCGTCAAGTCATCTTTGAAGATCATGAATTCCGCACACTGCAAGGTCTTCTGAATGAATATACACGCATCATTTCCAATTTCGGGCATAATCCTTCCATCAAGTCGAGCTACTTGAAAGAGCTTCTTAGCAAAGAATTTGGCGAGAGTATTGGATTTCATCAACGCAGTCAAAAGAATGTGAGTGAATTGGTGTATGACACCACTGCAGGAGGTACATATGTTGCAGCTGCAATATCTTCTCTGGGTGTCAGCAACGATCAGTTAGCACTAAATCTTGCAGAACGACTGAAAGAGGATGTCCTCAGCAAAACTACTATACCTTGGCCCCTTACGTCCACGAGTTGGAGAGAGAAGAACACTTGAGTAAGTTCCTATTGAAGCTGATAACTTGGATGAAAAATCCAAACATGAAAGTTGTTGACAACAGTGCCACTGTACGCACGATTGCTTCAATTATTACAAGCTACATCACTGGGAAACGCACTGCATTCCAAACAAATATTGCTGTTATGCTGCATGGAATGAGCAAGAGTAGAGAGGTAGTCGACATAATCCACAAAGATGGTTTGGGTATCAGTTACAATGACGTATTAATGCTGCGAGATTTCTGGGTAGTCAACGATCTTAAGCGCTCATTGAATTGTCCTTTGAGCTTGCTGAGGGAAGCCTGCGGTTGCAATAGTGGACAATGATGATTTCAAAAGCGACACAGTGACAGGCGCCGGCCAGCCACACCGCACCAATGTAATGTTTGTGCAACCAGATTCCTTTCACACTGAATTTAATTCTGAGAATGATGGGAATAGACCAACTTATAGTTCTAAACTAGCTTCAACTCTCTCGACCACTCTGAAACAGCTTGAAGTGAAATGCGGGTGATTACCCTGTACAAAACAATAAAGCGTGGAGAGCCACCTATTAGAAAGCAACTAGAAAATCATACGAGTCTTCTTGATACTTCTGCTCAGAGGATACGGGCGTAATCCATGCTCTGGTAAGGTGCCAAAATGACCTAACAAGACCGAAGCCAGAAGAACAAACTGTTCCTGGAACATGTCTAAAGCAGCTGAGAAAAGTCGAGCAATATACCATATGACCTATCCTGACCCACCAAGTAAGACAATTATTTTTGATGTAATGTGTAAACTAGCAAAATCAATCATTGAGAAAAAATGCCATTCTCGGTCATTGTCGGCGACCATCCTGTTTATGTTCTTATGCTAGAATTAAAAGTGAGAATGCAGCACTGTTTAAAAACATATTGCCATTCATGGGACCCTTTCACATACAAATGTCATTCATCTATGCCATCTACAAGAGGTTCAAAGGTTCTGGGATCTCAGATGTTTTGGTGGCAGCAGGTGTTGTTGCGGAAGGTTCGTCTGATCAAGCACTTCGCGGAAAACACTTCAAACGTGGGGTTCGTTGCCTGAGGCTTTTCTATGAGGTGCTGCTATACAAAGCTTTAAAAAAAGCTTGATTGTGCTAACTTTTCCAAGGAAATAAAATCTTTCCTTGCCATCCTCAGACAACAGAACAGTGTGCAAGTTGTAGAACTTGAAGAAGCATTTACCAAGTTAGAATGCAACGCAGAGATGAAAGGTCTTGTTGACACTCTTTCAATGACTACGAGGATTCCCAGCAAGCTCAATACTGGATATCTTTCTTAGAGATGGTAGAAATCTTGACTCAAAACATCCACGCTCTGAGAACTAGAAACTGGAAGGAGTTCAAGTCTTCGCTCAAACTAATGCTTCCGTGGATGCAAGTATATGATAACAACAGGTATGGTAGGTATCTTCCCGATTTCACAACTGTGCTGGACACTATTGATGCCGAACAGGCTGAATTCATGGAATGTGGTCTGTTTGCACAGTCTATTACTGGCAAACCGTACTCTTGTGTCGCTCTTGACATTTGGATCGAGTCAACAATGAATAAAGGTTCCAAGTTGAAGTCCGGTTGGCTGGCTATTCTTAACAACGAAAAGCAACTACTTTCAAACACCCGCAATGTGAATAATGTTAACCGGGTGAGGGCAAGTGTCCTTCAACATGCTAACTGCAAAGAACATGCTCGTGGAAAGCATGCGGATTGCTCATTCAGTAAACTAAAGAAAGATGAACAAGCTATTCAAGATATGTGTGCTTGTCTTGATGAATTCAATTGTAATCCGTTTAACCATGCCAACTAAACTCTTCAATCTTTACAATCAGGAATACCTGCTTCAGAAGTGCTCGCAGCTGACTTTAAATCTGCAAAGGTGGATGGCGCAAGAAAAGTGAATGAATTCATGAAAGAGAGAGTGTTTTCCAAAATCAAGCCGAATCCCGCTTAACAAGCGTCAGAACTTTGCAACTCAAATAGTGGAAAAGGTTGATGGTGAAAATCTGAAGGGAAGGACTGAGTCAATGGAATCTAAAGCCTTGGCTGCGGTTCTCACACTAGTCGAAAATAGTGGGACGCTCAAACTTGAAATTGTGTTACAGCATCGGGTTACAGAAGAGTGTCTTTCCATCTTCAACGCTAATGGAACGATGCGCAAAGTGCAAAAATCAAAGCTTCTTGAAGTGTTTACAATGACACCTATGCCAGAGCTTGACGTGTACACATCTATTATTGATATGGGTCTTATTTGGCACATGGCTGCTCCCACACCTGAGGACAGGGAGAAGGGGATGGTACCAACTTCACCTGGGGAGATTATGCAGAGAAGGTAATTCGTATAGTGCTGACAAGACATAAGCACGCGGAGCGCATAATTTGTTTGAATGATGCATATGATCAACAACACACCATAAAAGATAGTGAACGCATGCAACGCCAGAAAGGCAAGACCGTTTGCAATGTGTACATGAGGGCAGAAGAAACTTTTCCTGCATTAAAAGATTTCAATGTTCTGCTCAGTAGCCCAGGTAACAAGATCCGCCTACAGACCTTCTTACAATCTGCATTTGGCACTGCTGCGGCTACAACCAAAGTTGAGATCATCTATTCCACGGTATGTGGCAATGCAGTAAATTTGACTACAGGCAAAATTGTACAAGAGTTGGCTTGTTCACAAGCAGAGGCCGACACAGCTATGTTCACCACGTACAGTGTGCTCCGTTCACAAGCTTACACAGAGGCTGTCGTTCTGGATACTGAGGACACTGACAACTATGTTCAGGCAGCATATGTTTCTCAGCACACATCAGGGCTCCTATGTATTAAACGAAAACACCAACTGATCATTGCCCGATGTTTATGCAATGAGGAAATGGCTGCATCAATCATCCCACTGCATGTGCTTACTGGATGTGACCACAACTCTGGGTTCTATGGAGCAGGTAAGAAGGCTATTGCAAATCGCCTCCTGAGTTCTAAAGAGGCACATAACCTGCTAGCATCATGTGGTCGACAGCTTCCGGCTTCAAAAGAGGTCCTTGAGGATTTGGAGAAATTTGTCATTCGCTACATCTACTGTGACGCAAAAGTACCACCTTAGCAGAAGTGCGGGCAGCAAAGTGGCGAAAAATGAAGAGGAAAAATACATTACGACTTGCACCCGATTTTGATAGTCTACGTCCTCACTTGGAGCGTGCGAACTACTTCACATATTTGCAGAAGGAATACAGGCTCCAAAATCACCCCTCACCGATCGGTCATGGTTGGCATCTCCGAGACGGCGTATGTCTACTTGTGCGGCATACTCTGCCAGAACTCCCTTGTCCATCTGCCTTACTGTAAACCCACACGACAACGATAGTATTTGTGACAATGACAGTAACAGTGAGGATGGTACCGAAAGCAACGATTCTGATAGCAGTGATTCATATAGCGAAAGTGAAACTTGAATTATATATGAGTTGCCTATTATTTTTATGAAAACTGTAGGTAATAATAAATGTTGAAAGAATAAACAGAGGGTGTTTATTACATAACATAAACTATGCTTTTCTTATGAACCCATTGCCATTTCGTTCCTGTATAAGATTGATTTGAATCGAATTGGATATAAAAAGTAATTATTATGCGGTAACCATGTTAGGTGTCCAAATCAGGATAATTTATATTACAATCTTAAAATAACCAATCCAATGGGTTTATCATGTTGAATTACATTGAAAATGACACCAAATTTACCTTTGTAACTTATTTAGAAATAGAGATAATGCACTTTTACCGTTTCAAAAACAGCGTTGGCGGCCATTTTGAAAATGGCGCCGTAGCGGAGTTAGCCGTCACATCTAAAAACCATAGAAGCTTATTTTCATTAGAAAGGTCTAAATTAGTCAAATCAATCATAAAAGAAAGGTAGGAACAAAATGGTCACGGAATCTTATAAAATGACTCTACTATACTGGCATCAGAAATGTTTCCACATTACACAGAAAAACGTCTTCGAAAGCAGACAACCAGCATACGAAAGCCAATATACAAAAATTTTTTGAAAAGTTTGACGCTCTAGGGCGCCCTTAAGGTGCACTTTTGGTTATAGGTAAATTAATGTCAAATGGTCTATTTTGAGCCAGAGAACTTCTGGTAAAGCCATGTACATTCATGAAATTTAAAACTTGGACACCACAATTTCTGTAAACAAAAGTTTGTACATTGTGAAGCGGGCTTAAGGGTATCATTTACAATTCTAACAGCAGGTAGTCTCAGCAGGGGTTATCTTATAGAAGGACTGTAGAATGAATCATTACACTAAGCACGTTTTAGAAAATAGGTAATTTACGTTGCTTACTTAATTTTTTCTTTAAAGAATATATTTGAAGGTATCGCTAATTAAACACCATAGCTCGATTAATTATCGAATCAAAATTTTGTTTAGGAAATGTTTACAAAATAAAATTAGAAATAATTTTGATTTAAAAACGTCTACAAGCAATAACTTTTAAATTAAATCAAAAACTAAACATGGTTATTTGGGTTGACTGATTATTACTTATTTTTAAATAAATCTAACCTACTAATTATTGTAAATTAAAATCATTAAACTCTATTCATAATATTTAGTCCTTACAAAATGTATATTTTATGACGTTTCATTTTTTCTGTAGTTAATATAAAAGTGAAAATAAAAACTAAGGCAATTCTTATTGTCAACGTATATATTTAGTTTTTGACAAGAATTTATTACATAATTATAATTAAGATACCAAGTTATAGTTTAAAATTAAATGAAAACTTTTTTTTAAATAAAGGTATTACTATATAAATAAATATAAGAAATCAATAATGGGTGTGACCTCCATTATTATTGATACATTCTTGGAGGCGTCTGCTCATTGACGCTATCAAGGTATCAATATAATTAATATTAATCGTTTCCCATGCGGTATCAATGGCTGCAATTAGTGCATTACGGTTTACTGGTATAAAATTTGGCCCTTTGTTATTCGAGCCCAAACATTTTTGATAATGTTAAAATCTGGGCTTTTTGCTGGCCAGGGTAACAGCTTGTATCCAGTTGTATGTGTAAATAGTAAATGGAATCTACTAACGTAACGTTAAGTCGTTAATTATAGTTACATAACTCTCCTTTCATAAGATATAGTTCATATTAATATGCTTATTGTAAAGCTTCGTACACACCTGAACAACAAACCGAGGAACAAACAGAACAACGAACCGAACGGCAATCGGAACATTAATTTGGACGGTGCTACGTACGAATTATAGAACAGATTTGCAAGTCCTGATTGTTCCACGAACGGTTTGCGGCGTTCTCGCAGGAGAATAAAATTATTTATTTTTTGTCCTCCCTTTTGTGGGTTTGTTGTGTTTTAGGTAATATTATGGAGTTGACAGAAAAAAAATGTTTTAAATTAATCAGTGTTTAAGAATGCAAGAAAAAATGATGTCCCTATTAGCATCATTTGGGCGGGAAATTTCAAAATAAAAAAAAGCGAAGTAAATTATAATTTTTACTCTTCTTTGTGCGTAAAAATTTGGTTGGCACTATCTTCTTGTTTTCCGCAATTTTCTCTTCTCAATAATAAATATATATGAACTGAAAACTACTGAAAATAATTATGGAACAGCACAAACGTTCCGTTTGTTGTTCGGATTGTGGAAATCATAAAAGATCGTTTGTCGTTCTGTTTGACTTTCGGTTCGTTGTTATGTTTGTTGCTCGGTTTGTTGTTCAGGTGTGTACGAAGCTTTACAACTTAAGCAACAATTTTTGGCGAATAAAGATTAGTTTGTGATGTAATATTAGAAACACAAATTTATATCATATCAAATTTATGACAACTTAAAACCAAGAACGTGTATGTTATTGCTAAGAAATTATTAAGGAAAAAGCGCAATTGCAGTGTAAATATTTATAATTAGATATTTTCGAAAGTTTATAAGTCCTCTATTGTAATCTTAATACTTAAAAGAAAATCCTGTCCATTAGCATTATAAGGAAATGGCTTTTACTTTATGAATAAGTTTCAATAACAATTGTTTAATTTACTTCCTTTGAGTCATATTGCTCTAAGGGTTGTTACATTGGTCATTAGAAGTATGTAATAAATAAACAATTACCTACTGTTTGAGAAGGGGTAGTGTGAACCAATAAATAAAGTAAGAAATGTAAATTCCATTTTAGTTTAAAATTTCAAGTGTTGTGAAAATGCCACCTCATCTCGGTGCTGATTTGAAAGCGCGGATTGTTTCGGAATTAGCGGCGGGCCGTAGCGTGCGTGAAATTTCACGTATGTTAGATATACCAAAAGCACCGTAGGGCATTACCGAGTAAAATGGAATCTTGAACACACTTTGGAAAGAGCCATCGGAAGTGGTAGACCTAAAGTATCTACACGTGCTCAAGATCTCGAGTTGTTTCATTACGTAACAGAACAACCATTTGCTACATACTCCAGGGCTATAGCAGATACACATTTTCCCGGATGCCGTATAACTGCACAAAAAGATTAAAGGAGATGGGAATAAAGAAGTATAATGCTGCTGCGAAAGAAGTTCTCAGTGACGAAAATATGAGACGTCGTCTGGAATTTGCAAGGCGATATGTGAACGAACCTTTGGAATTTTGGAATCGAGTGATTTTTAGCGACGAAAAAACGTTCAATAGCCGCAAC
The DNA here is from genome assembly GCA_030710515.1 of Abscondita cerata. NCBI lineage: Eukaryota > Metazoa > Arthropoda > Insecta > Coleoptera > Lampyridae > Abscondita > Abscondita cerata. The sequence goes on along the minus strand of JALBCR010001443.1, from coordinate 120,591 downwards.
GATGGACCACTAAAAGTTTTTAGAATGGAAGGAACTCGTTACGAAAATAATCACATATGTCCAAAAACGAAGTGGTTATTTTTCTGTGAATGTGTGGGGTTGGGTTAGCGCGCGGGGTCCAGGAGTTTGTTGGGCTATCGATGGACGTCTTGATTCTGCTGCGTATTTAGATATTTTGGAAACTATTATGAAACCTTCAGTCGAAGTGTTTTATCCAGACGAAGATTATATTTTCCAACAAGTAAGTATTCTTATTTCACTATACTTTCTCCAAAAATAGTTCGGGATCTGTTGAATTAACATTTTCATAATGTATTTTTGTTGTTAAAGGACAACGCCCCTATTCATACTTCGCGGGTTGTGCGCAATTGGATACGAGAAAATAACTTGGAGCTGTTACCCTGGCCAGCAAAAGCCCAGATTTTAACATTATCGAAAATGTTTGGGCTCGAATACTTGCTGTTATCCGAAGACAACAAGGGCCAAATTTTATACCAGTAAACCGTAATGCACTAATTGCAGCCATTGATACCGCATGGGAAACGATTAATATTAATTATATTGATACCTTGATAGCGTCAATGAGCAGACGCCTCCAAGAATGTATCAATAATAATGGAGGTCACACCCATTATTGATTTCTTATATTTATTTATATAGTAATACCTTTATTTAAAAAAAAGTTTTCATTTAATTTTAAACTATAACTTGGTATCTTAATTATAATTATGTAATAAATTCTTGTCAAAAAACTAAATATATACGTTGACAATAAGAATTGCCTTAGTTTTTATTTTCACTTTTTATATTAACTACAGAAAAAAATGAAACGTCATAAAATATACATTTTGTAAGGACTAAATATTATGAATAGAGAGTTTAATGATTTTTTTAATAACTTACAATAATTAGTAGGTTAGATTTATTTAAAAATAAGTAATAATCAGTCAACCCAAATAACCATGTTTAGTTTTTTGATTTAATTTAAAAGTTATTGCTTGTAGACGTTTTTTAAATCAAAATTATTTCTAATTTTATTTTGTAAACATTTCCTAAACAAAATTTTGATTCGATAATTAATCGAGCTATGGTGTTTAATTAGCGATACCTTCAAATATATTCTTTAAAGAAAAAAATTAAGTAAGCAACGTAAATTACCTATTTTCTAAAACGTGCTTAGTGTAATGATTCATTCTACAGTCCTTCTATAAGATAACCCCTGCCGAGACTACCTGCTGTTAGAATTGTAAATGATACCCTTAAGCCCGCTTCACAATGTGCAAACTTTTGTTTACAGAAATTGTGGTGTCCAAGTTTTAAATTTCATGAGTCATAACTATGTTTTTTTATTGAAATTATATACAACAGTCGACGTTAGAAGATTTATTAGCATACGCACACAGCAAGATATTTTAGACAACTAAATATTCACTCTTGAAAAGAATTACACATTGTTATATACTGCGTAAGCATAACTGAAAGGTAATAATGTACGTTATTTATGAAAGTGCTGGCGTCAATGTATGTTTTGGTGTTTATTGAAATGTAATATTTCTGTTTATAATTTAAAAAATATACGTGACATTTACAGTAAACCGGTGTTTCGGAGACACAGAAAACAACCCAATACACTTTAGAGGCTACATACTAATTCCGATGTGCACTAAAACTTATGAATTTGTAACTTTCGTTTCTCAATAGTGTAATAAAAGATTCCCTGAAAGGAAAATTACATATTTACAAAAATGACAGAAATATTGTAAACTGAAAATGCGTCTGTGCCTGAGAGACACCGCGTTACCACTTAAAGGTTAAAGTTTGAAATTCAGAAAAGATTAAAAACTGTTTACATGTTTTTAAAACTAATTAATTGTTTAATTGTGCAGTTTGCGTTACATAACAATCTATGTAGTAAATTTTGTACAAAAATGCGTAGGTAAACAGGAGACATATAAAAAAAAGGTGATACTTCATTAGTAGCAGAATCATTAAGGTTAAGCAAATAACATCACATATTCAAAATTACATTATATTAAAACGATTAACACCAGCTCATACCACAAATCGAATTAGTACGTCGTGACTCGCGTACTTTAAGATGATTGAATATAATTGCATAAACTGCGTCTTTGGTTTTGCAATTAAGTTCTCCAAATGGTTTGGGGCACCACCCCTCGTTAACATGAAATGCTTACACAGTCACAAAACGAATACTTTAATTTTCGAAAGTTCGAAACTTTGCACCGCAAGAGCTTTTGCAATTTGGCTATATTTGTTAATCGGTTGTGGTTACTACGTAACCGTTTTAAAAATGAATTTCACATCCATCTTCAACGTGCAGTGGTTGTTAACGCTTATCGGTTTCATCTCGTGCATTCGTGCTTGTGCGTTTTTGTACATATGTCTGATTTTTAAGAAACATAATGTGATCTACCTACAAGCTCTGCATTCTCAAATGGATAGATCCTTGCAGATGACCGACGACGATGTATTATCGCCGAAAGAAGCGAAAAGATTAAGAACCAAACTCATTTACTATACAACATCGCTTATTTTCATATTGTCTTTGGACTTGATTTTAGATGACCGCAATGTGAATGTTTTTTTCAAGCTCCTCGACGAACTAAGTTTGATCATAAATTTGTTAGAGTTGTTGTATTGCGTTGCAGTAACAGATACAAACACTTGTATGTTGAGATACTGTTACGCATCTATGAAGAAAACTTTGATAGAATTTAGGAAACCAAATTTTGACAAAAATTAACTTCGGCGCTTAGATTTTACATGACAATCAATAAAACCATTAATTGTTTAATAAAACGTATAGTTCTATGGTTGGAATTTTTACAGCAACTACTATGATCACTGTTATATTAAATACAATGGTCTTCATAATAATGGTTTTCGAAAACGTAGAGGTACCTTCGATAACAATCGTTTCTTATCGGGTTTACGTTATTTATATAACATCGTTGGTGTACATATTTAAACTCGAGATCATCAATGAGGAAGTAAAAATGTGTAATGAATTATGTACCCAATTAATGTTTATTTTATTTTAGAATTATCAAATGCTCTCTTTCTTGTACAAATATCCATCAACTCAACTAGGACCGACGGGAGTTTCTCGAGTAAATTGCAGGAATCGGTGCTGAATAAAAATACAATCATACTTTCTCTGTTGCAGATAGAGTTGTTGCTGTGCACGTTTCATAAGTTAAGACCGTCGACAAATATATACGGTCTTATGGATGTTGGATTAAAGATGTACGTTTTGGTAAGTGAATTTCTTTGTTTAAATTAATTATTATGATTTTATCTTTTAGTGTAGCGAACTATAATCACCTACATCCTGGTGTTAGTTCAATTTTATTTGCCGTGGATTCGATCTAAAGAATAGCTAGTTTCCTAAAGTTTTTTGTCGGTTGAAAGTTGCTTTTGCACACCATTGGGTTTTTAAAAAGAACACGCGTTTTATCAACCGAGCTTTGATGATTGTATTTGCCGTGGATTCGACCTAAAAAAGAATTAGGTTTCTAAAGCTTTTTGTTAAATCACTGATAAACATTATGTGTGTGAGTTCTCCTACAAATCGTTACGTTAAGGCACTTTGCAGACAGCACAAGTACATCCACTAAACATCTAATGAATATCCATAGGATGTCCACATTTATTTATCTATGGCAAATCCAAATTACACTAATTTTGACATCCAGAGATGATCCATTTTAACACATTTTATAGACATCCATACAAGTATGTAATAAAAATATCCATATAAAGATATTTTATGGATATCAACCCTTCAATTTTATTTTACACAGTTACAGGGCGATTATGAGGTTGAATTTGACGAAAATTGTTATCCGGATACTAAGTAACAGAAGTTAGCAAAACACATTGTTGATGCATGACAGCCTTTTACAAACAATTTAAATGACACTTGCTTAGAAAACGCCAAAGTCAATGCACTCTTATAGGTTAAAATAAATGTTTACATAACACACAATGCAAGTGCAATATTTCAATCAATATTATTGCCCATATTGATAAACTTATATATAGACAACATCTTATTTTAGTATGATCAAATATCATTTCTAGATATCCATATAAAATCCATGAATATTTTGACGTAATTTAGATTTGAAGTGGATACCCACAGAATATCTTGTGCTGTCTGGATTTTAAGCATTTGAATAAAAATTAATTTAATTTAGTTTTAATTTAGTTGTCACCTTATACTATGTGCAAAGGTACACTCTTCTTTACATTGTCATCGCGATAAGCGATAGTCAGATCTGATAAGCACAAAATATCATTTTGTATAGCAATCAAATACTTAAAAAATAAATTTCGTTCACACGATGTTAGTTAACCGAGTAATTATTTCTTGTCGGACTGACTATGCGAACAAGAAGGCGTTAATAAAGGGTTTCTATAAATGATTGTCTCACCAAATGAGTGATGCAAAGCCGCTTAAACTGCTAATGCTAATTTCATCGTCTGTCAGTTATATCATCGCTCCGTTGAAATTATTATCCCTAGTTGTAATTGTGTTCTTCTCGACTAACTTATTTTGCCGAAATTGCCCCCCTTTTCGTAGATTAATTTACAGTATAAAAAAGCGAGTTTCATAGTTAAAATTCAATCCCTTCCTGATTTATCTTCTGAGTTCCTCTACTAAAAATATCTTATTGTAACAACTTTAAATCAAACCAAATTTATTTGTCTCTTTAAAATAACAAAGTGATTCGGTTCTTTCACAAACTTTTTAAACTTAAAACTAAATACGAAATTTAACTAAAAAAACCTTAACAATCATTTTCTTTTTATCCATATTTGATTCCATCCATTATTAAATTATTGTATTTGTCGTTATATCTTCCTTGTCTAATCTTCGTTCTTCTCTCCTGCACCTGGTTATGTTTTTCTTTTTTTTTTACTATTTCTTCTTTCATCTTTTTCCTTCACCTCTTAGCTTTTTATTTTTTTTTTCTTGCGTATCCTCCTCTTTGATAATATGCTTTCCTATCTTCTTTACCTTATTTCACTTTTGTTCCTCTATCTCTTTGTAACATATGTACAGCATTTATTCTCTTTTCTGTTTTCCATCTTTTCCTTCAGTTTCAATGCTCTATTTCCTGTTTGAATTATTAGGTATCCTGGTCTTTTATTATCTAATCCTAAAGTCCACCTCTTTGAATAACTAATTCCTGTTTCCCTCTTCAACCTCCATCCCTCTCTTTTCTAAGCTTTCAGTATTTTTCTTTTCTCTCCTCCATCACTTTCCTCCTCTCCAACACTTCCCTCATCCATTGTTTTCCTTCCCTTTCTCTCCTAGTAGTAACTTCCATTCTTTTTCCTCTTGTCTTGTTTCCCTGCATCCCTCTTTCATATGTATTATATTTTCCCATTCATCCCCACACAACCTGCATAATCTCTCCTCATCACTCATCCAATATTTATTTTCATTTTCTTCATTACCCATTCTGAACCTTGCAATCATTCTTATTTCATTCATTCCTTTTCCTTCTGTTATGTACCTTGGTGTCTTGTCTGTCATTATTTTTATGTATTTCTCATTATATTTTCCTTCCTTTATTTTTCCCTTCTTTTCTGCTTCTGAGTATCTTTATCTCTTGCAATTATTTCCTCTTCCATCTTTCTCCCCCCTCTCTTAATCTCTTTATCTCTTCTCTCGCGTACCCCACTCTTTCATAGTATTTTCTTCTTTCTTCTTCCCCATATTTTACCTTCTGTGCCTCGATCTCTTTCCAAACTTTCATAAAGTATTTCATTTTCCTTCCTACTTCCCATTTTTCTTCATACCTTACTGCAATTCTTCCTGCTTGTATCCTAATTTTTTTTATTTCTAGCTCTTCTTCCACTATATACCCCGGTGTCTCTTTCTCTAGTCCTAACGTCCACCTCCAGTATTTCTCCTGTATCTTCTCCAGCTCTTGCCATTCCTCCAACCCCAAATCTCCGCTCCATACAGTACCACACTTCTTACCAACTTTTCAAACATCCATCTCCTTTTCTCTATATCTTTACCAAATATCCTTTCCCCTAACCCCTATACTTGTCCTACTATTCTATTTCCTTTCATTTTCATCTTTTTTATATGGTCTCCATCTTTGTTATCGTATCTGATGTTGTAACCTAAGTATCTATACTTGTCTACTCTCTCTACCTCCTCCTCCCCCACCACCATTTCACTTCCTTTCTTCTTCCTTTTCTTTTTTAAATTCCATAATTTATGTTTTACCGACATTTGTTGCTAGTTTTTCTTTTCCAGGTATTTCTTTATAAATTTAACTACTCCTCTCATCTCTTCTTCATTTCTCGCTATTGCCACAATGTCATCCGCGTATGCTAAAACCCATATCTTTTTCCTTCCTACTACTATTCCTCCTACTTGATTTTTCCATTTCCTCCTCAAGATCACTAATGTATATCGAGAATAAGATTGGACTTAGCGGACATCCCTGTTTTAGTCCTTTTCCGTCCTAAATTCTCTACCTAGCTTCCTCTCTACCCTCGTTCTACACCTTGTTTCTTCGTATATTTCCTCTATTGCATTTTTTATATCTCTGTTTATTCCTACCTCCTCTATCCTTTTCCATAATCCCCTCTTTCCACCTTATCACATGCCGCTTTAATGTCTAGGAATATAGCGTACATCTTTCCTCCTTTCTTTGCTAACTTTTATTGATTATGTGCTTTAATATGTATATATGGTCTATCGTTCCTCTTCCTTTCCTAAATCCTGCTTGCCAATCCGGTATTATATTCTTTTCTTCTATTTCTTTTTCCAATTTTTTTCTAACTATTTCCGCATATATCTTATAGCCCGCATTCATTATACTCACTCCTCTATAGTTGTTTGCTTTCTTCCTATCTCCCCCTTGTAAATTGGGCATATTATTGCCTCTCTCCATTTTCTGGAAACCCTTCTCCTTTCCATATTCTCTCGAATACTTCTCTTACTTTTCTCTCATTCCTTCTCCGATATACCTCCATTGTTCTCCTTGTATTCCATCCGTCCCTTCTGCTTTTCCTTTTTTACTTTATTTATTGCTCTCTCCATTTCTTCTTTTCCTATTCCACCCTCTCTGTGTCTTATCCTTTTTTCCCAACTTCTTCATTTCTTGCCTTTTTTCACTCTCTCTACTAACTTCTTACAGTGTTTTTCTCATTTTTCCCATCTATATTTGCTTCCGTTCTTCCTCCTTTTTTCCTCTTTTTATTAATGAATTCCCATACCTGTCCTTTATTTTTAATTTCTCTAATTTTTATCTCGGTTTGTTTTTATGTTCTTCTTTATTTTTTGCACATATTCCCTTAAAATTTACTTTCAACCTTTTGTATTCATCTATCTCTATCTTTCCTTTTCTCCATTTCCTTCTTCCTTTTCTTAATTCTTTATTTCCCTTCTCGAATTCTCCGTTCCACCAATCTTTTCTTTTCCCTAATTCTTGTTTTCTTAATCTATACTTTCTCTTTTCTGTCGCCATTTCCATCCTGGTTGTAATTCTTTCCATCTCTTCCTCCACCTCTTCTTTAGTATTTACTTCCTCTTCCATTTCCTCTTTATATCTTTTTATTGTAACAACTTAAAACTTGTTGTTGACGGTTAACCGCCGGATATCTGAGCCCAAATTATTCTTTTACTGACTGCCTTTTCTAACCGATTTCTTCTTGCCGTATGAAAGAGATTCCGTCTTCAGATTTAATTCTTCACGCAGGCTCCTAGTTTACATAACATTCATTCTGCACTAAAAAGATCTTGTCTTCAGATTTAATTTTTTAGTGAACATCCGTAGTTTAGCTTCTAATTTATATAAGATTCTCTTCGCACTGAAGAGTCTCAGGCAGTAGATTTGATTCTAACCCTAAAATTTGCAGTGCAATTATTATTGGCTAAAATTTTTACTAAGAATGTTTTCGATTTTAGTACAAACCTTGAAACAATCTAAAATCTCCTTTGTTAGAAACTGACTGTTCAATTTATAGTAACACTACCGAAAGCGGAAAAGTTTTGGTGCTTGAAGATGTCATCTTTAACCCAGTCGGGCTGCGCCACCACTTTCAGGCTCCGCAAAGGCTTCAACAAGCACCTCGAGGTAATAATCGACGTTTTAAAGAGCTGCGTCTCAAATAGTCTATTCCTATTTACATCACATCCTTAACTATACTACTTTAAAAAAAATATCGCCGAAATCCAAAAGATTGTCGTTCCAAGTATAATCTTCAAACTCTACCTTTTAGTTTGCTCTGGCTGATGCAATCCCAACCACAACACAGATTTTGTTTCACCCCTGTGCTCAATTAACTCCTTATTATTGTTAATTAAGCAAAGTGTGTTATAATTCTTATATCCAAAGAGTAAACAAATGCAAAAAGAATAAAGTGAACAATATAGAAAGAGAAACAAAAAACTTAATTTTTCTGCTCTCCTTCACCTTCCTCTGTCAATATCTTTTTTTTCTTTCTTCTATTAGTTTTTCACACTCATTTTTCACATGCTGAATGCTTTTCCATCCTTCCCCACATAATCAACTTTTTCTTTTTTCGCTCAGTTGCTAAAAATGTTTGTCAAATTTTTTGTTACTATTTTGATTGTATCTTTTGTGGTGCTTTTCTTCTTTAATTTTGTTTTTTCTTGTTTCTTATTATCTCTATTTCTTTTTGTTACTTTTTTATTATATTCCATTCACCCTTTCTTCTCGTCTTGATCTATTCTTTTGCATATCTTTTTTTTCATAATATAAAACCTTATCTTCCTGTTCTTCGTTTATTTTTCTCTCCTTCACTTGCTTTCATGCTGTTTGTAGTTTCTTTCATTCCCTCTTTGTCTCATACCTTTTTTAGACATTGTTGCCACCTTTTCTGCGGTTATTCTAATTTTTGTAATTTTATCTCCACCTCTACTATATATTCTGGTGAGGTCCCAAACCTCATTTTCATTATTTTATTGGTATTTCTTTTATTGTTCTCATTCTCTCTATCTCCATATCATCATCTATATAACAAAACACTCTTTACACGTTTTTTTCCATAGTCATTTCTTTTTCATTATACTCTTTTCAAATACTCTCTTTCCCAAATCCTCACAGGTTCTACTATTACTACCTTTTATGCCTAACTTTGTATTTGTCCTTCATCACTATTACTATATTTCAATGTATATCCCAGATATTTTATCGTGTTGTTACGTGTATAAAGTAGGAAATAAATACAACGCAACATAAAGAGGAAGATGGACTTAGCTCAGAAGGGGAAGGGCGTGGTCCTCTAGAAATCTGCTTTTGTGAACAAACTTGGATCGTGTCAAAAAGTTGTTGGGTCGTCATGCATTAAGAAATTCGTTCGTTTTTAGTGGGCGCCAAAGGAGATGACATGGTGAAAAACTTATAACCTCTGTTTACCAAGAGGGTACTTTTACACAAAGAAAATTATAATCTTACAATCTAAAATCAGTAATAAAGATTGTCACAAGAATCTACAATTATTTCTTATCGATTAAGTGATCCCTAATTTAAAACAGTTAATTAAACTAGAACACACAAACAAAAATTTGTTTATGATTTTACATCCGCTACGTGAATTTTAATTGGCCAATAAGAATACATTAAGTTTGTAAGACAACACGATTTGCATAAATAAATCAATTAAATATCATAATAAACGAGGAGGTAAACTCAATGGTTAAACGTCAAAGCACTTTTCGTTAGAAATTTTACACACTAAATAATCACTTTAGTATTGTTACGGTGAGAAGGTAGAAACTGTACCCGTTCAGCGGTGAGTAGGGTCGGGTCGGGGGTAGATACTAAATACTAAGGGCGCATTTTTAACGTTTCAGTATGTTATCAAAATAACTTAAATTTTAAAGCTTTTTTATTTAACATTAACAAGTTCTCAACTTTGGTAAAGAATTAAATTGATATTATAAATACCTTGTTGGTGCATGCTCAGAAAAACGGCGGCGGCAACAGAACGTATTTATAAATTATTGACAACCGTATAAAAGCAAACTCGATGAGTGCGATCGACACCTTCAACGGTATAAACCGCAGCAAAAAATCGTGTTAATCCTTTTTAAGAAATATGCCTAGAAAGGCAAGTCGTATCGGAAATTTCTTTTTGTCAATAATTGCTAAACTGGGTGTCGTTTCGATAAAACATAAAATGCCTAGATATATTTGTGCAACATTGTGCGGTAAACTTCTTTAAAAACCGCTTTTACTAGCAAAGTGTTGACTAAACAAACAAAAAATTCAGCTGTCTTAAAGTTACGTAGTATTCTAAACAAAAATCATAAAATAACCGCAAAAAACGAACTAGGGTCAATCACTCACTTAAACACACTTCAATAAGATTACATTAAACATTTTCCGAGCTATATGCACATCTTCACACTTGGAGAGCTTACTCAATACAGTAAGGACATTTTTCTTGTATATAGAACGCACGTTGGTACCGTCCACATAATCGTGAAGTAAAAGATAAAAAATGTGAAAGAATTTCATTAATTTGTGCTAATATTATTCCAAAAAGACGAAAATCTCGCGTCTTAAACAAAATGTAATCAAAAAAATCAAGGAAATCAATCAATAAATATGTCTCTAAGATATTTTTCAAACAAATTGAAAACATAAATAATCCAGCAAAAGTAAAAATTTTAAAACAAAAGCGAGCACGTTAAATCGAATTAAAAACGTAATTTGACAGCTAAGGACCCAAATTAAATCTGCAAAAGCAGAATTCTAGCGACATTCAATCAATATAAATTGTAATTTAACAAAACATCACAGTATCTACCGTTTCTATCTCCTCATTTTCCCACGGCCACGATTTCTTTTTCTACGTCTACTTTTTTTTTTTTGAAAAATTAATTCTTATCCGCTATCATTACCAAACCGTCTACGTATCGCAGCATCTACACATTCTCTTTCTCAATTATTTTGCCGCCATTTTGTTGCTCTTTCAACACATTGTCTAGGTCGCTCAAGTATATTGAAAATAATGTTGCACTTAACGGGCATTCTTGCTGTAATCCTTTTTTGTCCAAAACACTTTGCTCAAATTTTGTCTTATTTTTACTCTGCAACTTGCCTCGGCGACGACCCAGCCATCGTGCGTTACTCACGATCCTTTGACGAACGAACCCGGCGGCGACCGGCATTATGTCTAAGTCACCATTTTGTCTTACTCACGAACAAACCCGACGGTGACCGAGCATCAGGCACCCACGTCCCCATCTTGCCTTACTCACGAACCCGGCAGCGACCGAGCATCCGGCATCATGTTGCCGACATTTTGCCTTATTCTAAAACTTTGCCGTACATAGCTAACGGCGCCCGAGCACACGATAAATTTAAATTTCCCACCAAAAGTGAGTACTTTACATTCCACTGTTCACCATTTATTTTTTCTCTTACTACCATTGATTTTTACATGATATTTCTTCTTTTCTACTTTTATTTCGTCTATTTTTACAATTTCTAACCTTATCTGCTTAATGTCTTCATTCATTCGTTTTTTCTTGACTTTCTTTTATCGACCTTTATTTCCTTCAATAATTTTTATTAATGCAACTTTATTTTCTTTATTTGCAGGATTAAGCTTTACAGTAAATAAGCATCAAACAATTAGAAAGTGTCCCTGAGTGAGGGGTCAGTTTACTAAGGCCTTCGAATATCTGTTATAACGGTTTTTCGGACCAGATGAAACTGACAAACTCTCTCATCATTTCATCAACTGTGCCGGCCTGTTTTAATTTCTTCGGCAAGCAGCTCTTTTTTTAGTTGCAGTTAATAGAAAGAAGATTGACAAATTGTTGTGTCTTCAAATAAAAATCGAGTTACCTAACGTTATCACGAAAATAGTGCAGAACGTTGACAGTATTGAAAATCTCCTAACGTACTGCCTGCAGTGATTTAGCGAGAAAAATCGTCAAACCCAAATACAAAAATTTGGTGTAAGAAGCGGAAGATTTCCACAAAAGGAAACTCCACGTACCCTCGAATATCTGTTATACCGATTTTTCAGACTAAATGTAACTGATAAACTCTCTCCGCAATTCACTAACTGTGCCTGTCGATTTTAATTTCTTCACTGAGCTGCCCTTTCTTTAGTTGGTATATCCATCCTATCCGAGAAGTTTTTAATCCTATGGTCGTACTTTTTTTGGTATCGGAATCGGTTGGAAGGGTTATATTCTTTGAGATTGTCGGATATTGGGGTAGACGTAAATTGAGAACGGAAAAGTGGGTAGGTTTGTACGTCGAATTAATCAAAACCGATTTCGGTTTTACTTCGAGTGTCTTCGTATATTTTCGGATTTGGATATATTTATGGATGCAATAGTAAGGGGGTAAAACCGATTCACCAGCAAAATCAATTGTTTAATGTATTACTCTCTGTACATGCATTACACTAAGTACACGGCGTGTACTTGCATGTGCGAAGAGCGGTTGTTGGTGTACGTGCTGTATATGCATGCTTAGTAGATTTTCAATTACTCTCGGTACTTGCCGAGGGTATAATTGAGCAAACCCTTTCCGCCGCCCCTCTTGATGTGGTACTACATACTTTCTGTACACGCAATTGTGCTAAGTACACGGCGTGTACGTACCTGCATGCGTGCTTTGTACATTTTCAATTACTCTCGGTACTTGCGAGGGTGTAATTGCTTCAACCCTTTTCACGCGCCCCCCCCGATAGCAAGACTCTGCCATCTTGTGAGTGGCCATCTTTTCGAGTACTTGTTCATAAGAGTGCGATGATTGGATAATTCGCCGCCCTTCGAGGGGTGGAGCGCTGTTAAGGCGGTGATTTTGATTAGAATTGTGATATATTTGATAATGATATGCAAGATGGCCCCTATAATTACAAATTGGCGACGCCGCCCCTTGTCGCCGTCCGGGTGGATTTAATTAAGTCGCACTCGAGATTACCAATCAAGTCGGATTATTAATAGCAAATGACTTAAACGCAATTAAACACTTATTGAATTAAACTAACAACAAAGTCTTCACCCACTTATTTTAAATCATCCTTAAATTGTTTTGTGTTTCAAAATAAATATAATCATATATTTTAAGAAAATAAAATAAAATAAAAAGTAAAATAAAATAAAAAATTAAATAAAATAAAAAATAAAATAAAATAAAAAATAAAATAAAATAAACAAATAAAATAAATAATTTTTAAATACTAGTTGGCGGCCCCAAGTGCTGCAGTCTCAGGAGGCAGCAATGTCCCATCTGCTTCAGCATCTTGTTGCTATATAAAAAATCGCATTTTAATTTAAAGTTAAGTAAAATTAATTATGCATGCACAAAATCAATTCTCCCGTTTAAATGTTTCTTTAAATTTATAAAAAATAATAGTGATTTATGTTATCACCAATTTTGCCGCCTGCTTCCTTTGTTGCAGCTTTTCCTGAAGTCGCCGTCTGGTAGACTTCTGTTTGTCGAAATTCCCGCCCTACAGCATATAAAAATTAAATAGTAATAATTTCATCAAAGATGCGTTACTTACGTTTTGTTCATGAAATTGTTGCATCCTATCATATTCGGCGGGGTAGCACAGTCTCAAATGTTCGCCCAGCTTATTGACGCTTAATACGTGCCCGCTATTAACAGGGCAAAACACAATTTTTTTATCGACAATCTTTCGTCCACCAGACATTTTTAAATTAATGTTGATACTGGATTGTGTGCAACAAGATTTTGTAGACAAAAAAAAAAGATGGCGATACTTCCTTCTCAACAACAGCGAACCCACCCTTAAGTTTGTGCCAAGAAAATATTACGATTGGTTGTTGTAAAACTGTATTTATAACTCTGATATATCGTTCACTGCGGCGGCGGTTCACAATAGTTGATCACATAAATTATCATTATACGGGTGACTTTGACTGTAGCAGATAAAAGCAGAAGCTCGTATATTAACGCCCGATTCTTGACGTAAACCAAAATTTGTATGTCACAGGATGCAGGTGGTGTTTGGAAAAAAAAATACAGCAACAAAATGGATATTCTTTGATTACATTCACCGTGCTGGTTGTTCACAATAGTAAATTATTATACGGATCGACTTTGGATGTAGTAGATAAAAAAAGCTCGTATATTAAAACTGTTCCTTAGCGATAGAACTAAAATTCACGGGATGCAGGTGTTTGAAAAATATAGCGACCAATAGATATTCTCTGATTTAGTGTTTTGTAGGATGCACCAAAAACATGTCGGTGGTCAAAAGACTGTGTGAAATATTCTAAAAGCAATAATTTACTCTAATTAAATTTTTATTGATCATTAGAAAAAAATGAGGGTGACTTTAAAATATGTAGATGACGACTAGATTTTAATCCGATAAATTATAACTTATTCCAAACGGATATTTTAGATGTAAACTTAAAATTATTACCTTCAAAGAACATTTACGTTATGATAACTAACAAAATTTTTTGTTTATATTAGCATTTGTTTAACAACATTTGTGTAATTGTTGTCTGTATTTGCATGACTTTCTGATAACAACACGCAAATTTTTTAGATTGTAGCTATATCCAAGTTTTTAAATAAAATATATATTTGAATGTAAGTTGTGCAATTTTTACATCATACATTCTTATGCGAACCGTGGGAATAGCAGACAAAAAATGTTGTTTTTTAGTGGAGGGAATCAAGCTATATCAACGCGAAAGGGTTGGTGTATGATCACAGTCTGCTTTAAATTAGCTACAATGTCGTCGCAATTATCAAGCTCGATTATATCACCGTTGTGTTTGCTGACGCTGGTTAATAATATTAATAAAGTAGCTAAATGTGAGCTTCCTACAAAGGGTTTAATTAAAGAGCTAGAGCTGCATAAAGAATGTGTAATCGATGACATTCGTGCTCTCGATGGTAAATACGGGCGGGCAGTGACAATTTATATCGGAAATTGTTTCTACTACTTCCCTAAAAGACTTGTATCGTATTTGTGTCAGGTTTGGAACGGTTAGAAAAATCCAGCAACTATTACCTTCTAATAAAGATAACCCGCCGAAACTCTCAACAAAAGGGGTTTACCAAATTGATTGTTCATGTGGAAAGGTCTACATTGGTCAAACCGGACGTAACATAGAGACGCCACCAGACGTCAAGAGCGGTAGATAAATCAGCAATCGCAGAACATCTACACGAAAAAGAAAACCTTCGAGGAAGCTAAAGTTCTATCAAGGACTAACAACTACTATCCAAGGATAATCAGAGAATCCTAGAAATTATGAAAAATAAAAATAACTTCAATCGAGAAGATGGTTACCGATTAAGCAACACGTGAAACTAACTCTTCACAAAAGAAAACAAATGTCGCCACAAAATTAGTCGATACCAAACAGAAGATCAACCAACCATCGAAAACCAACCACCCGTCACTGATCGACATCAACCAACCGTAGCGGAACATAGGTATATAACGAGGAGCAGAAGACAACATCAGTCTTTAAGTAACTTCTGAAGAAGCTAACAGCATGGTTAGCGAAACGTCAAGCAGAAACGTAGGAAGGAAGGACGAACACGGCTCAACCGGAAGATAATAATCTTAGTGACAACAGCCGCGAAAGCTTACGTTCATACAAATTAAATGCTAGCCGGCAAGGCAAATTTAATTTTATTAACAAACCCTGACAAAAATCAATTGTAACGGGAGTTTCGAGTTCACCGTTAAGCCAACACGTGTTGCCCTAAACCAAATAAACTGGGGTGTTTAGGTAAAACACAATAGTTACGAACTTTTACGTTTATTAAAAAATACAAAGCGTTACTAATTGAAATATTACGAATACGTTAAAAGGCGAGGCAGGACAGTAAAACCGTCGCATTTAATTAAAGTAAGGGGCGCTCCGGACGCAGCGTTACTTACTCCTCGAGAGGGTAAAACGTACTACTCTTCTTCCACTAGCGTGCCCTAGTCGGTGCAACCAGTGGCGGGTAGTTGTGGTGTTACATCCTCCCCTTTGGATGTCACTACCGTCTCGGGTGGCATCAAAATTGAGATTGGTGTTGTTTTCAGTGGGCACTTCAGTCTGGCAACATTCCCCGGAACAGGGTTTCTTCTTTCTGCGCAATCGGGTTGGTCTGCCAGATTCTGGAATCTCTGGTGGCAGGATAGCTCCCTGATCTTCACTTTCTTCTCCACCCTGCGGCGGAGATCTCGATGGAAACAAGTGTATGGGTTTTGGGTCACTTTTCGCATTAACCCTCGGTCGCCCACGTCTTCGAATTGGACGAATCGGGGTTTCTGGTTCGTTGTCATTGTCTAAAACAAATAAGCGAAGCGCGGAGGCATGGTAAGTACCAAGCACTTTATCGGGTTCAACCGCACTCGCGATTTGATAAGTGGTCGCTGAACATTGTTTTTTATGATATACGGTCCATCGCGTCGCGGAGCAAACTTAGACGTATATTTATGTTGAGCATTACTTAACGCGTGTACATGTACCAACACTTTATCGCGGGTTTGAAAAATTCGGTCTCTCTGCGTCGACCGTCCGCATAACGTTTTGAATAGTCTTGCTTTAGTTCGTTCACTTTGCGGCCACGACCGAAAACGTTCACAAAGTTTCGCAGGTAGGGTTATTTCAGCAACAAAATTTCGTTCTCCACCACCGCGCGTAAGTCGTAATGGACATCAAAGGGCGTACGTAGCTCCTTCCATAATTTAGATAGGCGGGAGTGTATCCAGTGGATAAAGACTTGGTGGTGTTCATCGCGAACCTGACTGACGGTAGCATCTCGTCCCACCTGGAATGGTCTTCTTGGACCAAAATGGACAGCTGAGTCTTGAGCTTCCTACGTAAAGTCGTCCAATAGTATTTTGACGATATTTTTGCTATGGTTTTGTCAACACCATAGTGACCCGCACTTGAGCATCGTGATACTCATGGAGAATCTCCTGCACTTGAGGCTTTGGTACGACTAGCTGCGCTTTGTCTGACTCACTATCCGGTGAATAACGATATAAAACTCCTTGCATCATGACGTACCTCGATCAGTCCATCTTGAGAAATCAATAGCGCTGGGGTCATTGGCTTCAAAGCACTGAATAATTCGGCGTACCTCGGGATCTTCAAGCTGACGTTTTCGAATGTCTTTTGGAGACACACTAGGTAACGTAATCATTACTTGGAATATCTCATTCGTTTCCGGTACCAATTCTGGGTTCGGTGGACGAGATAGCATGTCGGCTACAACATTGTGCTTTCCGGGTAGGTATTCGATTTTCAGCTGATATTGCTGCAAAGCTAGGGCCCATCTGGCCAGGCGTCCACTGGGTGACCGTAGTGACATTAACCACTTTAACGGTTGGTGGTCAGATTTGACCACGACAGGTGAGTCTTCAATGTAGCCTCTAAACTTGTTAACGGCGTACACTACAGCTAATGCTTCTCGTTCGGTAGTGCTGTAGTTACGCTCGGCAGAAGTTAATAGTCTGCTCGCGTACTCGACTGGCCTCGTCGGGTCCCTCCCCTGGAAGACATGCCCCGACTGCATACGAGCTAGCATCGGTTTTAAAAGAAAAGGTAAGTTATAATCTGCTTGCCGGAGAAGTGGTGCACTAGATAAAACCCTTTTAGACCTTCAAAAGCAGCTTGTTGGGGTCCCCACTGAATTTGGCGTTCTTCGTGTCAACGCACTTAATGGTCGTGAAACCGACGCAAAATCAGGAACAAAACGCCTAAACCAGCTGCAGGTTTGTAGAAAGACATCACCGTCACGTGGTGGCGTCATTTCGGTAATGGCCACAACCTTCTCCGGGTCCGGTTCGATACCATGCGGAGTGATAACATGTCCTAAATATTTCATTCGAGCACTAACGAAAGTACACTTTTCTCTATTGTACACTGAGTTTATATAAGTAAGTCTTTCGAAAACACATTTTAAGTCCTGTAAATGTTGTTCAAAAGTTTAGTGACAACACTATTAAATCGTCTAAATAAGCTAGTATAATGACGTTAACTAAACCTGCTCTGAAACGGTCGATCAAACGCTGAAACGTCGAAGGCGCGTTTTTCAGTCCAAACGGCATGCGGTAAAACGGTAAAATCCGAACGGTGTTATAAACGCGGTTTTGTCACGATCCTCCGGCTTAACGGCAATTTGATGGTAACCTGCTCTAAGATCTAAAGCCGACATAAATAATGAAGACGGGCTCGCATGCAAAGATCGTCAATCCTTGCAAAGGGTACTTGTCTGAAATTGTTACCTCATTCAATCGGCGATAATCCACACAAAGTCTAAACTTTTCACTCTTCTTGGGACAAGCACCACTGGGGCTGCATACGGTGAGTCGCACTCTTCGATTATCTCTGATTCTAATAACCTATCGACTTCTTCCTGAGAATTTTCGATTTTAATGGAGATAGCCTATACGGAGGGACCGCAATCGGAGTTTCGTTGGCAAGTTTTATCGCATGTTCTGCGTAAGGAGTTGCTTCCTGTCGTTCTACAAACACACTTTGATTCTCCGTCAGTAGCTGTTGCAGTTGGTTTTTTGATCGTTACTCAATTGTAATCCTTCTTCGGGACGCCAACTTCTATTAAGTTTGCTTGGATTGGTTTAGAACTTGTTCGTAATAGAACTCATGGGGTTGACTAGCATTGTCTGCAAAAGTACCATTGCATACTGGCAATTTTAATAGTAATGTCTGCGGCGCCAATAAAATCCACCCTAATAGAGTTTTACTTGACGTGTGATTTGGTATCGCAATAAATGTAGTTGGTATTTTAGAGCTTCCAAAATTACTTCGCATTCGAAAGTATGAACCATGGTACCTCTGGGTTCACCATCTGCCAGTATCAGTTGGGTATTGCGTTCAGTGTTATGGAATTTGTTTTTCCAATAAATGACAATAGAGCTTGTATCCGGCAACACTGCATTTTGCGCCCGTGTCAATGTATGCTAAACCTTCTAGTCCTGCGACTTGCGCCGCTTCATGCGTTCTAGAATTCGACTGAGCATTAGATTGGCGACAATGTGGGCAATTCGATCTAACAAAGCTAGGGGTACCGCAACTAAAACATTTGATACTTATTGGCGAAACCTGGGCTTCAAAATTAGATGCCATCGGTTTAGCTTTTTCATTGTCGATTCTTGATTCTTTTGGCGGTTCAAATTTGGGCTTATAAGCATTATTAAATTTCCTGCATTCAGACTGCACGTGTCCAAAATGTTTGCAATAAGTGCATCTTGGTCTAGCTTTAGATTCATTATGGTTTTGCGAAGATTGGTTATGGAATGTGTCTATTATCGATTCTTCGATTGATCTCGCGCGTTCTATTAATTTGTCAAAAGACGTGACTTCTTCTCGCGGTAACCGATTTCGAATTTTCCGATTGAGTAAACTGTAAATCATATCAATTTTGTGAGTTTCGTGAAGCACCGGCTCAGAAGGTAAATGAGAGAAGCGCTCTTGCATTAGTTACAAATACATCTGTGGGTTCCCGCTCGCTCTGTTCTTTAGAAAATAATTCCCGAAATATTTTAAATGGAGGTTTATTAACCCCGAACGAATGACGTAATGCGCTTAGTGCCGCGTCCCAAGTAGAAATGGTGTCCTTTATACCTTGCCACCAGGTACCTGCCAACTTATCAAGAAGCATCGGCAAACCACGTAACGCGATGGCGTCATTTACATTTACGCACTCTTTATATACGGTAATCGCATTAATGAAAGCTTCCACGTCATCATCCTGCACCCGAAAACCGAGATAAACACTTTGAGAAGTTACCTGACATTGGTGGTGATGTTGGTATCTGATTTAACGCCGAATTCGTGGTAAGATTTGCTAACAGCTGCTGGAATTGATCTTGCGTCATCATCACTGGATCACCCATTGTTACAGACTTCTCACGTAACTTGGTTGAGCGTAGATAATTACCGTGGGGTTTACTTTTATCACTGATATTATCAATTTTGTTATTTGCACTCAAACACGAAACAGAAAATTTGTCTACGTAGTATGCAGTTCACAACATAAGATTCATTTAAAGTTCAGTAATTGCACCACGTATTACACAATAACCCCACGTTGGGCGCCAGTGTAACGGGAGTTTTCTGGTTCACCGTTATGCCAACACGTGTTGCCCCTAAACCAAATGAACTGGGGTGTTTAAGTAAAAACACAATAGTTACTTTTATGGAAGCTGATGGTAGTAATAAACTGTGGTAATAATAAAAGAACAGTTTTATTATTTAGTTAACAACGTACATCTTGCGAACATTCCGCTGCGTAATAATGTCTGGTAACTTTATTCTCCATATATGTCACGTGTGTATTACCAACCTACTAACTAGTGTTTGTTACAGAGGGTGTCACAAATAAAATTTTGATTGATACAATTTTACCCCCGCTCAAGCAAAATATTTATTATAATACCTTAACTTAGTATGAAATTTCTTATCTTTTTAAACTGATCTCTTTTTAAAGGTTTAGTGAGAATATCTGCAATTTGCTCACCAGTCGGAACATATTTTAGCTCTATAGTCAATTCTTTAACTAAGCTTATTTCTAACAACAAATTTCGTAGCCAACAGGCTTCACTAATACAAGAACTTAATGCTATAATTTCTGCCTCTGTAGTTGAGATGGCGACAGTACTCTGTTTCTTTGAGTTCCATGACACAATATTTTCAAATACATTAAGACAAAACCCACTTGTTGACTTCCTATCGGTAGTGTCGCCCCCCCAATCAGCGTCAGCAAAACCTGACAAAATATTATTATCGTTTCTACAAAAACTAGCTTAAGTTCAAGAGAGACCTTTGATGTACCTTAACACCCGTTTTAATGATACTAGTAAATTTTCACTGGCACAATTTTGATATCTAGACAATAAGCTTATACTTGAACATAGATCGGGCCTAGTTCCTAACATAGCATACATTATACTGCCAATGATTTGCCTACACTTCTTTTCGATATCAAAACTTTCTGATTTATCCATCTTTAAACTATCATAACCGAAATTACAATCCATTGGCGTACTCACAGGTCTACAATCTAGCATACCAAATCTGTCAAGAATATTTTCTAGATATTGTTTTGACTTAACTCAATCATACCAGCTTGCATATCTTGCTCTACCGATATACCTAGAAAATAACTTAACAGACCTAAATCTTTCATCTTAAAAGACATATTTAACTTGAATTTTAAACAGTTAATTTCTTTGGCACAAGACCCAGAAATTAAAATATCATCAACAAAGATTAATACGTATGTAGTTGCATCTTTTGTTATCTTTACATACAAACAGTTGTCACATTTATTTTTATAAAACCCTTCATTTAACATAAAGTTATCAAATTTTGTATACCAATAGAGCGGCGCTTTTTTAAACCGTAAATGGCTTTATTTAGTTTACAAACTTTACCATTTACGTCACAACCCCTTGGTAAATACATATATAAGTTTTCTTTTAGTTCTCCATGCAAAAAGCATTGCAAACATCCATTTGATAAACTGTCCACCCCTCTGGACACACACAGCCAAAATCGCCCTAACAGTAGTTAATCTGACTACAGGACTATACACATCTTCCATAACATTTTGCTTAAACCCCCTTGCTACTAACCTACATTTAAACTTATATATCCTTCCCTCTTTATCCTTCTTGATTTTAAAAACCCACTTGCTATCTATTAGTTCACATTTTTCAGGTTTCTCAACAAGTTGCCAGGTGTCATTTTCAACTAAGGCCTTCATTTCTTCATTTATTGCATCTTTCCATCTGCTTGCATATTTACTATTTATTGCTTCATCGTATGTTGCAGGTTCATCAGTGTCCAAACTAAAATAACTTAAGTCATAATCATGGATTAGATTCTGAGGCACCTTTAAGACATTTTGGGGCGCAGTCTTCGATCTCTCTCCTCCACTAGTGTTCGTTCAGGTATTAAATCTACGTTTACATCTACATGTGGCTCTTGAATTGTTTCAATATCCTCTTGTATATCTAAGGGTTCTTCAATTTGCTCATCATCCTGTAATTTTACTTCGTCCTTTCCTTCCACATTTTCATCTAGATTCAGAGAAACCAGTTTTTCTTCTACTAACTTCTCCGTTTCTTCAAACGTTATCTCTCTTTCAATTGCTACTGTGTTTGTATCCTTATAATACACCCTGTACCCTTTAACATTATCTGAGTATCCGACAAAAATTCCTGGTTTACTCTTCATGTTTAGTTTTGCCTTCTTTCTTTTGGAACGTAAGCCCACACTTTCCTGCCAAAAATACCCTTAATCATTTTTAAATCAAAATACCTGTTGTAAATTAATTCATAAGGTGTTTTTTCCTTAACGGAGCACATGCCAGTTCTATTCAACAAGAAAACTGCGGAATTCGCAGCTTCAGCCCAAAAATTTTTGGTAAATTACTTTCAGCTAGCATAGCTCTCACAGATTCTATCAAGGTCCTAAACTCTCTCTCTGCCCTACCATTTTGTTGAGGAGTGTATGCCACAGTACACTCATGTTTGATTCCTTTCTTTTAAGTAAATTTTCTACTGAAAAATTTACAAACTCCCCCACCATTATCACTTCTTGAAATTTTCACCCTTTTATTTGTCTGATTCTCAAAAACACAAGAAAATCTTTCAAAACTTCATACACATCCGACTTATTTTTTAAGAAATAAATAAACCTATAGCTACTATAATCATCCTTCAGCAAAACATATACCGTGAGTTGTTGAAAGAAGCCTCCTCCATTGGACCACAGAGATCCATGTGTATTATACCTCCAGGTTCTTTTGCCCTGTTTTCATTTACTTTAAAAGGTTCTCTACATAGTTTAGCTTGCACACAAGAACTACAAAACAGTTCAGTTTGTTTTACTTCAATTTGGTTTCTGCTGAGTATATTTTTTATGTACCTAACATTCTGATGGCACAAAGCTTTGTGCCACCATTCAAGATCATAGTTTTTATTTTTATTTACAAAATAACATGCGTCAGACTCAGATGTATTGAATATTTGATTTTGGCATGTGTGCTCAGAAGAGTCAGACCATCTAAACATCATTTTAAATAATTTTTCGCATCGTATGGCTACAGCTACAGTGACGTCATTTTTATTTACAAACTTTGCCCTTTGCATCAGAAAACAATGACAAACCCTTGTCTAAAGCTTTACCTTGTGAAAATAAATTTACCTTTAAATCCGGTACAAAAAGTACATCATACAAAGTGACAGGATGAAAATTGGTACCATTATATGATAATAAACATATGTTACCTTGACCTTTACTTGCAAAGTTGCCCCATCTCCAATTTTTACATATTTCGGTACTTCTAGGTCTACCAAGCTGCAAAAAAAACGTCTGTCTTTGCACATGTGTTGGGAAGCTCCACTGTCCATAAACCATTCCATGTTTGCTCGGGATTGAATGTCGCTCGAAACTGTTATAAGTGCAACGCTTCCTCTACTGCCACTGCCTGCATTTTCTCGGTGTTTATCCGTTCTATCTTCTGTTTTCTTGCGAACAATCCTTCATCCAGTGACCTTTTCTTTGCAATAATTGCACTCGATATTTCGACACTGACTTTTAAGTGGCCCATTTTTCCACAAACAAAACATTTTCTGTTGTTTTGTTACCATTTATATTTGTCGTATGACCGACCCCAGTCCAAGCTGCTTTTTCTGTTATCCCTCGGTGAACTGTCACAAGTGCCATCGATTTCTCCTCATCATTTGTTAATCTTTGCTCTTCAATTAAAGACGTGCCGTCAAATTATTTAATGTTTGATTTTCCGCACTGACACTTTCCCATGCAGACCGGAAATGACGAAATTTATCAGGAAGGGACATAATGACTTTTGTAAGAATCATTTTTCAGGAATATCTTCACCAGATCGTTTTAATTTTGCTTGCAAATTTGTCACTTTGATATAAAACTGTTTACAGTTTCATTTCCAAACGTCAAGTTATAAAATTGCTCATTTAACAGATGCGTGCTAACCTCGGATTTCTTCTCAAAAATGCTCTCCAGTTTGTTCCCTTCGCCATCAGAACTAACTTTACTTGAAACTTCCAGACATTCCAGTTACAATTATTTAACTTCGTCGCGATCACCTCCATGTTGTTTTTATTTTATTAAATACTTCAAGTATGCACTTACAAAAAAAACCGGTACACACAAATAATACAATTTCAGATTACTACCAAAATATATAACTTTCTGGGCCCATAACCTTTTATGGAAGCTGATGGTAGTAATAAACTGTGGTAATAATAAAAGAACAGTTTTATTATTTAGTTAACAACGTACATCTTGCGAACATTCCGCTGCGTAATAATGTCTGGTAACTTTATTCTCTATATATGTATCGTGTGTATTACCAACCTACTAACTAGTGTTTGTTACAGAGGTGTCACAAATAAAATTTTGATTGATACATTTTAGTTACGAACTTTTACGTTTATTAAAACAAATACAAAGCGTTACTTATTGAAATATTACGAATACGTTAAAAGGCGATGCAGGACAGTAAAACCGTCGCACTTAATTAAAGTAGGGGCGCACCGGACGCAGCGTTACTTACTCCTCGAGAGGGTAAAACGTACTACTCTTCTTCCACTAGCGTGCCCTCTAGTCAGGTGCAACCAGTGGCGGGTAGTTGTGGTGTTACACAATTTAATTATGAAAAGTTAATTCATCTAAAATTGTGGTACTTGCCGAAAATTATTATTAATCAAAGATATCAATCTTTATTAATTACCAAAATCATCTCAAACTTGTAGCTGTAGCATCTTATTAATAAGTTAGTATCATCTCAATGTGCATGCAGCCAAAGTAGCTCCGTTAACTTACTATTCGCAAAATTTTACTAATTACGCAGCGGTTGCGGGTAACGATTGGGCGGTAAGAAAACAAATAATGTAAACATCACATATAGAAAAAAATTTTTACTTTATCGGCCCCATCATCATTAAGGTTAAGCAAATAACATCATGTATTCAAAATTACATTATATTATAATTATTAACACCGGCTCATACCACAAATCGAATTAGTACGTCGTGAATTGCGTATTTTAAAATGATTGAACACAATTTCATAAACTGCATCTTTGGTTTAGCACTTAATTTTTCCAAATGGTTTGGGGCACCCCTGTTAATATCAAATGCTTACACAGTAATAAAACGACCACTTTGATTATCGAAAGTTCGAAACTTTGCACCGCAAGAGCTTTTGCAATTTGGCTATATTTGTTAATCGGTTCCGGTTACTACGTAACAGTTTTAAAAATTAATTTCACATCCATCTTCAACGTGCAGTGGTTGTTAACGCTTGTCGGTTTTGTTTCGTGCGTTCGTGCTTGTATGTTTTTGCATTTATCTCTTACTTCAAACAGGTGTCATGTAATCTACCTACAAGCAATACATTCTCAAATGGATAGGTCTTTGCTGACGACCGATGACGATGTGTTACCACCGAAAGAAGCGAAAAAGTTAAGAACCAAAATAATTTACTATGCGACATCGCTTATTTTCATATTGTCTTTGGACTTGATCTTAGATGACCGCAATGTGAATGTTTTTTTCAAGCTCCTCGATGAACTAAGTTGGATCATAAATTGGTTATTGTTGTGTTATTGCGTTGGAATAACAGATTTAAATACCTGATGTTGAGATACTGTTACGCATCTATGAAGAAAACTTTGATGGAATTTAGGAACCCAAATTTTGACAAACAATTAATTTCGGTGGTTAGATTTTACATGAGAATCAGTGAAACCAACAATTATTTCAATAAAACGTATAGTTCTATGGTTGGAATTTTACAGCAACTACTATGATCACTGTTATATTAAATACAATGGTCTTCATAATAATGGTTTTCGAAAACGTAGAGGTACCTTCGATAACAATCGTTTCTTATCGGGTTTACGTTATTATATAACATCGTTGGTGTACATATTTAAACTCGAGATCATCAATGAGGAAGTAAAAATGTGTAATAAATTATGTACCCAATTAATGTTTATTTTATTTTAGAATTATCAAATGCTCTCATTCTTGTACAAATATCCATCAACTCAACTAGGACCGACGGGAGTTTCTCAAGTAAATTGCAGGAATCGGTGCTGAATAAAAATACAATTATACCTACTTTCTCTGTTGCAGATAGAGTTGTTGCTGTGCACGTTTCATAAGTTAAGACCATCGACAAATATATACGGTCTTATGGATGTTGGATTAAAGATGTACGTTTTGGTAAGTGAATTTCTTTGTTTAAATTGATTATTATGATTTTATCTTTTAGTGTAGCGGAACTATAATCACCTACATCCTGGTGTTAGTTCAATTTTATTTGCCGTGGATTCGATCTAAAGAATAGCTAGTTTCCTAAAGTTTTTTGTCGGTTGAAAGTTGCTTTTGCACACCATTGGGTTTTTAAAAAGAACACGCGTTTTATCAACCGAGCTTTGATGATTGTATTTGCCGTGGATTCGACCTAAAAAATTAGCTTCCTAAAGCTTTTTGTTAAATCACTGATAAACATTATGTGTGTGAGTTCTCCTATAAATCGTTACGTTAAGGCACTTTCCAGACAGCACAAGTACATCCACTAAACATCTAATGAATATCCATACACTGAGAAAAATTTCTTACACAATATCTGAATTTCAGATATTCTTTATATGAAATTCAGATACTCCGTGGGACAACAAAACGTTTTTTAAATTATATCAGAAGGAGGTTATTTAATATGAACATCTTAGATTTGTAATAACTAACACTTTTTACGATACCACCAGAGTTTTTAGACTATTAGTTTGAACAACTCGTTTGATACACTTTATATAAACGCGCATTAGCTCTAAATTACCAGTGTTTTAATAATATATAAACCGTTTTATAATACCAAATATAAAGTAAAATTGAATCAAATGTTTGGTAATATAGAATTAATTAGTTTGTTCTATATAGCTTAAATAGCCTAGGCCAATAGATTTAAATATCCCGTCGTATATACTACA
Organism: Abscondita cerata; assembly: GCA_030710515.1. Taxonomy (NCBI): domain Eukaryota; kingdom Metazoa; phylum Arthropoda; class Insecta; order Coleoptera; family Lampyridae; genus Abscondita; species Abscondita cerata. The sequence goes on along the minus strand of JALBCR010001443.1, from coordinate 93,544 downwards.
ATGGATATCCTACAAAATTCACTACCCTGCAATATACATTTAGAATCCGGGTTCGTATCAACTGAAATACTCAGTTTACTTAAATTGTATATTTTGAAAAGTTGATTCAAATATTCGTCGTATACGCACATAAACGATAACTCATCAAATATTACATTGCGACTTTCAGCGCAGCAACTAAAGATTGTGGTGATTTATAAAATTTGGATGTATTGTAGCTAGAATACAAACCTCTAGCAATAATGAGACATAAGATAAGTAATACCATTAATCTTCAACACAAAACTTCAACATATGCGATTAAATCCGTACGTAATTTAATCATGACCGGTGGTGGAAAATAAATAAAAGATACATGACCGTAATTTTAAATTTTATTTAAAATAAAAAATTCAATCCGAATAATAATATAATAATGTATAGGTAAGTATAAAATATTAAACAAAATAATGAAATACGTAATATACTAGGTGTACATAAAATACTAAACAATAAAACCAATCTGCTCTTACTATAGGTACTATATAAATCTACTTTTGTAAAAGAAAATATTTGGTATACTTAGACATGAGACTTAGGCATTTTAGAATACGGTTATGTATTTTTTCCGTTACTATGATTGAATAATTTTAAAGGTTTATGAAAGAACAAATCAGAATGCAACACATAGTTTTCATTGCACGTTTCACTGACTTCAAAACTAACAAAATGTTCATTAAATAAAAGTATCTCCACTTTAAAGCAAATAAAGCACACCTCGTTAGCATTATTAACCAAAATCTTTTGAATTTTGAAAACTGTGGTTTAGATCTATCAACACTAATATTAATGATATGATCTACTTTATATGTAGTATGATGAATAACAACTTTGTTTACAATATTGGCAGTCGAAAATCTTTTAGCTATTGAAATTCCAACTAAATCTGTAAAATATGGAAATTCTTCTAGAATAGTACTACTTGCATAAGTTGAACTTTTAGACTGTTCTACTCGATAGTTAAAGCCTTCTTTCGATAAAAATCTTTCACACATTTGCAATTGATGTTTAATAGCCAAAGTTTTAGTAATATTTACTCTAGAAGCGACTACATTTGCGGATAATTTACTTTGTCTATGTTTTGATTCAAATCTAAAAGACGATAATGAGTTTATAGGTCCAATTGTTTTCAAAATTCTGGGGTAATGAGTAATAAAATGATGTTTAGGTTTTAAGTTCTCCTTAAAAGGTCCCGATATAGTTTATGATGTTGAGAAATATATATCTCTAACAATTCACAGTCAGATTTTGAAATCTGTTTTGGATATAATGATAGACAACATTTTCCTTAGGATGATATACAATGACCAGTATTTATTAGAAACAGGAATATAATGTCCAAGCAGTAGCCCAGTATAGAGAATAAATGTTTTGGATTCAGATGCACTCATTTTGATATGTTGCTTTTGATGTGATCATTATTGAAAAGTGGAGGTTTGTTTGAAACTGTATCCCCAAATTCAACAGAGCGAATTTCGGAATTTAAAGTTTCAACGTCAAAATAATTATCGATCAAAATAAATTGATTTAAAATGTGTACAATATCAAAAATGGCTATACCCTCAAATATGTCATGCATTACGTCTACTATATAATTCTCCGTAACAGAAAATGAATCTATACCACTCCACACAGAGGGGATTTGATTCCTGTTAAAGTGACATTATTTAATTTTAAATCGTTATTATAGTTTTTCTTGTGTTCTTAAACAAGACACGTTTTCTTTTTGTTAACAGTTGCATTTCTGATTTGGAACACTTGCAAAATCTGCAGTAATGATTGGCCGAAAAACTTTCAGTAAAACCCAACATAGTATGAATCCCTAAATTGTCCCCCAAAATAAATGGCATGCAGAAAAATAACTTATATTTCTTTTCCATAACATTTATCTCAATCCCATCAGTTTCTAATTTTTGATTTCAATAATTAGTTCACGAAGTACCGCTTTGGGTCCGTAATGTTTTAAGTCGTTGCTATGAAATAACAAGGATAAGAATATATTACATAAAGTTGCTTGAAACATTGGCGGAATTGTGGGTACAAGGTAATAAATAGCACCTAGCTTATGCAATTTAGCATGCGAGCCAAGAGGATTCCCTATTTCATATTCATCAAAATAAAATACTATAGGAAAAACAAACTCATTATCAAGTAATAAGAATTTTTCAATCTTATTTTTCCAAAAATCTGTTTGTATAAAATGGGTTATTGTATCACCTCGTAAACGTCCCATACTTAAGCCATTCATGTATGTTAAAGTTTTTTAAGACATTTGGAAGTTGAAAAAATAACGTAAAACTTCACTGGGAGGGATTAAATGAGCGAAATGTTTAATTGTTTCCTTTGACGACTTATTATGATTTACATTTTCTGCAATAAGAATTTCTACGGGACTAATGTAAATTTTAGATTTTTCTAAATATTTCAATCGCAAGTGGTCTGAATCGATATCATCAAAAACATTAAGTAATGAATTAAACATAGCATTAATTTTTGTTGAATGAGCAGATTCTACTTTATATTCTCTAATTAACGTTAACACTGAATCTTTAATAAGCGTTAGTGGTTCCTGAATTAGATGTTTCGTATTTTCTATGATGTTTTGAGTGTCTTTTCTATTAAAACACGAATTTCCATAAAGTTTACAAAAATAAGATGTTTTTGACGCATTAAGTAAACTTTGAAATTGAGATAAATCTAAACACAATCTATCAGTTTTTGAAATGGGCTCACTAGTATTACTGTGTTTGTCATAATATGTATCATCGTTAATTTCAACATTTTTTTAAGATTATTTTCAATAGCTTCAGCATCACAAACAGGATGAGTTTTTAAATGCTTTCTGTATGAATTCAAACAAGAAAAATTTCTACAACAATTGTTTTCAACGCACTGGTATTTTTGGTTTTCAGTGCAATTATGAATTAGTTTAAGATGGGTTAAATAGTGTCTAATGTTTTCAAATTGTTTAAAACAGTAAAAGCAGGTTGGCATTTTGTAAGTATACAAAAGTTAATGTTAATATGAGGTAATTGTATGATTTTGAACTTAATCTTGAAGTAAGTAAGGTCTTAAATCTGCAATAAGAGTCGCTGCAGAACTATTCCTACACTTCGCGTCGAAAATCATGGATTCCAAAAATACCACAAGTGTTGGCATTCTATTGGATATTTAATATTTAAAGCGTGAAAACTCTTGTATAATATTTCAACCGCTCTAAGAACAGAATCGAATTTATAACTTACGTCGCCCAGATAGACTCTGTATTCTTCTATCATATTTAGAGGCCCAATCATAAGACCAAATGGTTGAAGAGTAGAATTAGCCCATGCCAACTTTCGTTTTCTTCTTAACAAAATTTCATTCAGGTCTTCAATTTTCTAAAAATATTGATTTATAGAAGTAATATCATTAACAAATAGAAGAATATACCCTGTGTCTCTGGCAAGACGCAACATAGGACTTTACTATAGAAAAAATTTGAATTGATCTACTAGTGCCATGCAATTTTCGGATGACATATACGTTATAATGCGCTGTACGTTATGGCACCTTTTAGAGTTAGAAAGAGATACCAAGTTTAGAACGTCGAATCTTCATTCAAATGTAAATTATTTGTTGACGTTTGTAAAGAAAATGAATTTACTTATGCAAAAGCATTCGTTATGTTCACTTTCATATAACCATTATAAAATACAAAATAGGGTTAAACAATGTTTGTAAAATTCTAAAACGGTACCTGAACATTTATTTTGTTGTAAACGTCAAGATTAACTTACATCTCTTTCTAACTTCAACAAAATACAGAAACGAATAGCTTATACGTAACCCAAAAAGTTCCACAGCACTAGTAGATCAATTCAATTTTTTTCCATAGTAAAGTCCTATGTTGCGTCTTGCTAGAGACACACGGTATATCAATAGATATATAATCGAGTTTCTCTTAAAATTAGAGTAATCAATAAAAACTACCATATTATTTTAACTACGCTAGAATTTGATGTGTTGTTATACTATAGAAACTTACGTTGACATGAAAAAAGCTTTCTTGAATTTCTGTCCGACTTGGTCGCCAATTGAAATCTTTGCTCCTTTTCAATGTGACAGGTGGTATTAGAAATGGAAGTGTTAAAAGTGCCACAACAGACGAATCTAAAACAGTTTGCATATAATAATTCAAAATAGTAAGAAGTGACATATTATGCGCATGCTAATTACTGAATTTCTACAATATTATTTTTGTAGATATTAAAATGCTGCAGTTACTTAAAAATATCAAAATGTAGGTATTACATATATAGAAGAGGTATGTTATCTTAGTATCTGTGTTATGACATTAAGTTCACACTAATAAAATCTGATAAAACCAATTTAAAATTTTAGGATTTTGTAAATCCTCACCTATATCAGTTGCATTCTCAATGACTTTTACTTTTCGCTGATCTGCTTCTTTCAAAATTGCACTTGATAATTTTGGCCACTTCAAATAAATGTTATCAATTGTGTCCGGGTGTTTTTCATTGAAATCGGTATTAATCTAAAAATATAACTCTTGCTTTGATTTGCTGTATCAAATAGAATAAATATCTTACAAGTTCGGATCCAATGTTTGTCTTAAGTACGGGTACTTCGTCGAATATTTCTTCTATAGAATAATTTTTGAAAATATCCTTTCTGTAATTATATGTAGACTCCCATAATTCCAAAACTCTAGTTTTTGGTTCGACAATCGTCTTCAGCAGTTGGTAATTTAGTTCTTGGTCTAAAACTAAGTAGAATCAATATTCAAGTAAACTATAATAACGAATTTCAATTTCTACAATCCACGATCAACAGATTGTATACGTACCACTTTGATCTATGAAATCATTTCCTGATGTTGAACAGCTAGGGGTTAAGGACTTGGGTATCTCAGTGACTCTCAAGGCATTACGAACATTATGATATCTTGACCATAATCGTCCTTTAGGCGCTTTTTGGACTATTTGTGGTTTTTTGTAGGGAATGTAATAAATTTCTTTCCTTTCGTTAGGGAACAATCTTATGATTTCATCTGTCGCTTCCTCAAACATCCATGTGGCCTTAGAAATACTGAAAATATACAAAAAGAAGTCTATTCATCTGAAATTATGAAGTATAGAGAACTAAATTATGTTACCCATCAAGTTCAAATTTGATTTAAAATGTTGTCTTTTAGTGCACGTTCGAAATAATGACTTAATTCATAACAAAATTTTCTCAAAAATAACTTAAAACCAATTTTATTTTTCTCAAATGGTATTAAAATTAATAATTCTTACTTGTCTATATGCTCCAAATGGATAAATCGATTAACAATTTCCTTGCATAATTTTTTTCTGGGTAAGTTGTTCCGATAGCTTAAATTTTTTGAAAAGATAACACAAATCGCCCATCGACTGAAGATTGTAAAAGTTTCCAAACCCTAAAATATAATTATTCATGCAATTGGGAAATTTAACATTTGTTTTACACAATACAATGTACCTATATTAAAGCACTGAGTTACAAAAAGAAAACGACTAACCTCGGGAAAAGAAGTTCTTTCTTCTTTTTAGGTTCTTCTTCAAGTGGCGAAGGAGTACTCGATTTACGTGACCTTTTTGATTAATAGGTGGAGTTTCTGCTATTGTATTCGTAGAACTAGTCATGCAATCACTAAGGAAAGACTCAATTTCCGAACCAGCAGAAAAACTGTACTCTCCTTCGACAAGATCATCAGTCTCATTTAAATTAACAAGTGCTATTGGTTGAACCTATAAATTAAAAAAAGTTTAAACTTGTTCAGTATTCGACAAAGGTCTGAACTGTCATAATTTAAATTTTTCTCTACTGTTTAATTTAACAAAATGTCAAACTGATTTGAAACATTTTAAACAATTTTGAGAGTTATAGGGTCTCGTGTCGAAGTAAAGACTGTTTTCAATTAAACCCTGTGAAAATAGGGCCCCTATTCACTTGTGACTCTTAAAATTCAAAAATGTAAACAAGAACTCATTAAAAATTACTATTGTATACATTGTATACATAAAATGTATTGATTACGTAAAGATATAGCTCGTAAAAACCACACATATATTTTTTATTAATTTTCACTCATAAACAAATAAACTGGGGGTCATAAAAACTTACATTTGTTTTTGGATCTTCGACAGTATCCGTAACGGAAGAATGTGATTTAAGATAATCTCTATATTTTTTTAGAAATTTTAGCCGTGGCCCGACTTTAGGGATCAACAATGTTATTGTAGCTTCGTCGAGAATTTTGAATGATTCCTCATCTATTTCTTCCTCTGCAATTAGTAAATACCAAAAATTCAGTAGGTACTTGGCACATTTAACCAAAAATTTAAAAACTGTTAAAGATGTAAGATAGTTATATAAATGACCCTATATTTGGAAAATGCATATTTTTTATACAGTTTTATTATGACGTAACGTTTAGTTATGACGGGAACGTCTTCGCTAGTTTTTATGGTAACAATAATTTTCTAATTAAGTCTTCGTAGGTACTACTTCCTTAAATAATGACGTAAAGATATTCGTAAAACCAATGGTAAAACTAACATACAATTTTTAGTTCATTCACTTGGAAAATACAAACTTATAATAACCTTAAAATATAAACATTTCTCCACTGACAGCAAAATTATTGACGGTATCATTTCAAAAACAAAAAATAAGCATTACTAGACTGTATAATTATTGTAAAAACAGCAAACTAAAATGTTTTGGTTTTGATCATCTCATTCGTGCTTCGCTGGTGAAATTGTTTCGGGTAATCTATAGAACGTTTGGTTAATGGAATTGTGGGAGTCACATTACGCATTTATCGTAATTAACAAAAGGTTTCTTTTTCACTGAACAGAGGGTATGTGTGACTGCGTCAGCAAACAGAAATTGTTCATTTTGATAAACTTGTGATTGTTAGTGAATTGTCGTTTTGATATCATTTTGTAAAAGTCTGTATTCTTTACCTAATACAACAAAACACAACGCTCAGTGCCTTTTTGCTTTTGAAAATTGAACGTAAAATCTTGGACCATAAACAATTGCAATGGCGCACTTATGTGAGAATGTGAATTTGTATGTGTGGCTATGGATATTATTAATGCGTTAATACTTACACTCGTTATATACTTACTTAAAAATCGTTCAACGTAAATATGACGGTCATCGTCTTCAAAAAGTCTTTCAAAAATCCATATCACTCGCACTTTTACAAATGCACCACCGAAAAGCGAACGTGACTGAGAGCATACAGATGTCAGATTGCATCAGAAAGCTACGCCAGAAGCAAAACGCGCCATCAGCAATTTTACCAAAGACAAAATAACCGATTGCGATTTCGTTAATTTTCGTCTGAATAAAATGTTAATAATAAATAAGCAGATATTTAAGTTTAACGTCTCAGTAATACAATGTAAATGAATTGTTGTATTAAGTATATCTGCCAGAGTCTAGAAACATTAGCGATTTCGTCTTATACGATATTTATTTGTGGTGACAAATCAACCTTCTATTCCAAAACCCCAGAAGTTTGAACTCTTAGGTTTTTTATCCGAATGTAATGTTTTTTTAACTCTAACGTTGCACCGTATAGGTTCTATATGAAATTCAGATACTTATTATACAAGCACGTCTTGTACAACTGGCGTATAAACCTATTTTTCTCAGTGTAGGATATCTACATTTATTTATCTATGGCAAATCCAAATTACACTAATTTTGACATCCAGAGATGATCCATTTTAACATCTTATGGACATCCATACAAGTATGTCATAAAAATATCCATATAAAGATATTTTATGAACATCAATCCTCCAATCTCATTTTACACATTTATAATAAAAAATGCAATTAGTGTAGAAGCTACAGAGCAATTATGAGGTTGAATTTGATTAAAATTGTTATCCAGATACTAATCAACAGAAGTTAGCGAAGCACATGGTTGATGCACGACAAACAATTTAAAGTATCATATTTTGTCCTGTGATAATTTGGATTTGAAATGGATACCTATATGATATCCTGTGCTGTCTAGGTTTTAAGCATTTGAATAAAATTCAATTTAGTTTTAATTCAGTTGTCACCTTATACTATGTGCAAAAGTACACTCCTTTTTATATTGTCATCGCGACAAGCGATAGGCAGATCTAATAAGCACAAAATATCATTTTGTATAGCACTCAAATACTTGAAAAATAAATTTCGTTCTCACGATGTTAGTTAATCGAGTAATCATTTCTTGTGGGATTGAGTATGCGAACGAGAAGGCTTTAATAAAGGGTTTTAATAAATGGTTGTCTCATCAAGTGAGTGATACAAATTTGCTGCTTAAACTGTTATTAACAGTTATTTAATCGCTCCGTTGTAATTATTATCCATAGTTGTAATTGTGTTTTTCGTCTTTTGTGGATAATTTTGTTCATTGACTTGTACAAGTAAGTTATTTTACGGCCATTTTTTCCTCCTATAAATCGACCATGCGTAAAATCTCCTTTTTCGTAGATTAATTTACAATATAAGAGACTGTGACGGGCAAAAAAAATTAAAAACCGCGCTGTATATAAGTATATAAGCAGAGATTGCGAATTGACGGTAATTTTCTCTAACGGCTTCCCGGTTAACTAAATTATTCGGTGAACGTAGCAGGTCCAGAGAATTAAAAGTATAATAGCCGCTCGAGATTACCTTATCAAACGCATCGAGCATTCAACAAAATTTATTTTGCACACCCCGAATCTCGTGTCCGAAAATTTTAATCACGAGAGGATGAGCAAGGCACCAATTTGTTAGTTGAACGTCCACTTTGAGACAAATAATTATCAAACAGAACTAATACTGTTGATAAGCAAAATTCGTTAGACGAAGTACTTAAATAAAGCAACCGAATACGATAACAACATAACAGGAGTGTAATTAAATTTAAATCTTGGGTTTTCTCAAACGGCACACACAAATAATTTTAACATAAAAGAGTAGCGGGCATCAAACGTACCAGCAAAGCGTAGTATAATTACCCAAAATTCGAACGCACTCGTGCTATAGGTGACGAGTTGAATGAACCGTACGCTATGATTACCGATAATGACATAAAAAAGCGCACAAAAATTTAAAAGAGATAAAACGCACCGCACAATTAATTTATTTTAGCGTTCATAATTAGACAAAAAAAGTAGTAAGACAGTACCTTGAGCTATTTTTAAGTTGATCGTAGACAAAACACTCGCATAACTAACCAGCGAGAAATGAATTTTTCCTTTTCCCCCAAAGAGTCGGGTAATCTGCCCTTTTGTATAATTGGATAGCACTTAGATGATAATTCGATAGCCCTGTAGCTGGTAGATACGATGGTAGTTTAGATAGTAACTTTAAATGGTGGCGTAGAGGATAACTTAGATCTAAAATAGACAAAAGACAACAATGACATCTCACGTTGTATGCTCGTATAGGGAATTTTCTAAAAACTTACGATATTCACATAAAAGGAGAAATTATCCGACATTTGGCAATTAAACAGAGATAATCGGTACCTCGGAAAAAGCGATGACTTACAAATAACGACCCATAATTAAGGATGACCCAGAAACAAACGGATTTATTACCTAGCAAAATTATAGCCCGATATATGCGTCCACCATCTGAGAAATTTTTATCGAAAAGAACAGCGAAAACACAAAATACGTACCGGACTACCTTCGCGCGCCATCTAGGAGCGTCAAGCGAAATCCATATCCGCAAAGCGGTTCGTGCCGGAGATTAATTACCGTAACAAGACAGTTTCATAGTTAAAACTCAATCTCTTCTTGAGTTATTCACTGAGTTCCTCTACTAGACCTATCTTATTGTAACTACTTATAATTTATTGTTGACGGTTAACCACCGAATATCTGACTCTGAATAATTCTTTTACTGACTGCCGTTTCTAATCGATTTTCTTAAAGTTCTTGCTGTATGAAAGAGATCTTGTCTTCAGATTTAATTCTTTACGCAGGCTCCTAATTTACATAACATTTAGATTTGATTATTTAGGGAACATCCGTAGTGTAGCTTCTAATTTATATAAGATTCTCCTCGGACTGAAGAATCCCAGGCAGTAGATTTGATTCTAACCCCAAAGTGTGCAGTGCAATTATTATTGGCTAAAATTTTTTACTCATTACGTTTCCGATTTTAGTATAAACCTTGAAACAATCTAAAACCTCCTTTGTTAAAAACTGACCGTTTAATTTACAGTAACACTACCGAAAGCCGATACCAACAGCACCGTTGCTACATTCTATTGTTTAACTTCTGTCATACCCTTGCGAGACAGCTTTTGTGCTTGAAGTTGTAATCTTTAACCTAGTCGGGCTGGGCCACCACTGTGAGGGTCCGCAAAGGCTTTGACGAGCACCTAAGGGTAACAATCGCAGTACAAAAAGATTGTCGTTCCAAGTCACGTGTGAATCTGCTGTCAAATTGTAGAAGTAGTTACATTATCGCCGATACATACAGAGTGCCGCAAGAATCCTGTCTGGAATACTTAGAATTTATTGTAGGTATTAATTTCCATTACTAGAATTGTATATATTTGTTTGGTTATAAGTAAACAACACTATGTAAGAAAAATGCCAACAGTTAACTGTAACGGCATGTGTGTGTTAAAGTTCAAAGCGCTATCTAAGCGATAGCTTTAATGCTTGTACCACACGTTGCCGATAAAGCCAAGATAACTTGTACGGAAGTACACACGCAACAAAAGTTCTGTACAAGTTATCTTGGCTTTATCGGCAACGTGTGGTAGCATTAAAGCTATCGCTTAGATAGCGCTTTACACTTTACACACACCGTTACAGTTAACTGTTGGCATTTTTCTTAGTTTACTACTATTCATCGTGTCAATGTTTACATTAGATGTCGCAAGACACACATTTTACTATCCAAATAATATAATGTTCGAACTTTACCGTTTAGTTTCCTCTGGCTGATGCAATCCCAACCACAACACAAATTTTGTCTAATTCCTGTGCTCAATTAACTCCTTATTATTGTTAATTGTAGTGGTAGAAGAAAAAATCCACACAAGTGGAAATATAAAAAAATTGAATACTTACCACGGATTAGAAGTGTAACCAATATATTTCCTTGTGATTAACGAGTATTTTCCATCGGGTTAATTCCTTAACAATTAACTATTGTTATAGTTAGACTTCCAAACGGGATGTTAAAAATTAACACTTTCAACCGTCTACTTTTGATTGAAAAACAACCGTTTTTAGTCATGTTAGCAAAGACAAAAACCCAACGAAAAAGAACAGTAATGAACCGACAAATTTTTTGAAATCAGTAGGCGAACGAGCTTTTCCAATGATATGTATGCATGTAACCTGAGTTGCATACCCATAAGGTACTAATAAAATCTATTTTTATCATATTAACCGCATATTTCCCTTCAAAGTAGATAAACCAAAAAAAATCGTCACTTCTTATACGTTATTCTAGTTAAGAGTTTCATAATTTCTATGCGAACGTAAATTTTTGAATGCTTGCACCTAAGTGTGAGGGTATACATTATATGAGTCCGTTGATAAATAGTAATAATAATAATAATGAAAGGAATGGAACTCTAAACTGCAGCGTCTATTTTAACAAACAAAAAAACACAAAAAAATTTTACCAAAAAACTATACTCGGGGGCGTGTTCCAATAGCTAAGCTATCATTATCAGCAAACCCGTTAATAATAATAATAATATTAATAATAATAATAATAATACAACTCATCGCCGCTTACATGAAATGGAGTGACACATGCCCGATCAGCTGGCCAAAACTTTCTAAGCTTAGAATAAATAAAAACACCAGTATTATTTCTCTAGTCAACTCATCCCTGAATACATTCATTCATGATATTTACAACTTAAGTGACCTACATGCATTAATATACTGCGCAGCAACAGTAACACTGACACTACATGGTCAACACCTACCAACCAATAACACAACCACAAGGAAAAAACAACAAAAACCCAACTGGCAATGTAGAATTGAACAGAAAATAGATAAAACCAAGAAAACAATTGGACTTTTGACCCAATTCATATTAGGTAACCGAACAACAAAAATAATCAACAAACTAAAGAAGATAATAACCAACATAGAACAACTGCAACAACACAAACTCACAACTCTACTTGACGATAACAAACAACGCCTAGCTGTCTATGCAGGAAGACTGAAACGATACAAGCTTAGCAACCAACGCAAAATGCAAAACAACCTCTTCAGACAAAACGAGAAAAAATTCTACACTGAACTCAAAAGCAAAGGCGGAAATAATGACTATCCAACACCGACAAGACAAGAAATAACAGTAAGATTATTATCTTCCGGGTTGAGCCGTGTTCGTCCTTCCTTCCTACGTTTTCTGCTTGACGTTTCGCTAACTATGCTGTTAGCTTCTTCAGAAGTTACTCTAAAGATTGATGTTGTTGTCTTCTGCTCCTCGTTATATACCTATGTTCCGCTACGGTTGGTTGATGTCGATCAGTGACGGGTGGTTGGTTTTCGATGGTTGGTTGATATTCTGTTTGGTGTTGACTAATTTTGTGGTAACATTTGTTTACTTTGTTTTTGTGAAGAGTTAGTTTCCACGTGTTGCTTAATCGGTAACCATCTTCTCGATTGAAGTTGTTTTTATTTTTCATAATTTCTAAGAATTCTCTGATTATCCTTGGATAGTAGTTGTTAGTCCTTGATAGAACTTTAGCTTCCTCAAAGTTGATGATGTGTTTTCCTTTTTTCGTGTAGATGTTCTGCGATTGCTGATTTATCGACCGCTCTGGACTTGGCGTCTCGGTGATGTTCTTTTTAATCTACATTTTATGTTGCGTCCGGTTTGACCAATGTGGACTTTTCCACATGAACAATCAATTTGGTAGAACCTGACGTTGAATCTGACCATCAAGAATACCCAAACGGCACCCAAAAACTGGATTTGACCGCCGTCATGCAAGTTCCATCTACTTTCCACAAATATAATCAAGATATATGGTGGTCAATTTCAATATAAGGAAAAACGATGATGGTGCCTATTTTGATTCAGGGTTGCAACAATCCTACTTCTAAAAATCCATCTATTCATCAATCGATCAAATCATCAATCATTCCATCTATTTATAAAGAATAAATTCTTTTGTCTATGCATTTAATTATTTATCAATTATCTATCAATCTATTGATCGATCTATCTATCGGTTTATCCATGGATCTATCCATCGATTCATCTATCTATCTCTTTATAACCGAACATGCGTTTAGCAATGTGGATTACAAGGTAGCCGATATCACAACAAATTGATTAGAAAAGTCATGAAAATTTATAAACATATAGAATAGTTCAACGGGAAGGTAACCATCCTGAGGTTATACCTGAGGTTGAATCAAATCCTCACGAACACCCAAATAGCACCGCGATGCAAGTTTAACCTTTTTTGAACAATATAACATAGATATATGGTGTTTGACTTAAAAATAAGAAAGAGAGATATTGGTGTCTTTTTAATTCAGGACCGCAACGATATACCACATATAAAAATCCATCTATCCATCCATTGATCCATCGATCAATTCATTTATGTACCGATCAGTAATCTATTTATCTATGAATCTATCAATTGATCTATTAATTTGACGGTTGTTTTAAATTTCGATTTCAGTTTTAAAACATCATCATTATAGCCCGGGAGCTTAAAAACAATACAATTTTCTAAAAATAATGTGTTTTTTGCATTTTATCTTCTTTCACTAACATGTTGTATTTAACAAGGTTGCCACTTTTCTCAATGCTAAAGCTTATTATAAAAATGATTTTATTTTTGGACAAGCATTTTGGCTTACGCAACACATATAGCATAATTGATTACTTTACAAACATTATATAACATCATATAAAGATTGACAAGGAAATACGAGTTTTTTAATATTGACACATAAAGTGACATTTTTCAGAGTCAAAATTGGTAACTAATTAAAAAAAGTTCAACTTTTTTTTGCTACTTGTCTGATTGTTTTGACGTTGTTTTTTAAACGGTAACTTTGATAACATCGGCCACACTCGATTACAATTTAAATTCGAAATTTTAAACGTTATTTTTTTAAACAATATTTAGGTTCAACGTCTTCCCCTACTATTTATGCAATGCTACGAGGTACTAAGTAATGAAAACAAGTACAAAACTGTAGCGGATCATAATTGTTATTGTTAACAATCGCTAAATGTTGAACAGTGTGCGTATAAGTCGTTTGCGTACAAACTATTAAAAGTAGTTTGTACGCGAGTGTTAAAGTTCTATTTATGTTAAGGATATAACGTGATAGAAATCACACGGTTCGCGAAATTAAAGAGATGTTTTGTATGACCAAAGCAACAACAAGGCTTGCGGACTCCTCGAGTTTCTCTTATACCTGCAAACTAATTATATATCGTTTAATTCATTTATCGACTAATTCGGTGAAATAAATTGTTCTTGTTAAATAATTTTGCGTTTTGGTATATACCACAAAAGGAAAAACTAGACTCATTAGAGGAGAAACAATTGCAAATAAATTGATTGTTTACTTCGGAGAACTACCGTGTATAATGTTTGGTGCGCATTTAAAAATAACCTCATTTCGTTTTATAAGTTTTGTGAATCTGTAAATAGTTTTTTGGGTAAACTTTGGTATAATCACTATGGAAAAGTACTCTTGCTTTACTTATATTTTTGTTAAGCATTCCTATGCCCAAAATTATTAATTTTTGAGATATTTTTATTTTTATATGTACAGTATTAATTATGTGTCTAAATGTTTTCCAATTATGAGTTGGGCATGATTTATTTGCAAAAATTTACATTATGTGGTATGGATTACTTGTGGAATAATAATGAAAGTTGTGCCTGTTAACACAACCATTTCGATAAAATGTAGCTTCATCTCCAAACAATACATAGTCAAAAAAAGTCTAACTGTTGATTAACCTTTTGTAGAGCCCATTCACAAAATGCTAATGTCTTCTCAAAATCATTATCTGTTAATTCCTGATGCAATTGAATGTGATAAGGGTGTATTTTGTTTTTACAAAGAATTGTTTGCACACGATAGTAACTAAGTTGTTGTTCTTTAGAAATACTCCATATACTTGTATGTGGGTTTTCTGTAACTGCTAACAACACATTCATTTTGTTTTCGTCTACCACAGTAGTATTTGTTCGCTCATGCTTTTCATAGTTAACTGAACCAGCATGGTTAAACCGATCCATCAATGTTTCTAAACTTGATTTTGTAGGTTGTCGCCTCTCAGAGAAACGTTCAAAATAAACTCTTGCTGAAAGTAATGCATTTTTATTGCATTCTACCAATATCCATATCATATTTCATCACGAGTAAAATTCATTTTTGCCTTATTTTAGATTTTTTGAAAATTATAAACAAATGTACCACAACAATCAATTAACAGGCAATAATAGTAAACTGTCATTTTTGACAAATAAATCATGCCCTTGGAAAACATTTAGACACATAATTAATACTGGGCATATAAAAATGAAACTATCTCAAAAACTAATAATTTTGGGCATAAGGAATACTTAACAAAAATATAAGTACCAAACAATAGTACTTTTCGATAGTGATATAAAATACAGATCGATTCATTAAAAAAAACTGAGAAAATAATGAATTGATGTTTTGACTCACCCTGTAATCAATTTAACTAATATTCATAAACTCAATCATTTTTATAAAATTTGACAATAATTAAAAAGCTACGGCTGCAACAGATCTTTGTTCTTGTAGCCCTTTGAAATTATACTTGTTACGATTTTGATGGAAAAGTGATTATAATTTTTATACCTTGTATAACATATTACAAGTGTATATTTTGTAATGAGAAAGTGAAGCGAATTTCAAATTTAAATTAAAATATAGGGGTTTTATTTAAAAAATATAACTTTAGTCTGGCACGGTGTTATGGAACACCCTGTAAAATTGTAACTAATTTAAAAATATGAAGTTTGCTTTGATACTTTCAAGGACATAGATGATACTGAACTTTATCGCACTAATCAATTACCCTGTATATCAATCTTTATTAATTACCCAAATCATCTCAATATTTATAGTCCAAACTTAATATCATCTCAATTTACATGCAGCCAAACTAACTCCGCTAACTTACTATCCCCAAAGTTTTACTGATTATGCGCACGCAGCGATTGCGGGTAACGATTGGGTGGGAACCGGGAGTTAGTTAACTGTTTTATTTTGTACTTTACACTTGTTTGTGTAAGAAACCAATAATGTAAACATCACATATAGAAAATAGATTATACTTTATTAGTGCCATTATCATTAAGGTCAAACCAATAACTTCAAATATTCAAAATTACATTGTATTACACGCAGTAACACCACACATCGTATTAGTACGTCGTGGCTCGCGTATTTTAAAATGACTGATAAAAGTTGCATAAACTGCACTTTTGGTTTTTTACTTAAGCTTACAAAATGGTTTGGGGTACCGCATGGTCATTTTAAATGCTTACACAGTCGCAAAACAACCACCTTAATATTCCAAAGTTCAAAACTTTGCATAACGACAGCTTTTGCGACTGGGCTTTATTTGTTAATTGGTTTCGGTTACTATGTAACTATTTTAAAAAATAATTTTGGAGGTATTTTCGACGTGCAGTGGTTGTTAACGCTTATCGGTTTCATCTCGTGCATTCGTGCTTGTACGTTTTTGTACGTATGTCTGATTTTTAAGAAACATAATGTGATCTACCTACAAGCTCTGCATTCTCAAATGGATAGATCCTTGCAGATGACCGACGACGATGTATTATCGCCGAAAGAAGCGAAAAGATTAAGAACCAAATTCATTTACTACACAACATCGCTTATTTTTATATTGTCTTTGGACTTGATGTTAGATGACCGCAATGTGGAGGTTTTTTTCAAGCTCATCGACTTACTAAGTTTGATCATGAATTTCATATTGTTGTTGTTTTACATTGTACTAACAGATTTAAACACCTCCATGTTGAGACACAGTTACTCATCAATGAAACAAACGTTGATGGATTTTATGAACCCAAATTTTGACAAAAAATTAACTTCAGCGCTTAGATTCTATATGAGAATCAATAAAACCAATAATTATCTCAATAAAACCTATAGTTTTCCAGTCAGCATTTGGATAGGAACTACTATGGTCACTGTTGTGTTAAACACGATGATCTTCATAATAATGGTTTTCGAAAACGTAGAGGTACCTTCGATAACAATCGTTTCTTATCGCGTTTACGTTTTTTATATAACATCGTTGGTGTTTGCAGTAAAACTCGAGAACATCAATGAAGACGTAAAAATGTTTAATGAAGCATATGTACCGAATTAATGTTTATTTTATTTCAGAATAATCAAATGTTGTCTTTCTTGTACAAATACCCATCAACTCAGCTAGGACCGACGGGGGTTTCTCGAGTAAATGACACGAATCGGTGTTAAATAAGAACATAAATTATCTTTTCTTTGTTGCAGATTGAGTTGTTGTTGACTGCGTTTCGTAAGTGCAGAACATCAACAAACATCTTCGGTGTTATGGATCTTGGATTAAAGATGTACGTTTGGGTGAGTGAATTTTTTTGTTAAAATTGATTATAATGATTTGACCTTTTAGTGTAGCGGAATTATAATCACTTACATTCTGGTGTTAATTCAATTTTATTTGCCTTGGATTCGATCTAAATAATAATTAAGTTCCTAAAGCTATTGCACACGGTGGCGCTTTTAATAAGCACGCTTTTGATTTACCATTAGACATTGATAAACCTTTAGAGAGCTAAATACATGTATGTAGGTGCTTATTGTAAAAATAGTTCTGTACGTTAAGGTACTAGAATTAATTTAATTTACTTTTAATTAAGCACGTAGTATTATTTAGAATTACAGTAGCTTTAATGATAAGCACAAAATATCATTTTGTGGCACTCAACTATTGTTCACTAAAAAAAAATAAATTTTTTTTGTTACGATTATTGATAAAGACAAGATAAAATTGAGGCAATGCTGAAAATCTGGCCGGCAGTCTGTGTATCACAGAGGGGTCGTGGTAGTACTTACTAGTTTGAGCTTTTACACTGCTAAATAAGATAATGAAGAGGGCGCCACCTAATGGATAGTATAAGAGATATTCTGTAGTGACTAAGAACTCCAAATACAGAAACAACCGTAGACTAGCATAAATAAAACATTCTTCAAACGACGGGACCTTAGTAACACATAAATCATACAACATAAACAACAAATATGAGGTACATATAGACACCATATATATTATTTTAGAGATCAAGATATGAAGTAATAATTGTTCCCGTAGGGAAGTATCCGATCTGCCAGTAAATAGTTATTAACCGCGACCGTATCTACTTCTATGGTAAAGCGTGATTGCTTAATTTAACTACAACTACAACTACAAACCAATGAATAACCCGAAACAATTGTGACCGACAAGTACGTATCACAAATACTAATATTAGATTTACAAAATAAAAAAAAACAAATACGAGTAACACCGGTACTCAAGGATGAATGCAAAGTTATGTAATAGTACAAAACGCAATGACATATAACGAGTTTTTTTGAAGATCCTTCAAAATTACATTAGTTAAATAACAAGGCGCAACATGTTACATAAACTTATATAGGACTACGAGTACCAACGGGTGCATATAAATAATAAGATAACAACATGCAATTCTGTTTTATTTATCTGATTTGCGGTTTTCTTTTCATGTTCTAATGATAGCTTTGACAGATTCGATATTCCTATGTGGACGAAGAATGAGATGCTAGAACGGGATAACCACAATAGACATTAAGACAGCTGAATATGAATAACTTCAACCCCTATACAGAAGGTCAACAGGATACCTTCGAGGAACCCCCAGTAGACTGCTACACCAGCGAATACGGGGACCAATTTTCCGTGAGCAATCTGCCGTCAGTGAGTCGCTTTGTGAACAGCCAATCATATTCCCAAATCTTTTAGCTTAGATATTTATTTATTAACCAGAACCCATATCCCGGTCGGAGGTCTACACGTGAAAAACAAAATGGTGGTAGAAGAAGAAATCCACACAAGTGGAAATATAAGAAAATTGAATACTTATCACGGATGAGAAGTGTAACCAATATATTTCCTTGTGATTAACGAGTATTTTTCATCGGGTTAATTCCTTAACAATTAACTATTGTTATAGTTAGACTTCCAAACGGGATGTTAAAAATTAACACTTTCAACCGTCTACTTTTGATTGAAAAACAACCGTTTTTAATCACGTTAGCAAAGACAAAAACCCAACGAAAAAGAACAGTAATGAACCGAAAAATTTTTCGAAATCAGTAGACGAACGAGCTTTTCCAATGATATGTATGCATGTAACCTGAGTTGCATACACATAAGGTACCAATAAAATCTATTTTTATCATATTAACCGCATATTTCCCTTCAAAGTAGATAAACTAAAAAAACCGTCACTTCTTATACGTTATTCTAGTTAAGAGTTTCATAATTTCTATGCGAACGTAAATTTTGAAGGCTCGCACCTAAGTGTGAGGGTATAAATTATATGAGTCTGTTGATAAATAATAATAATAATAATAATCAAAGGAATGGAACTCTAAACTGCAGCGTCTATTTTAACAAACAAAAAACACAAAAAAACTATACTCGGAGGCGTGTTCCAATAGCTAAACTATCATCATCAGCAAACCCGTTAATAATAATAATAATAATAATAATATTAATAATAATAATAATAATAATAATAATAATAATAATACAACTCATCGCCGCTTACATGAAATGGAGTGACACATGCCCGATCAGCCGGCCAAAACTTCCTAGGCTTAGAATAAATAAAAATACTACCAGCATTATTTCTCTAGTAAACCCATGCCAACAAAAAATAGATAAAATCAGGAAAACAATTGGACTTTTGACCCAATTCATATTAGGTAACCGAACAACAAAAATAATCAACAAACTAAAGAAGATAATAACCAACATAGAACAACTGCAACAACACAAACTCACAACTCTACTTGACGATAACAAACAACGCCTAGCTGTCTAAGCAGGAAGACTGAAACGATACAAGCAGCAACCAACGCAAAATGCAAAACAACCTGTTCAGACAAAACGAGAAAAAATTCTACACTGAACTCAAAATAAAGGCGGAAATAATGACTATCCAACACCGACAAAACAAGAAATAACAGACTTTTGGAAAACGATATAGTCAAATCCTGTTGAACACAACTCTGACGCTACCTGGATCACATAACTCCAAAACGTATACAAACACCTAGAAACGCATGACAGCAACCAAACCGTCTCAACAGAAGGCGTCAAAGCAATCATCAATAAAACACATAATTGGAAGGCACCGGGCCCCGATAGAATACACAACCACTGGCTGAAAGTATTTAACTCAACGCATTACGGACTAGCAGAATATATAACATTAATCATCCACAACCCTAGTGAACTCCCCAACTTCCTAACACAAGGCATCACCTACATTAAACCAAAAAATAACGATACACTAAACCCAGCTAACTATAGACCGATAACATGTCTACCAACCCTCTACAAAGTAATTACTTCAACCATTTCACAACTCATCCTAGAACACCTAGATAAACACAGCATATTAACAGAGGAACAAAAATGGTGTAAAAAACATAGCCAAGGATGTAAAGAGCAACTAACGATAGATAACGTAATCCATCTACAGGCAATACAAAAAAAACGAAACCTTTTTGTCACATATATTGATTACCAAAAAGCCTTCGACAAAGTACCTCACAGTTAATTATTGCACGCCTTAAAAATATACCAAATAAACCCAATCATCATACACTTTCTCAAAATGCCCATGCAAAACTGGAAAACAAACATCCATGTCCAAACAGACGCAACTAAGCTTACCACTGACACTATTCCTATTAGACGAGGTATATTCCAGGGCGACGCATTAAGTGCTCTCTGGTTCTGCATATGTCTCAATCATATTTCACAAGCCCTCTTGAATACCCAACATGGATTTAAGCCCAAATACAACCAAAACAACACCTACAAAATCAATCATCTCTTCTATATGGACGACATATACAATCTGTACACATCCACAAAAAACCAAATGAACTCACTTATCAAGATAACAGAAACCATATCGACGGACAATCAAATAAAATTTGGACTAGACAAATGCAAAATTAACAGTATGGAACATGGTAAATGGACTAACACACATGGAATTCCTACAACAAATGGCATGATAGAACACATGGAAGAAAGTGACACATACAAATACCTCGGATTTGAGCAAACAATCAAACTCGACCACACCACAATGAAAAAAACATTCACACTGGAATACATAAACCGACTCACACAGATACTCACAAGCAAACTTAACTCCAGAAATCTTACAAAAGCAATAAATACATACGCCATTCCAGCACTCACCCACTCGTTTGAAATTCTTAAATGGACACAAACAGACCTCAACAATATTACCCAAAAGACAAGAATACTATTGACAAAACACAACATGCACCACACACATTCCTGCGTAGAAAGAATATCTCTAAACAAAGTAGATGGAGGCAGAGAACTTCTCGACATTTACCAGCTACACGACAATCAAGTGTCAAACTTGAGAAAATACTTTCATAGCAAACAGACTGAAAGCCGCCTTCACCTTGCAACAGTTAATGCTGACACAAAATACACACCGCTGGACCTTCACAACACCGAACTCACCTTAAAAGACCAAAAAACTACACAAGCCAAAAAAATACGCACATGGGCAAGCAAAGAGTTGCACGGGAGACACTACAACCAAACTAAAAACGAAGACGCGGACAAAGCGCTATCACACAAATGGCTCCAAGTAGGTAATTTATTTCCTAAAACCGAAAGCTTCATGCAAGCTATACAAAACAAAGTCATAAAAACTAAAGCATACAGCAAATACATTATAAAAGATCTAACGGTTACAGATGACAAATGCAGAAGATGCCGCTCTCACAGGGAAACAATAGAACACATAACCAATGGATGCAACATCTTGCCCTAAACAAATATCTAGACAGACACAATGCTGCAGCCAAAATTATTCAATAAGAAATCGCACTAAAGTGCTCTTTACTAGGTAAGCACACACCCTATTACCAATACACTCCTTCTAGTGTCCTTGAAAGTGAGAGCTATAAAATATACTGGGACAAGACAATTCAATCTGACAAGACCTTAGCATGCAACAAGCCGGATATCACCTTCACTGACAAAAAGAACAAGCACTCATACCTTATAGATATTTCAATTCCTGCTGACCACAACCTCGCCGCAAAATACTCAAAAAAAAATCCAAAAATATATCCCTCTCTCAATAGAACTCGAAAGAATTTGGAAACAGAACACGGTCACCATATTCCCTCTTATCATATCTTCCACTGGCATAACACACAGAACATTCAGCAAACCCATTACTGACCTACACATTAATGAAAATACTCAAACACAATTGCAAAAAGCGGTAATCCTCCACACATGCAATATCGTTCGCTTATTTCTAAGAGCATAATAGACTTCCTTATACTTGGTTCGCCCGTATAAGAAAGTAAACCAGGAAAATTCTGTGATTATGTAAAAGTAATAATAATAATAATAATGTGGAAGATGAAGAAAGTGGTCATAGTACCAATAATCATGTCTTCCACAGGTATCATACCACATATACTACACAAAAACCTACATACACTGAACCTAGAAAAACACACAAACATTACACTACAAAAAGCAGTCATACTCAACACATGCAACACATGAGATTTTTAAACGGATAACACACAAATATTTATGTACGTCGTGAAGAAAAGTACAAGTAGTTTAGAAGAAAAAAAACAAAAAAGAAAAAGTAGAAAATGCAATGAAGGAGAATCTAGGGGGAACAATGAAAAACAAGATAAACTATAAAGTTGTTACATGCAAAAGGAGAATTACGATAATTTTGAATAAAAAACGTGACATAAATAAGGGTTGCACGGTAGCTCAGCTGGACGATGTGGTTCGTGAGTTGTATTTCTTTTGTGAAATAAAACGTTCGAGTAAAGAGATTTAAAATCATCAATCGGTAAATATGTCAGAGTCAAGAGGGCGCTAAACGGAGATGACATGGTAAGGAACTTTCAGCCTCCGTTTGCCAGAAGCCTGATCTGTAGAGAGGGTACTTTCTAGAACCTACCTCTTGAAAGTAGTTCATTGAACCTGTAAAATTAACAAAACGTGCACAAACAGACCTAATTACGTATTAAAAAGGCTCCTTACTACGAAAAATTAACATAATTTATTGCATTTGGAAATATTTGCACGATAAAAAAAAATTAAAAAAATTAGTAATCTACGATCTAGAAACAGAAATAAAAATTGTCACAATATATTTACAATTAATTCTTATTGATCACATGTTTCCCTAATTTACAAATCTGTTAATTAACTTAGAATACACCAAAGAAAAATGTTAATCGTTCCGAAAATGCTTTTCGTGGTACAATTTAAAATGTTCTATGTATGCAACCGATTCTGTGATATTGTAGCTGCTTTTATATGACAAATAGATAAATAATTAAAATCCTCGAGAGAGTGAATCATGCAGAAATAACATAGTAATATAAAATGAATCTATCTATTGCGATAATTGTATTTTTTTAATAAAAAGATACAAATAATATATGCAGTTTGCATAAATTATGACCTATTTATTGTTTTTCCAGGGTTTATCCTAGAATTCATCACAAGAGAAAGTACCTACAACAAACTGTTTATGGAAAAATGACCCTTATCGGTACGGATCTCTACTTGAAAAACAGGGGAAACCTGTTTATACCGCCAGCATTCGCACAATGCAAACAAAGACATGAACTTGCTTTTCTATCTACATTTTTACAAATTCGAAAGAAAACATATGTAACCACTGATGTGTCAGTAACCCCGTGAATTAATTTTGATTATCTTTGCAATTAACATTAAATAGGTAGTTGTTAAGGAGATTATGTATTACCAGTGCGCCATCGCTAAAACAACTTTTAATTTTAAATGTTTGAAGTAAAACTTCTTGTTTCATGTAAGACAAAACTTAAGGCTTTCTCGCTGTAGTATTACTTTTTTTTCAAAATGCTTATCTTTTGTTTATTTTTTTTTTTGAATTTGTACATTTTATAGCACATTTAACACTATAATTTAAATCAAAATATTGTTAATAACTTGAAAATTTGAGCTAATTTTATAGGTATTTTAAGACCATCCGACGAATTAAATCAGAATTGGTCGGAAATCGCAGGTCACTAGTATTTTTAGATTTGCCAAAGCCCAGTTTGATTTTTTTCACCTCAAAAAACCATAGCTCTAAAGTCTCATTGCGAAAGGGACAAAAATGTGTCCTTGCTTAATTAAGGACGGGTATTTCCTGGTTCTCCCGTTAGTCGGTTGGATATGCGATGAGATCAAGAAATCGCTACAGGTGGCATTCCATGCCAGGTTGAGTTTGTTTGACCAGAGACATAGAGTCATTCCATCAACACGTTTACCGTCTTCGTGACACAAACCAACTACCTCCAACCTAACTAAAATGTTGACTGATGCCAAGGCTTTTTGAATCACGGAATTCAGCTCATTGTGTCTTGGTAATTTCCTTGCACTCTTGATGCATGTCTTAGTCCACTGTCTGTTATCACAATTTGCACCCTAGGCGTAAGGCGACTGAAACTTGGAAACATTTGTCCCTGAGAAGAGTCTCTGTATTAACAGATGGGAGGCAGTTTTGCCAAGCTCCGGAAACGGATTGTTTTGTTACAGTTTGTTGAAGTAGAACTACATATTTTTTGTAAAATTAATATTTGTTTTTGTTGTTGTTATTTTAGATTTCAGTGAGATATAGATGTAAAGATATTTCGAAACGAAACAGGCGCCACCCTACTCTGTAGTGGTCCGTAGTAATAAACAAACTTTTACCACAAAGAATTAACTTTTTTTTTGTAATGAGGAAAATCACACTTGTTACAAGTTTGAAAAATATAATGAACGAGAGCAAAAAAAAATATTTAGAGCTTCCTTAATTGTAATTACGCGACCGCAATTAATTAAAAAGTAATACGCTAGAATGTAAGAATTACTTAATTCGTGAGGTCTTGCGAGCACAAAAATATTGTCATAAAAGCACGTCTTCAATGTTGAACATTCAGACAAAGCATGTGCAAATACAGTCACGGAAATTATAATTCAAAACTCGTCAAAACAAGCATATCTTACTATCAAGGTACTTATTCCTTTTTAAAATGTGTCGGAGTGGGTAAGAATGTTTACTGCTGTATATTAGCAGTGTTGGTTTAATAAGTGCGCTCATTGTTAGGTGATTACCTGCATGTCGCAGCTGTCGGAGGTGAATGTCGTTGATGTAGTCATCACGATTTATTTGTGAAGATGCTAAGAGTGCAACAGCTTGATAGATTTAAAAAAAAATGACTAAATAGCGCTTACAAAGATAACATGAGCATTTTACTCATGGTTTTCAAAACTATTTGCGAAATTTTGATGTAACGTTTTGGTGTATTACTTTTTTTGTTGGTTCTATACGGATGCAATTCATTAACCTACAAGAAAATAAACAATGCAAGTGTGTTTTAATCAAAAAAATACTTTACCCATAGTAATATTTTTTGACACGTTCATCATCTCAGAAACCAAAATCTAGAAAGTCCAACTAAAACGATTTTTGACAACCAACTTTCGTTAAAACCAAAAAACGATCCGGACGCCCTCTTTAGAAAAAAATCCTTTGTAGACGTAAATAAAATTCCCAAATATACTTTTGTATGCCGGTGAAAAAAATTATTTGAAGAAAAATTACCGTCACAGTCTGGAGATCAAGAAAATTGCGTTTTCCGATTTAGATTCTGAAGGTAGATGCGTTCAATATATGTCACTTTTTTGGACAGTTGGGAGAGACGGTACATCATTATTAATAGTCCACACCCTTACTTTATCTGCATACCCGCTGACTGCAGTTAAGTCATTAATTCCAAGAGACTGTGAACTGCAAGGGAGCAGTAACAGATGAAAGAAAACAGGAAACCGTTGAACGCCAATTTTACTTTTGAAAACAGGAAAACCTGCCACCATATATTGAGCATTCTTGAAATAAACGTTCATAATCTTCTACAAGCCACCCTTGATTTACTTGTCAAATGTTGTCAGAATAACTTCAAAACTTATCATTGGTGAGGTAGGGAGGAGGTAGGCAAGCTTGGAAAGAGCCAAACAGTTAATCTTAACGTCTTTAATTATTGCAACCATTTGGAAACACATCCCCGTAACGGCATCTTGAAGCTCCAGTTCCTTCGGCAACTGAGAGCCTTCCAACCATTCAATTTATTTAATTATAGTTGTAGTCGTCATTCATCTGCCAATCATAGTCTGTAGATATATTTGTAGAAACAGCTTTTTTTGTGTTACTTTTACCCTCTATAACTACTCTAAGTTACAACTACAGTCGCTTCATCAGAAATATGTTGCTCGTCTAATGTAATTCCGTATTATTTGCCCTTGCCCTTGATCACGAGAATAGGAGAAAACCGATGATCTTGTTCAGCGCATGGTTCAAGCGATTCGCGGAAATCGTCGGTATACAATTTCTGGTTCGAGCGATGTGTTTCCTAAAATTTTACGGGCGGCTCTCTATGCCATTGTACGTGGAAAACTCAAGTAGCGCAAATTAAACATCATAAAACTCAGTAAATGGACGCCACAATTTTTACAAATTATTGCAGAGGAGATAAGGCATGGGCCTTTACACTCCTTTTTTGGTAACTGGTTGTTGCACACCGATCAGTATAGAATACATGTTTTGGGCGTGACAGTAGACACATAAACATAAAACCTAGAGCTCAACTCAAAACTTATACTAGGCAATTGTACTTTTGCTGGTTTGCTATTGTTTGCAAGGAAGTATAGTCAAAAAAGTTTTATGTTTACACCGGGAATCAAACACTGTGCTATGACCGCAATATTCACACTATCCAATTCATAAACCAGTAAAGTTTAAACACACGTTGCCCACCAAAAAGTTTATAACTACTTTAGACCAATTTTTGAATGAAGGTGGTCAAAAAAAACTTTGGATAGAAAGGTGAAGGACGCACAATAACGATTGTAATTTTCTAGCGATAAAAGAAAAACTCCTAACCATACATTCTAGAACAGTTCCCGTCAAAACCAATTCGGAACCGCTTTATGTTGATGATATTTCTTCTCAAATTGGATTCTAATTTACAAGTAAATAAATATCTTATTACATCCGTTTGTGGGGTACAGTATGCAT
This sequence comes from Abscondita cerata, assembly GCA_030710515.1. Classification (NCBI taxonomy): domain Eukaryota; kingdom Metazoa; phylum Arthropoda; class Insecta; order Coleoptera; family Lampyridae; genus Abscondita; species Abscondita cerata. The sequence continues at coordinate 66,012 of JALBCR010001443.1, read as the reverse complement.
AAGGACTTGTTTTTTACGTAACAGAAAAACTCTATTTCATCTGATAATAACATCAAACTTAAGATTTGATCTCGTCATAAACTTTCTCCAGAAGCAAGTGAATATTAATTCTTCAACACCTAGATTAGGAAAAGATAACTTTCTAAGATAAAAAGTGGTTGGTGTGGAGAAATAAGAGTAATTTACCATAGAATTAGGTGTTAATCTCGTTTGAATCATCATCATCATCATGCAGTCATGAGTAAGAATTTAGAAAACCAAAACGCTAACTTTACGAATCAGTTGGTTGCAGCCAAAGAGACAAACCTAGATCTTGTAAAAAGTGAATACACACCAACCAGTGCAAACTCAAAGGCGATCCTACTACAAACCCTAATAATAACATTAGAAAAGAAAAACAAGAAGAAAAGTAATGGTGCCTTTTTTTGATTCTGAGACACAGTCTTACATATAAAAATTCATCTATCCATCTATTCATCTAGGCATTGATCTATTTATCAATATATTTATTAATCTACAATCTACGAACAGTAATGGTTCTTTTTGATTCTGAAACAACGGTCTTACACTGAAAATCTACCTATACGTCGATCAATCCCTCGATTTATCTATCAATCTAGCAATTTATCATTAATTGATCTATCCACCCATCTATCCATGAATATATTAATTCATCAATCTATACATCTATCTCTTTATAGCCTGACATGCACTTAGCAATGTTATTGAAACTTATAAACATCCAAAAACTTTAACAAAATGAAAAAACCTAAACTAAACGTGTGATGTCGAATGCTGAAGAATACCTAAACAACATCTAAAAACTGGATTTGAACGCCGCAATGCAAGTTTCACCTTCTTTGAACCAGTATAATCAAGATATATAGAGGTTAATTTTATATGAAGAAGAGAAATGTTGGTACTTATCAGTATTTATCGATAAATCATTAATCAATGCTTTTCTCTATTCATCAATTGATCTATTAATTAATCAGTCTGTTGATTGATCTATTTATCAATTCAACCATGAAGCCATCCATTTACCGTCAATTCATCCATTCATCTTTTTACAGCCAAACGTGTGCTTATTAATGGGGAATACATGATTATCTTTGAAAGCTTCAAGAAACTAACAGCGACTAACGATTATCACGACAAATTGTTTAGAAGAGTCATTAAAATTTAACATCCAAAAAACTTCAACAGAACGGAAGAAACCTAGGAGCTGAACCTGATGTTAAATCCAATGATCGAGAACGACCCAACGGCACCTAAAAACTGGATATGACCGTCACGTTACAACTTCCACCTTTATTGAATCAGTATAATCTATCGATCGATCCATTTATCCATCGATCAATCCATTGATAAATTCATTCATCTACGCATCTATCGATTCATGAAATTTATCGATCAATCTATTAATCCATCATTGAATCTATCAATTGATCTATCATTAAATCTATCAATTGCTCTATCATCTATCGATCGATCGATTCATCCATCTTCTAATAGACGAACATGTGCTTAGCAATGAGGATTACAATATACTATAACCCTTAAAATTAGATAAATGGGATGATCGATAGATAGATGGATGGATACATCAATCGATAGATTCAATAATAAATTTATGAATATATAGATGCATAGATAGATCGATTGATGAATAAATTGATAAATAGATTTTTATATGTAAGACCGTTGTCTCAGAATAAAAAAAAGCACCAATACTTTTCTTAGATTGATAGATTAATAGATCAATTGTGGAATGGATAGATGCATAGATGAATTAATGCCTTTTTTGATTTTTGGTCGTAACGATCTTACATGTAAAAATCCATCTATCCATCTGTTTATCGATCAATCCATTTATCAATCGATACATCGATCAATTCATCTATTTATCGATTCATCGATAATGTTATTCATCTACGCATTTATCGATTTGTCAATTGATCTGTTCATCTATTAACCCATCATTAAATCTATCAATTGATCTATCCATAGATGAATTCATCGATCAATTCAATAATCTATCCGTCGATCCATCCACCGTTTTCTAAAAATAATTTGTTTTTGCATTTTATCTTCTTTCACTAACATGTTGTATTTAACAAGGTTGACACTTTTCTCAATGCTAAAACTTATAAAAATGATTTTTATTTTTTGGACAAGCATTTTGGCTTACGCAACACATATAACAAAATTGATAACTTTACAAACATTATATAACATCATATAAAGATTGACGAGGAAATACGAGTTTTTTTAATATTGACACTTAAAGTAACATTTTTCATAGTCAAAATTGGTAACTAATTAAAGAAAGTTCAACTTTTTTTGCTACTTGTCTGATTGTTTTGACGTTGTTTTTTAAACGGTAATTTTGATAACATCGGTCACACTCGATTACAATTAAAATTCGAAATATTAAACGTTATTTTTTTAAACAATATTTAGGTTCAACGTCTTCCCCTACTATTTATTCAATGCTACGAGGTACTAAGTAATAAAAACAAGTACAAAACTGTAGCGGATCATAATTGTTATTGTTAACAATCGCTAAATGTTGAACAGTGTGCGTATAAGTCGTATGCGTACAAACTATTAAAAGTAGTTTATATGCGATTGTTAAAGTTCTATTTATGTTAAGGATATAACGTGATAGGAACCACACGGTTCGCGAAATTAAAGAGAAGTTTTGTATGACCAAAGCGAAAACAAGGTTTGCGGACTCCTAGAGTTTCTCTTATACCTGCAAACTAATTATATATCGTTTAAGGCATTTATCGACTAATTCGGTGAAATAAATTGTTCCTGTTAAATAATTTTGAGTTTTGGTATATACCACAAAAGGAAATGCTAGACTCATTAGAGGAGAAACAATTGCAAATAAATTGATTGTTTACTTCGAGAACTATCGTGTATAATGTTTGGTGCGCATTTTAAAATAACCTCATTTCGTTTTATAAGTTTTGTGAAACTGTAAATAGTTTTTGGGTAAACTTTGGTATAATATGAAAAATATAACTATGAAAAAGTACTCTTGCTTTACTTATATTTTTGTTAAGCATTCCTATGCCCAAAATTATTAATTTTGAGATATTTTTATTTTTATATGCACAGCATTAATTATGTGTCTAAATGTTTTCCAATTATGAGTTGGGCATGATTTATTTGTCAAAATTTACATTATGTGGTATGGATTACTTGTGGAATAATAATGAAAGTTGTGCCTGTTAACACAACCATTTCGATGAAATGTAGCTTCATCTCCAAACAATACATGAATACATAGTCAAAAAAAGTCTCACTGTTGATTAACCTTTTGTAGAGCCCATTCACAAAATGCTAATGTTTTCTCAAAATCATTATCTGTTAATTCCTGATGCAATTGAATGTGATAAGGGTGTATTTTGTTTTTACAAAGAATTGTTTGCACACAATAGTAACTAAGTTGTTGTTCTTTAGAAATACTCCATATACTTGTATGTGGGTTTTCTGTAACTGCTAACAACACATTCATTTTGTTTTCGTCTACCACAGTAGTATTTGTTCGCTCATGCTTTTCATAGTTAACTGAACCAGCATTGTTAAACCGATCCATCAATCTTTCTAAACTTGATTTTGTAGGTTGTCGCCTCTCAGAGAAACGTTCAAAATAAACTCTTGCTGAAAGTAATGTATTTTTATTGCATTCTACCAATATCCATATCATATTTCATCACGAGTAAAATTCATTTTAGCCCTATTTTAGATTTTTGGAAAATTATAAACAAATGTACCACAACAATCAATTAACAGGCAATAATAGTAAACTGTCATTTTTGACAAATAAATCATGCCCTTGGAAAACATTTAGACACATAATTAATACTGGGCATATAAAATGAAACTATCTTAAAACTAATAATTTTGGGCATAGGGAATGCTTAACAAAAATGTAAGTAAAACAATAGTACTTTTCGATAGTGATATAAAATACAAGCTGATTCATTTAAAAAAACTGAGAAAATAATGAATTCATGTTTTGACTCACCCTGTAATCAATTTAACGAATATTCATAAAATCAATCATTTTTACAAAATTTGACAATAATTAAAAAGCTACGGCTGCAACAGATCTTTGTTCTTGTAGCCCTTTGAAATTATACTTGTTACGATTTTGATGGAAAAGTGATTATAACTTTTATACTCTGTATAACATATTACAAGTGTATATTTTTGTAATGAGGAAGTGAAGCGAATTTCAAATTTAAATTAAAATATAGGGGTTTTATTTAAAAAATGTAACTTTAGTCTGGCACGGTGTTATGGAACACCCTGTAAAATTGTAACTAATTTGAAAATATGAAGCTTAATGGCTATACTCTCCCGTAACGTTTGCTTTGATACTTTCAAGGACATAGATGATACTGAACTTTATCGCACTAATCAATCACACTGTATATCAATCTTTATTAATTACCCAAATCATCTCAATATTTATAGTCCAAACTTAATATCATCTCAATTTACATGCAGCCAAACTAACTCCGCTAACTTACTATCCCCAAAGTTTTACTGATTATGCGCACGCAGCGATTGCGGGTAACGATTGGGTGGGAACCGGGGAGTTAGTTAACTGTTTTATTTTGTACTTTACACTTGTTTGTGTAAGAAACCAATAATGTAAACATCACATATAGAAAATAGATTATACTTTATTAGTGCCATTATCATTAAGGTCAAACCAATAACTTCACATATTCAAAATTACATTGTATTACACGCAGTAACACCACACATCGTATTAGTACGTCGTGGCTCGCGTATTTTAAAATGACTGATAAAAGTTGCATAAACTGCATTTTTGGTTTTTTACTTAAGCTTACAAAATGGTTTGGGGCACCGCATGGTGATTTTAAATGCTTACACAGTCACAAAACAACCACTTTAATTTTCCAAAGTTCAAAACTTTGCATAACGACAGCTTTTGCGATTGGGCTTTATTTGTTAATTGGTTTCGGTTACTATGTAACTATTTTAAAAAATAATTTCCGAGTATTTTCGACGTGCAGTGGTTGTTTACGCTTATCGGTTTCATCTCGTGCATTCGTGCTTGTGCGTTTTTGTACATATGTCTGATTTTTAAGAAACATAATGTGATCTACCTACAAGCTCTGCATTCTCAAATGGATAGATCCTTGCAGATGACCGACGACGATGTATTATCGCCGAAAGAAGCGAAAAGATTAAGAACCAAATTCATTTACTATACAACATCGCTTATTTTTATATTGTCTTTGGACTTGATGTTAGATGATCGCAATGTGGGGGTTTTTTCAAGCTCATCGACTTACTAAGTTTGATCATGAATTTCATATTGTTGTTGTATTACATTGTAGTAACAGATTTAAACACCTCCATGTTGAGACACAGTTACTCATCAATGAAACAAACGTTGATGGATTTTAGGAACCCAAATTTTGACAAAAATTAACTTCAGCGCTTAGATTCTATATGAGAATCAATAAAACCAATAATTATCACAATAAAACCTATAGTTTTCCAGTCAGCATTTGGATAGGAACTTCTATGGTCACTGTTGTGTTAAACACGATGATCTTCATAATAATGGTTTTCGAAAACGTAGAGGTACCTTCGATAACAATCGTTTCTTATCGCGTTTACGTTGTTTATATAACAACGTTGGTGACAGTACTTAAACTCGAGAACATCAATGAAGACGTAAAAATGTTTAATGAAGCATATGTACCGAAATAATGTTTATTTTATTTCAGAATAATCAAATGTTGTCTTTCTTGTACAAATACCCATCAACTCAACTAGGACCGACGGGAGTTTCTCGAGTAAATGACACGAATCGGTGTTAAATAAGAACATAAATTATCTTTTCTTTGTTGCAGGTTGAGCTTGTTGTTGACCGCGTTACGCAAGTGCAGGACACCATCAAATATCTTCGGTGTTATGGATGTTGGATTAAAGATGTTCGTTTGGGTGAGTGAATTTCTTTGTTTAAATTGATTATAATGATTTGACTTTTTAGTGTAGCGGAACTATAATCACTTACATTATGGTGTTGTTTCAATTTTATTTGCCTTGGATTCGATCTAAAGAATAATTAGATTCCTAAAGCTTTTGCACACGGTTGTGTTTTTAATCAGCACGCGTTTAGTTAACCAGATATTGATGAACCTTTAGAAAGATAATACATAAATGTAGGTGCTGAGTGTAAAAACGGTTCTGAACGTTAGGGTATTAAAATCAATTTAATTTAGTTTTAATTAAGCATGTAGTAAGCTGTGATGATAAGCACAAAATATTACTTTGTGGCACTCAACTATCGTTCATTAAAAAATATTAATTTTGTTTGTTACGATTATTGATAAACAAAAGATAAAGCATTTCTGAACTGCTGAAAATCAGACCAGCAGTCTGTGTGTCGCAGAGGGTCGTGGTAGTACTTACTAGTTATTGAATCAAAGGTTTTACACTGCCAATAAAGATAATAAATAGGACGTCACTTAATGAATAGTATAAGAGATTTTCTGGAGTGACTAAGAACTCTAAATACAGAAACAACCGTAGACTAGCGTAAATATAACTTTGGTCAAACGACGGGACCTTAGTAACACATAAATCATACAACATAATCAATAAATATGAGGTAGGTAAGGTGGGAAGTATTCGATATGCCAGTAAGTAGTTATTAACCGCGACGGTATCTACGCCGATAAGCACGTGTCACAAATACTAATATTAACGTTACACAAGAAAAGAAACAAATACGAGTAGCACCGGTACTCGACAATAAAAGCAAAGTTATGTAATAGTACAAAGCACAATGACATATAGTTTTTTTGAAAGATGTTTTAAAATCACATTAATTAAATAACAAAGCGCAACAAGTTAGTTAAATTCATGTCGAACTACAGGTACCGACGCGGATGCATATAAAGTCATAAGATAATATCATGCAATTCTGTTTCACTTATCTGATTTGCGGTTTTCTTATAATGTTCCAATGATAGCTTCGGTAGATTCGTTATTCCTATACGGACGAAGGATGAGATGCTAAGACAGAAAAGACACAATAAGCATCAAGACGGTTAAATATAAATGGCTCAAACAACTTCAACTCTTATATACAAAGGCAATAGATTATCTTCGAGGAACCCACAATGGCCTGCTACACCACCGAATATGGGGACCAATTTTCCGTGAGCAATCGCTGCCGCGAGTAAGTCGCTTTATGTACAGTCAACCATATTCCAAAGTATTTTAGCTTATATATTTATTTAGTAACCATAACCTGTCTCCCGGTCAAAGGTCTACACGTGAAAAACAAAATGGTGGTAGAAAAAAAAATAAAACCTTCAACCGACCACTTTTGATCGAAAAAGGACAGTTTTTAGTCACGTTAGCAAAAACAACAAAAGAAAGCAGTAATGCCACGACAAATTTTTCGAAATCAGTAGACGAACGAGCTTTTCCACGATATGTATGCAGGTAACCTGAGTTGCATATCCATAAAGTACAAATAAAATCGCTTCAAAGTAGATAAACCAAAAAAAAACGTCATATGTTTTACGTTATTCTAGTTAAGAGGTAAATAATTTCTATGCAAACGTGAATTGTTTAAGACTTGGATACAAATTTCATCTTTTTTTTTTCATCTGAGTTTTCTAAAATTTGTCGCGGAGAAGATGGGACATGGGTCTATTATGCAACTGCAGAAATAAAAAGGCCATCCAAACAATGGATGCCTTTATACTCCTTTTTTCCGTAACCGTGTGTTGCACATCGATCAGTATAAATACATGTGATCTATCAATCTACAATCTAAAAAGCATTGGTATCTTTTTGATTCTGTCTCTATCTATACATTCATCAATCCCTCAATTTATCTATCAATCTATCATTAATTGATCTATCTATCAATACACAAGATACTAAGAGAAGCTAACGGTTATCACAACAGATTGGTTAGAAGAGTTATTGAATCTTATAAACATCCAAAAATTTCAACAGAATGGAAAAACCTTAAAACTAAACCTGATATTGAATCTAATCCTGAAAATGCCTAAACAACATCTAAAAACTGGATTTGACCGCCGCAATGCAAGTTCCACCTTCTTTGACCAGTATAACCAAAATATATAAGGGTTAATTTTAAAATGAGGAAGAGAGATGTTGGTACCTATCGGTATTTATCGATAAATTCATTAATCAATGCATCTCTCCATTCATCAATTAATCTATTAATCTATTGATTAATCTATTTATCAATTCATCAATGAATTCATCCATCTATCCGTCAATTTATTCATCCATCTATTTATAGCCAAACATGTGCTTATCAATGGAGAATACAAGATTCACTTTGAAAGCTTTAAGAAACTAACAGCGACTAATGGTTATCACGACAGATTGTTTAAAAAAGTGATTAAAATTTAACATCAAAAAAACGTCAACAATACGGAAGAAACCGAGGAACTGAACCTGATGTTAAATCCACAACAGCACCTATCAACTGGATTCAATCGTCACATTACAACTTTCACCTTAATTGAACCAGTGTGACTAAGATGGTGGTTAATTTTAAAATTTTTTTTTTATTTTGAGATAACGGTCTTACATATAGAAATCTATCTATCTATCTATCGATATCATCGATCGATCCATCCATCCATCAATCTATCTATTTATTAATGCGCTTATCAATGAGGATTACAAGATACTCTGATTCTTAAAACTAGATGAATGGATTGATGGAAAGATTGATAGATCAATCGATAGAATAAAAAATAAATTGATAAATATATAGATGCATAGATGAACGAATTTATCGATAGATTGATAAATAGATGGATAGATTAATCGATCGAAGAATAGATGAATGGAGTGCCTATTTTTATTTTTGGACGCAACGACACTACATATAAAAATCCATCTATCCATCTATTTATCAATCGAACCATCCATCGATCTATCGATCAATCCAACTATTTATCAATCCATCCATCCATTAATCTGTTTATCCATCTTGCGCTTAACAATGAGGATTACAATATACTATAACTCTTAAAATTAGATAAATGGATTGATGGATGGCTAGATGGATGGATACATCAATCGGTAGATTAAATAATAAATTGATAAATAAATTGATGTATATATAGATGCATAGAAAAACCAATTTATTAATGGATTGATCAATAGATAGATAGATAGATCGATCGATGAATAGATTGATAAATAGATTTTTATATGTTGTTACGGTTGTATTTTTCGAATGTAGGTTGTATGTCAGAGTCGTCTTAAAACGTGTGTCGCGAGTAGTATGTTGCGACGAAAGTCGTATTTGGCGCGCATTTTGCTAATTTTCTATTGGTGGAAAATTAAATTCGATTGGATTTTCTAAACGTACAGCGGACGTCTTTCTTTTCGTTTGGTACACGAGTGTTTTAGCACACTTCTTGAAATAAAATTTCTACAAAAATTATTTAAGGTGAGTTTCAAGATTTCCAATTCGAATTGGTGTTTAAGTGTAATTCGGTTAAATTCACCGTGAGTACATTTTGTGTTCTTTTCTTTCTCGTTTGTGTTAATTCTAATTGCTACTTATGCTTTTAGCAGGTTGCGTTGGACCATATGTTTTCGTTGTGTATTATACTTGGATAACTCTTGAGAATGCAGGAGTGGCTGATTAAGAACCTTCCCTATCAATGAAATACAACATCACGGTTTCGCGTTAATTAAGCTGCAGACAACCGGTGGATACTACGTCTACAGGGGTTGGTTATACTGTATAACTTTATCGAGGGAGTCAATCGCCTTCTGTTCTTCTCCGCACACTTCCCTTAAAGGAATATTGAGACTATCTAACTTCCTGAACATTCGATACCGTCGCTAGCAGAAAACCTTCATTCTTGGAACTACATTCTACCGATTACAGCTAAGTTTTAGTATTTAAACCACTTATTCATAATAATAATGCATATGAAGCTTAAGTACATATGGCATAGAACGGCTTGATCTCTAATATTTAAGTAAATATTTATTCGGTGTACACTCTTCAACCGAACTTTTGTTTTAATCAGCTCAATTCGACACATCAATTGCGAGCGTTATTTATTGTTCAGCGAGGCTGCTGCTGGCGCGCCTGGCTAAATGCTACTGTATCTCTTTTTCTATCTCACTCTTCTAGTATTTTAAGATTTGTTTGTTGTATTGAATTATTTGTCTTTTTCTCTGGTTTGTGTTCGATTTGGCGTATTAGATTTTAAGTAAAACCTGTTGATTTTCTGTTGGTCGGTTTTATTTCTTTCTTTATCTAGCAAGTAGCGGCTTATTAGACAGCAGTCTAATTTCTTATAGTTTGTCAGAAACTACGCGACTCTCCGACAAAGCCGGACGCTGCTGTTTTAACTACTATAAATATTTTTATTCTCCACGAACTTAGTGCGGTACACCTAGCCAAATCCTCTTTAGTTTTTTTTCTCTCAGGTTGTTCCGCTAGTGCCGTCACTTATTTTTGTTATTTTGTAGTAAGATTGTTGTCTCAGAACCAAAAAAAAACATTATTACTTTTCTTAAATTGCTAGATTAATAGATCAATTTAGGAATAGAGATTGCAAAACGTTCTTTGAGAGCTCGAAGATACTAAGAGCGGCTAACTGTTATCACAACAGATTGATTAAAAAGTCATTGAAATTTATAAACATCCTAAAACTTCAATAGAATGAAGGAAATCTTGAGACGGAACCTGATGTTGAATCTAACCATCAAAAATTCCCAAACGGCACCTAAAAACTGAATTTAACAGCGGCGATGCGAGCTCCATCTTCTTTGCACCAATACAACCAAAATATATGGTGGTTTATTTCAATATAAGAAAGAACTATGTTGGTGCCTATTTTTTGAGTTCAGGGTCGCTACAATCCTACATCTAAGAATCCATCTATCTATCGATCGATCGATCTACCTATCATTCCATCTATTTATCGATAAATTCATTTGTATATGCATTTAACTACTTATCAATTATCTATCAGTCTATCAATCAATTGATCAATCGGTTCATTTATGGATCCATCCATCTATCTACCTGTGTATAGCTAAACATGCGCTTAGCAATGTGGATTACAAAGTTCTCTTTAAGAACTTCATATTAACAGCGGCAAACCGTTATCACAACGAATTGTTTAGAAAAGTCATGAAAATTTATAAACGTTCAGAAAACTTCAACGGAAAGGAAACTATCCTGAGGTTAAACCTGATGTTGAATCAATTCTCAAAAACACCCAAATGGCACCGCGATGCAAGTTTCATCTTTTTTTATTCTGGACCGCAACGATATACTACATATAAAATTCCATCTATCCATCTATTCATCCATCGATCCACCGATGAATTCATCTATGTACCGATCAATCGATAAATTCATCTATTCATCTATCAACTGATCTATTAATTTGACGGTTGTTTTTACCTGTCGATTTCAGTTTTAAAACCTCATCGTTATAGCCCAGTGCCTTAAAATTGACAAAACTTTTAAGAAAATAAATGAATTTGATAAAATTGGAAAATATAAAGCAAAAGAAGGTGATAAGAAAATGGAACAAAAATAATTTGAAATAATAAAAATTTGTAAGAAAACAGAAATTAAGGAATAAAAAATTGTAACAGTGTTTCAATAGATGAAAAGAGAAAGTAGGCAATATTAAACGATAATGTAAAAAAAAGGACGTAACGTGATGAATTTTATTTAGTGCATAGAACCTCAGTTGTCTTGTTTTCGTTTTTGAGATTTAATTTTCAATCGAATATCGTTTTGTGTACCACGTATATTATAGTATTGTAAATTCGTTTACCCTTAGCAAAATATACTGGCGCTCAACGTGGGGCTCGAACCCAATGACTTGCACCGCGATGCAAGTTTCAACTTTTTTTATTCTGGACCGCAACGATATACTACATATAAAATTCCATCTATCCATTTATTCATCCATTGATCCATCAATCAATTCATCTATGTACCGATCAGTAATCTAATTATCTATGAATCTATCAATTGATCTATTAATTTGACGGTTGTTTTAAATTTCGATTTCAGTTTTAAAACATCATCACTATAACCAGGGGCTTAAAAACATTACATTACTTATTATAAAAATTATTTTTATTTTTGGAGAAGCATTTTGGCTTACGCAACACATATAGCATAATTGATTACTTTACAAACATTATATTACATCATATAAAGATAGACGAGGAAATACGATTTTTTTAATATTGACATATAAAGTGACATTTTCATAGTCACAATTGGTAACTAATTAAAGAAAGTTCAACTTTTTTTTGCTACTTGTCTGATTGTTTTGACGTTGTAACTTTGATAACATTGGTCACACTCGATTACAATTTAAATTCGACATTTTTAAACGTTATTTTTTTTCAAACAATATTTAGGTTCAACGTCTTCTCCTACTATTTATTCAATGCTACGAGGTACTAAGTAATGAAAACAAGTACAAAACTGTAGCGGATCATAATTGTTATTGTTAACAATCGCTAAATGTTGAACAGTGTGCGTATAAGTCGTTTGCGTACGAACTATTAAAAGTAGTTGGTATGCAAGTGTTAAAGTTCTATTTATGTTAAGGATATTACGTGATAGGAACCACACGGTTCGCGAAATTAAAGAGATGTTTTGTATGACCAAAGCGATAACAAGGCTTGCGGAGTCCTCGAGTTTTTCTTATACCTGCAAACTAATTATATATGGTTTAAGGCATTTATCGACTAATTCGGCGAAAAATTATTCCTGTTAAAGAATTCTGAGTTTTGGTATATACCACAAAAAGTAATCCTAAACTCATTAGAGGAGAAACAACAGCAAATAAATTGATTGTTTACTTCGGAGAACTACCGTGTGTAATGTTTGGTGCGCATTTAAAAATAACCTCATTTCGTTTTATAAGTTTTGTGAATCTGTAAATAGTTTTTGGGTAAACTTTGGTATAATCACTATCAAAAAAGTACTCTTGTTTTACTTATATTTTGGTTAAGCATTCCCTATGCCCAAAATTATTAGTTTTTGAGATATTTTTACTTTTATATGCACAGTATTTATTATGTCTAAATGTTTTCCAATTATGAGTTGAGCATGATTTATTTGTCAAAATTGACATTATGTGGTATGGATTACTTGTGGAATAATAATGAAAGTTGCGCCTGTTAACACAACCATTTCGATGAAATGTAGCTTCATCTCCAAACAATACATAGTCAAAAAAAGTCTCTCTGTTGATTAATCTTTTGTAGAGCCCATTCACAAAATGCTAATCTCTTCTCAAAATCATTATCTGTTAATTCCTGACGCAATTGAATGTGATAAGGGTATATTTTGTTTTTACAAAGAATTGTTTGCACACAATAGTAACTAAGTTGTTGTTCTTTAGAAATACTCCATATACTTGTATGTGGGTTTTCTGTAACTGCTAACAACACATTCATATTGTTTTCGTCTACCACAGTAGTATTGTTCGCTCATGCTTTCATAGTTAACTGAACCAGCATGGTTAAACCGATCCACCAATCTTTCAAAACTGGATTTTGTAGGTTGTCGCCTCTCAGAAAAACGTTCAAAATAAACTCTTGCTGAAAGTAATGCATTTTTATTGCATTCTACCAATATCCATCATATTTCATCACGAGTAAAGTTTATTTTTGCCCTATTTTAGATTTTTGAAAATTATAAACAAATGTACCACAATAATCAATTAACAGGCAATAATACCCAAGTAGAACACTTACGTCGTTTTGATGTCGAATCCACGTCAATAACTCACGTCGATTTTACGTCAAATACATGTCACAAAGTCAGCGTACTATCGACGTCCATCAAAGACGTCTTATCGACGTTATTTATTTGCTTTAATTCGACGTCAGGATAACATACATATTCGTCCAAACTACGTAAATTTTAGGAATCTTATTAGGCCAAAATATCTTTTCGAACAAATGTATTAATAAAATACGAAATAAAATAAAATACAAATCAAATTGAACATTTTCTACAATTGATGCTGTACTGTGGTTGTACATTAGTAAATTGTCACTACGTTCAACGTTGTTTGATAGAATAGTTGTATTACTTGTTTCAGGTGTTGCTACAATGCACGTGTCAATTAAATATAAATACTATTAAGTACACTTACAGCCATGTAGATTATGTCTTTCCGATATAGTAGGTGTAGGTGAGATACTAGCGTATTATCATCTGGAATTGGAGAAGGTCTTTGAATCTTGCTGGTGGTGGTGGTGAGTCAGAATCGTCACTCTCTGAATCTAAAAAACGAAATGGTTTTCTTTTTTTTCTTTTTGAAATTCACTTGTGGAATCGACATCGGATATATCTTTCGCTCGGGCAAGTTTTTATTGGCAATCTCCAAATTATCTAAAATGTACAGAAATAATATAATTCAACGGAAATGTGAACAGTACTATAAGTATCTTTATTATATTATATCTAGTTCGAGATGTAGTTATGCTTACCACATTCATAATAAATTTTTCTTACTGGATATAATTTCCATTTTCAATATTACTTGGGTCAAATGAACTTCGTAGGCATTTATTAAATTTATTTATATCGGTGATAGGAGGCCAATACACTTCTTTTTTCGGGGGTTAACCATTTAGTGTTGACGATGGCTAACGCACCGCAATCTTCATCAAACTCAATAACTGAGTACATAACCCTACTAACTACTTACAATAAAAATATGTCTCACTTTCACTGATACTGCGTAATGTAATTAATTTAATGCCGCACTTGATAATTTACGAAGAAAAGATCGACTCGTATACACAGAAATAACTACAGTTAGGTTAAAAGATAACCGCCAAAAATGCCGCGAACTAACATGACTACTAAGAAACAGCAAACTAACGATTGCGCTTGCGCATCCCATTAGCAATTCGCGCAATTAAACACATCCGGTTCAAATTATATCTTGCCAATTCTTTCCGTACAACCACAGCAATTTTATTATTGATGATCCTATATTTTTATTCATATTTTTTATTTAATATTGGACGTTCTAAAACTATTGAAACGACGTCGTTCAATCGACGTATTAAAGAAGTCATTTTAAGACCATACGTGTCATCATTCAAAAACGGCTTGCAATCGACATTGAAACGACGTCTTTCTAATAACGTCAATTCGACGTATGTGTAACGATGTTTAAAAGACGTCGTTTTCAATTCCATAGACGTCGTGGTCCAAAAATCATCAAATCGACATCGAAACGACCTAAGTGCTCTACTTGGGTAGTAAACTGTCATTTTGACAAATAAATCATGCCATTGGAAAACATTTAGACACATAATTAATACTGGGCATATAAAAATGAAACTATCTCAAAAACTAATAATTTTGGGCGTAGGGAATGCTTAACAAAAATATAAGTAAAACAATAGTACTTTTCGATAGTGATATAAAATACAGGTTGATTCTTTTAAAAAAAACTGAGAAAATAATTAATTGATGTTTTGACTTACCCTGTAATCAATTTAACGAATATTCATAAACTCAATCACTTTTATAAAATTTGACAAGTATTAAAAAACTACGGCTGCAACAGATCTTTGTTCTTGTAGCCCTTTGAAATTTATTACACGGAGAGAAAAAATATGTTTAAAATTACTAATGCCGTTTAGTATTTTGATATTGATATATTGAATTCGACATAAAATAACAAAATGCTAACAGACTATTATTACTTAATGTTAGTCCAAGTAATTTCTACCATGTTTTGCTTTCTGCAATGCTTGATATTTTGAACCAGCGGAACGTGTATTTATACTATCAGCATAAATAATATTTACAACTTGGCAAAATTATTTTAAATACAGTCGGATGTTTGTATAATTTATTTCATGACCATGTTACAGTTTAACGCATACTCCGGTAAAACTACCACACCATAAAATAATATTTCTCAGAACCCAAAGAAACTGCTTATTCTAGAATATTTTACAGAGATAAATACTCTTTAGTTGAGTGTGCTTCGTCCATACTAACACAGGTATTATCAAATAAGTTGTTTAAAATGTTTGAAAATAATATTGTTAAAGACGTGAAAGTGGAAGATATTTTAAATGAATTGGGGTTTAACCATCTTACACAACTTTTACAGGTTATTATACAATTAAAATTATAAATTATTGACTAATTTAGCTATGTTGTTTTTAAAGATGAAAATATAGATTATCAATCATTTTTAATGCTCGATAATCAGTCGATTGACAAATTGATACCCAAAATTGGTGACAATATCAAATTTAAAAGCAAATATAAGCAGTACCTAACGGCAAATGCTGTAGTGGCGGATATAGATGTTAATTTATTAAACTCTTCTACGTCGTCCACAGCGGCTATTAACAGAAACTGCATCCGTTATATCATCTCTCAATGCAAATGTAGGTTCTGAAACATCAGAAACTTCCAATACGACCGAATCTATCCTTCGCGGTAAGCAAATTAATAATATCGTCGTTTATCAATATTCTTATACCTGATTTTTAAGGAAAAACCAATAATTTTGATTTAAAATCCCTACTTTCTGAAAGTATTGATGGGCGCGCAGTGCTTGCGAAATTTTCAAGGAGCAAATTGGTTCAAATTATAATTAACAACGAATTTAAAAATGATGATAACAAAAGGTATACGTCGGCGTCGTTCTTAATATTCCAGGCTTATATTTTAATTTTATTTTTTAGAATAAGTAGGGAACGATTTATAGAAATCTCATCAAGTATTCAACAATTATTTCCAACTGAAAACAATAGTATTTATTACTTACCATCGAAATCGATTAATGGTCGTAAAGTTAGCGCAAAAGGTTGTTTGTATGATCACTATTGTAATAAACGGAAAACTTTAATCAAAGCTGGACTAATTCATAAATCAAAAGGTATGTAATAAAACGGATAAACTTATAGGTCCATTGTGATGAAAATTTTTCAAAACCATAATTTTGTTTTATAAAAATAGAAAAAAACTGAAGAAGAATCAACTGAGGTGTTGGATGAAATAACCGAAAATGATATATTATAGCTCAAAAATTTTGTTGAGCCGTGGAATACTGTAATGGAGAAATGGACTGCCAGCACTTGTAAAGGAAGATTACCTTTATTTCAAAAAGACAGCGAAAGTATTGATGCCATATTAAACAGTTTTCCCGCATTAACCCTTAACTTGGGATACACTTTGGTCTGTAGTAAGGGTTTTATAGCATTCCATATTGTTTTTATATTTTCAGATCGAGATTGATTTTAATTATTTATTCCCCAATAATTTTGACAAATTATTCACTGAATGGCCAGTAATAAAACAAATGTCATTCGTATTATAAAGACAACGGCTTCACCAGCTGTAACAGAATACAATGAAAGAAATAGCATAAATTTGGATGATCCCATATAGCACAAAATGTTGAATATATGTTTAATGGACATCTATGAAATCCATACAATATCTACTCTATGAGTAATATACATTGTATATCTAATGGAGATCAACTTTAAATGTATATGTTTCACACAAAACTGTGGATATTTATTAGATATCTATTAAATATTGAAGGAAAAATTATTGGAAAAAAAAATTTAGCCATAAAATCATTTTAGAAAACTTAGGATACCACCCTACTACGCTCTCTTTTAGAAGTCAAATCATAAAAAACCTATAATTAAGGGTTTAACTGACTTTATCTATTTAAAAGGTATAGGTTATTTAGTTATTTTAGTTTGGCATTATGAAAAGTAACTAAGATTACCTGGTTTTGTTTGGATTGACCACACCTTTGACCAACAACTTTTTAATCGTTGTCGACTGAGTTTAAAGATATTGTATTATTATTTCATAAGAGGAACATTGTTGATATCAATATGGGTGAGTAATGAACAAATATATTTTTTACCATATTTTTATAACAATTGATGTACATAACCTCATTACGTGTCCACTGCTAAAGTAACAAATTTAAATAAACTTACTTATCAGGTCGCAGTATTACCCGTATTTTCTAATTATGACTTCTCAGAGATTAAAGAGAAAGTCTCTATTTGATGTATCAGGGAGGCATCTACGCCGATTAGTTACAAAGTCTACGACAGCAGCCAACGAAAGTATTAACTGTGTTTCTAGTGTTGACACTATGGGTATCATTGCCCCAGATCTTCTTAATCATAATAGCAATGATAATAATATCTATTTCAATCAAAATTTAAATGATGCGTTTGAAACTATAAGTTATCCAGAAATTAATCGAGTTCAATCAGTATCGAATAGTAACGATAGTTCATGTCGAAAAAATGATTCTGAATTTGTTAACGATAGTTCACATCGAGAAAATGATTCTGAATTTGTTAATTATAACGATAATACTATCAACTATGAAGATAGTATTCCTAATTTCAGTAGTGAATTTTCATCGTGGGCTATTAAACATAATATGTAGCACTTTCAGATTTACTTAGCATTTTGCAAAAACAACCGACATTCATAGGTACACTTCCTAAGGATCCTAGAACTCTCTTAAAGACCCCAAGAACTACAATAATTAGAGATGTTTTACCAGGCAAATATTGCCATTTTGGTATTGCTTCTGGCATACTGGATGCAATCAAAGTAATAAATCATAATATTTCTCAGTGTTCTACTATTTACCTTAAAGTAGGTATTGATGGGTTGCCTATTTCAGACTCTAACACTAGTCAGTTATGGCCTATTTTAGGGTCTATTCATCCTAATAAGTACGTGTTTTTGATCGGTGCTTACCATGGCTTTACTAAACCAGATGACTCTAATGGTTTCTTACACGATTTTGTAAAAGAAATGTCGTCTTTAATTAAAGATGGTTTAATTCTAGATAATGGTTTATGTATTAAAGTAAAGATTCATTGTATTGTGTGTGACGCACCTGCTAAATCATTTCTAACTAAAACCAAAGGCCATGCTGGTTATTTTGGTTGCACAAAGTGTGTACAAGAAGGGCAATACCGTGAAAAACGAATGTGCTTTCCAGAAATTTCCTGTTCTAAAAGAACTGATGACGGATTTCTTACACAAATGGATGACGAGTATCATTTAGGAACATCTATTCTAACTACAATTCCGCATATTAAGATGGTTACCCAAATCCCATTGGATTACATGCACCTGGTTTGCATTGGTGTTGTAAAAAAGTTGTTACATTGTGGTTACATGGAAATTTAAAAGTACGACTTCAGCATAGAAAAGTTCTTGAGTTGTCAAATAATCTTTAATCACTTCGACCATTAATAATAAAAGAATTTTCAAGAAGACCACAGGATGTTCAATCCATAAGTAAATGGAAAGCAACTGAATTGAGACAATTCCTTTTATATTCTTCTCCAATCGTACTTCATGGGGTTGTGCCAAGTGTAATCTATGATCATTTTCTAACACTGCATGTTGCAATTAGAATATTATGTAAGAAAGATCAAAAAGAACCTTCATCTTTAGACTACGCTCATAATCTTTTGCAACATTTTGTGGAATCATTTGCTACAATATATGGTTCAGAACTGATATCACATAATGTTCATGGGTTGCTACACTTAGTTGATGATGTGAAAGCATTAGGCCCCCTTGATTGTTTTAGTGCCTTTGAATTTGAAAATTTCATGAGAACTTTAAAAGGCTTTTACGCAAACATGACAAACCACTGCAACAGTTACACCGAAGGTATGCAGAGAAAGAGGTTACACAAACAAGCGATACATTACATCAGAAGAAAGAAGAATTTTTGTATTTACATTCTAATGGCCCTTTGTTGGAAGGGTTTACTTACAAAAAACAGTTTCAATCATTTCAAAGTAAAGACTGGTTACTTTCTGTAAAGGAACCAGATAATTGTTGCATGATTGGAAAAACTGTAATTGAAATAATTAATTTTGCTTACAATTCTGATTGTAAAAGCATGGTGGTTATAGGAAAATCATTCTTAGAAACTTCTGACATTTATAAAAAGCCATGCCCTTCCTCCTTAGTGGATTGTGTATGTGTGAGTGATCTATCTGAAACTTTGGAATTCTGGCCCGTCTCATTGATCACAGCTAAATGTATAAAGTTTCCTTTTCGTAACAAATTCGCAATTTTTCCATTATTACATGGTGATAAATAGGTGTTTTTAATTATAGTATATATACCACTCCTAAGCAGCATATAGTCAGAACTATAAGTATTACTGTAATGACCTCAATTAACATTAAATAATACATTTTGTTTATTGCTATGTACATTTTATTAGTTAAGTTCTACATGTTTAATTTAATTATAATTTTATGACCTATACCTGCTTGAAGAAAAATGGTGTATTGTGGAATTTTCTGATGGAGTTCAGTTAGTGCCTTTAAAATGGATACGTCATAACAAGTGTTTTTGGCCAGTTTTTCATAGCAACATACGCTATGAAAAAGCAGTCCGCAATTCAGAGGAACCTCAATCTACTTGGCAAATGTTTCCAATCAGAATATTAGGAACTTATGGTAAGATATGTATTTGAAGTAGTTAAAACCAGTGTTACACAGTAATTCATTTGTAGATTCTTATGAGATTGCAAAACCTAAATTAAGACTAGCAGAGGAACACTCTGACTTGAACAGTGATTACGATGAAGGTAGTAAGGAGAGAAGGAGGCAAAGAAACAAAGTAGTAATTTCTAGTGACGAAGGTGAAGAAGAGGAAAACTGTCATTTAATAAAACCATTTCCACCTATAACAAGTTTAAATCATGCAGTCGGTAACATTATTTTTATTTTTCTTATGATTATTCTAAAGTGTTTCATTAGTTAGCCCACATCCTCCCAATAAACCTGTACCATGTTCTATGTCTAATTTACATCCGTACACCGATAGTGTTAGGAGTTTTGAAGGTATAAATATGGAAAAAAATGTATTTGTAACATTGTTTAAAGTAATATCTTTTTAGGCATACCTCTTGATGCGGCTACTACAAGTTCAATTTCAAGCCATCAATCCTATGACGTAGAAATTTCAGAAGGTTTTGATTTAAGTTATATATACATCATCTAAGTAACATTATCTTAATTATTAGATTTCAAGCAGCAAATCTTAAAAGACATGTCTTTCTTAAAAACCCATATTGTTCGTTTGCATAAACGCCTTGATACTATACAAGTTTCTTTAACAAATAAAAATGAAGAAACTGTCACTGAAGTATTAGAGTTCAATTTTGATGAAGAATTGCCATTACCTACAATAGCTAATATAAATACCGTGGAAGAAAAATTAAAGACTAATCCTGAGTATAAGAGAAAACTGGTAAGATACTTAAGTCAGGCTAATAATGCCTTCCAAAAAAGATAGACTTGCCTTGGGTCAAGTAAATTTATACTTGTTTTCAATAAATTTAATTGTAAGATTGAATTAGTAAGAAATCGTGATGTCCACTTTTTTTAAAAGTTTCGTTAATTTTCAGATATCCTATTTAAGTCAAATTGGAGGAAACCCTGTCGATGAAGTTGTAAAACTAATATTAAGAAGATTATTCACTGATAAAATTGCGGCAGAATACAGCTGGCTAGGAGCAAAGAAAAAAGAGTATTTTCTGGGTTGTCAATTGCAGATGTTATTCTTAGTAAGTTCGCAAAATGCAATTTTTAATGTATGATAAAATATATTTTTCTAGAAAGTGTTCGAGCTAACACGGTAGCCAAAACCTGTACTGAGAAGGAGATAGTTGATAGCATTAAAAACTGGCTGCGACATGCCTTAACAAGAAGTAACAATAGGTAAAAATATGTTAAATTATTTTATTAAGTAATACTATTGTTCAAAGTATACAAAATTATAAATTAGTGAGTTTCATGCTTAGATCTTGACTTTTCTTTACAACGTAATTTCAGAGAACCTTATTTATTATTGCATAATCAGCTTTTAAAGTTTTTGTGTTTATTTTATTTTCAATCTTTACACAAATTATCTACTCATGTGGAAATAATATTTTAAAATCATGAAAAGTTTAACATTAACTTCAATACTTACTACCTAATTTGCCATACTAACAAAATTAATTTTTTTTTATAGGGACAAGAAGAGTTAAGTAAATGTAAATGAAAAATCCGACTCTGCTGTAGACGGAGAAAATATTTAATGCACGTTTTTCCCTTAGTCAATCGTATATGTACTTAACATGGATATATATATAAAATATTAATAAAGGATCTGTTTTTCAGTTTTTCAATATCCATTGGTTATTTTCCTAATAAGTTTTAGATATCCATTGAATAACCAGTAGAAGTTAATTCAACATACATAAAACTATATGCATAGTTCTGGATATTTTTCGGACATTTATATGTCTACATTTTTAGATCTATGTATATATTTTAGATATCATGGATATTCATTAGAAACATTTAATGGATATCTAAGAGATGTTGTTGTGCTATGTGGGATAATATTGATATTATCCCATTTTTTTTACTACCACTGCATTTTAAAACAAAAAAGCTGAAAGGTACAAAGTGGCGCCCTTCAAAACAGGAGGTCCGAGAGTCTTTTATATTGCATGTAAAGGTAAATACTCTTATTACTAAATTTTTAAATGAATAAACTTGTTTATATTTGTAGAACGCAGCCGATCTGCATTCATCGCTGAGAACAAGGGAAGAGAAGCTAAGAAGATTTAAATTAACTGCACAGCCACTAATTGTAGTAGTAGGGGAGACTATACTGGCCATTCATTCTTACTACGTTTGGGTATGCAAATTTTGTACAAGGTAGAAAATATTTTAAAAGCAGTAGACATCTGTTTCAAAGTATTTCATGTCTTTAACGCCAAATATCCCACTGAAGCAGAACATATTTGGATTTTTATTCAACAAACAATTTATAACATTCATACAGATTTTGATTCAGAATTTTTAAATATTAAATTATTTCAAAAATCTATACAAGAATGAAATGCTTTATATGTAGTATTGATATAAAATATAGCGTAAGGGCACTGATTTTACATTTTCAAATTAAACATTCATTAAGCCAATCTTCATACAAATGTGTAGAACTTGGGTGCAACTATCGTTCGTATAATTCACTGAGAAGCTTTAAAAGCATGCATCTCATCATTTTATGTCAAATTCTTTTAACGTAAACAATAATTCTGAAAACTTCCCTCGCCACGTCTTGAAGATGATCATGAAAATACAACTGAAACAGTTTTTGAAAAGACTCAATCTTCTGACGATGTACCACAAGCAGAATTTTCAAATCAAAATATTAATTCTTTAGTCGATGACTTTAAAGATAACATTGCTGCATTTGTATCTTATCTTCATAGCAATTCTTATTTGCCACGAGTTTGTGTTCAAGACATATTAAATAACATTACTTTTTTATTTCATGATTTATTTCTAATAAAGTTAGAAAGTGTTATTATAAATAAGTTAAAATGTTCAAAAGAAGTATTGCAGTCAGTTGATTCAATAGAAAATTGTTTAAATTTATTAAAAATCCATTTTCTACTTTAGATACTGACTATAAAAGAATTAAATATTTATCAAAACGTGGATGTTTTATACCACCTGAAAAAAAAAAATTGTGGGAGAATTGTTAGAATCTAAAAAGGATAATAAAAATATTTCTTTGCAACCTATAAAAGCTTATATCGAATTTATACCATTAAGGCATACACTAAAAAAATATTTGAACGTTCAGGATTTTTTGAAGGAATTTGTGACTATATTACAGATATAACAAAAGATGATGACATAGTAACAAATTTTATTAATGGTTTAAAATGGAAAGAAACTAAAATGCATTTTGGCAAAAACATCGTATTTCCTATAATGATCTATTTTGATGATTTTGAAACTGGTAATGCTTTAGGATCTCGCGCTGGGTCTCAAAAATTAGGAGCTGGTATATGCATATTTACCATTTTTACCTCCAGAAATGGCTTCAAAATTAGATTCGATTTTATTAATAATGCTTTTAAAAGTAATTATCGTTCTTTATTTGGAAATAAAGCTGTTTTTAAAGCTTTAATTGATGAATTAAGTTACCTTGAAAATAAAGGCATTATGATCGCCCTTGAATCTGGAAGAAAGCAAATATATTTTTCACTTCAGTTGGTAGCCGGTGATAATTTAGGAGTTCACAGCCTATTAGGGCTAACTGAAAATTTTTAGCAAACTTTGGATGTAGATTTTGTAAGGTAGATAAAATACGAAAAAAGACTGTGCTATGTGGATAAACAGTTTCTCAGAACAAAAGAATCGTACGATTTAGATGTACAAAAATAGAGTGTAGCACAAACTGGAATAAAAGAACCATGTATCTTTAATGGATTAGATAGCTTTCATTTAACTAAAAACTTTTATGTAGATATCATGCACGACTTGTTTGAAGGTGTTTGTGGTTTCGAGCTACTGTTGATAATAAAAAAGTATGTTTATGAATATCAATTGTTCACTTTAGAATATTTAAATGATAGAATAATGTATTTTGACTACGGATACATGGACACCAACAATAAACCACCTTTATTGAATCATACATATTTAGAAAAAATAATAAGATTAAAATGTCTGCATCAGAAATGTGGATTTTTTTTAGATACTTTGGATTGATGATTGGACATTTAATTCCACCTAATGACACATTTTGGAATTTATATTTGTTATTGTACAAAATTGTTAACATTGTAACTGCTAGAAGTTTACACAAAAATAGTTATTTCTTGTTAGACTCTTTAATTTATGAACACCATGTCACTTTTGTAAATCTATTTCCTGAAGAAAATTTGAAGTCCAAACACCACCATATGTTACATTATAGCGAAGTTCTGCGTATATCAGGTCCTCTAATAAATCTTTCGACAATGAGATTTGAATCTAAGCATAGACAGTTAAAAGTTACTTCTAATAATTGTAGTTCAAAAATAAATGTACCAGCATTTAAAAATCAATTACAGATGGGTAATTATTTACAAAACGATTACAATGTAAAAACACATTTGAAGCATGGGCCGCTAGAAACTAATTTTGACATTCCTAAAATATCTGTAAGGCTCCCTCAAAATAATTTGATTAGTAGTACTGCATGGGTGGACTTCAAAGGAATTTTATACAAAACTAATGCAATATTACTTTTAAGTTCTAAGGACGATACAGATTTTTGTTTTGGTGAAATTCAGAATATTGTGTTCTTAAAGGATTCATTCTATTTTGTTTTAAATTTAATGGAAAGTATGTATTTTGATGATCATTTCAACGCTTTTCACATAAAAGATACCAATCAACAACAGTTATTAAAGATTACTGAAATGTATGATCAGTTTCCTTGTACGAGACATGTAATAAATAATATTAAGTATATCATGTTACGTAATATATAAGTTTTGTTTAGAGGTTGGTACCTATTTTATACAAATGACGTGCAACTGATTTAGAATTGCCACCTCTTTTATTATTTACAAATATAGTATACTTTTTTTATATGTATGTACCTATTGTATCTTATTATAAAGTACTTAGTAAATAAACATTTTTTTCATGTTCAGATTATTATTGATTCCAATTTGGAATCGTCCAGTGCAGTATGTAGGTACGATTACAAAGGTTAATAAATTATATTCTTCAACTGCAGCGTTTATTAAAAATCAAGTTTTTTTGTTTTAAGAATTTGTAGCAATTATCATCATTTCCGATAAATATTACTACAAGTAATAGAAACCTTCTACTTTTTAGTGTTAAGTTTAAATTGCCTTTCTGCTAGGCAAAAGTATGAACTAAAATAAGTATTTTCTGTACATTTAATTCAGTTAAATCAGAGGTTTCCATACTTTTTTTTCTCATAGACCACTTTAAATATTTTGCTGGATCTGGTGGACCCCTGCAGCTATTACATTTACTAACTTACTTCCAAAACCCGAAAAAAGTATATGTCTATGTAAATCTGTTTTGTGGCTATTTTTCAATCAACTATGAGTTGAAAGTTTTCGAAAAAAAGGTGAGAATTTATATTGCTTTGATTATGCTGTGAGTATTGTCATTCAAGCTAAGTTTCAAAGCCAGTCTAAAAGCGTCTTCATCCAACAGTTGGATTCCTACTTTACTTTTTGTATTCTAAGATTGACTCACAGTACAAGAAACCAATAATCTCCCACTTCGGGTGGTAAAAAGTAAAAATAAATATTTTCTTGTTTTGTAGCTATTTATTCAAACACAAAAATTACTACACTTTTAATTATGTTGTTATAACAGTCTTAGTAGAATCAAAATTTAACATCAAAACTAATAATGATTATTATTTTTGATGTTAACTTTTTATCTCAGATTACCATTGTAATCTGAGATAAAAGTTATAATTTTAATGGGAGGGATGTACTTGGTGAATTGACAGCAAATTATCAATATTTGGCTTGAGTTTAGTTAAGTATAACCGTAAATCTCCTCGCTCTGTAATATTTAATCTGCTCCGTTTTTTTGTCAACAAGTTTGTTACGGCACTAAAACTGCGTTCGACAAGATATGACGAAGGAAACGCTATGAGAAATTTTTGCACAATTCCCCACAGTCCTGGATATTTTTCAGGTATTTGTGCCTGCAGCCAAAATGATTGATACCCTCTTTTGAATGTTACTTTGAGCTCCTCATTAGTGCTAAGCTCGAGTAGCTCTTCTTGCAGTACCACATTTTCCACTTCAGTTTCATCATATGGATTTATTATCCATGGTGGTATATCCATCGACAGAATGTCTTCAAATCTGATTTTAAAATCATCATACAGGGCAATCAAATGTTGAACATACGTCTGAATATCTTCGTCGAGGCATTCTACCTGCGATAAATTTGGAAACGGGGAAAATTCACGTCGACCAATATTTTGCTTCATAAGTTTCAGTTTACCAAGAAAAGCTGAAATTTCACTCTTTGTTTTTATCAAATTGAGGCTGTCCCCTTGTAACTATAGGTTGAGGTCATTGAATTTTTTGAACAAATCTGTCAAATACGCAATGTCTGCTTTGAAATTCATGAGGTTTTCTTTAAAACAGGATCTTTAGTGTTCAGAAACTCTAAAACAGAGTCGAAAAGCAAATAGAATCTTGATAGACATGCACCTTTCGACAACCAGCGTACTTCGGTATGTAGCAGCAATCGTTAGAAGTCCTCATCATTTTCTTCGCACAACTGTGCAAATAAGCGCGTATTTAATGCATTGTTTTATTTTGTTAACTGCATTAATCACAAATTGAAGCGCTTGGTGCAATCTATCACTCAATTTTTTCGCTACTAGATGTTGTCGGTGGATGACACAGTGAATTGCAATTACCTCTGGTATAATCCTTTTAAGATGACTTATAAACCCACGATATCGCCCGACCATGGCAGGAGCTCCATCTGTTGCCACCGAAATAATGTTTGTGAATGCAATTGATTTTTCCGTAAAAAATCATTCAGAACATTAAAAATTGATTCACCTTTAGTGTCAGTCTTCAAAGTTTTCGCGAATAGTAACTCTTCAAACATTTGTTCGCCTTTGATAAATCGAACATATGCCAATAATAATGCTTCATTGCCAGGTAAAGTTGACTCGTCCAGTTGAATAGAAAAATGAGTTGTTTGCAGATAATTACACAAGAAACTTTCAACATCAGAGCTCATTTCATCAATACGTCTTTGTACAGTGTTGTTACTCAAAGGAATTCTTTTAAGTATGTCAAATGAAGATTTGTGCAGGACAGTTTTAAGACCTCTTCAACAGCAGGCAAAATTAACTCCTCTCCAATGGTATGCGGTTTCCCAGATTTTTGCTATAAGTAATGAGATATTGTAAGATGCCCGCAAGCCATCGTCGTTGCTTTCAGACGTTGAAGGAACATACTATGCACGGTGGGTCTCTTTTCATACTTTTCCTTCAATGTTTGGAAATATTTCAAATCCTTACCTATTTTGTCAGGATGACACCTTCTTAGATGATCTTCCAGCTTCGATGGTTTCATAGAGTCATTGCTCAAGACTTTGTTGCATAAAAGACACATGGGCAATCGCTTGTCTGTATTTGATGGAAGAAAACCAAATTTCAAATATTCAACACTGTACTGTCGACACTTCTTCTTAGATTCAGCCATGTTTCGTATCAATTACTTACCTGTAAATATGAAAAATGTTTGTTAAGTAATCTTAAAATGATTTAACAAACATAATAGAAGTGGCTTTTAAGATACAAGTTGCTAACAAATAGATAGGTAGGTACTTACTTTTCCAACACTGGCAAACAATAATATCAATTCACTTTAATTTTCAAAAGTCTAAAAACTACTTCCGTCACTGGTGAACACTTATATAGGTACACTTTCTTTTTGAAATTCCGGAAACAACTGAGTAATGTTTATCATTCGCATTCGTATTTATATTAAAGAAAAATCCAACAAGTTCATGCAAGTTCAGACACGACTTTAACTAGGCGGGCGGGCGGCGCGGCATCGGCGAGTCTTGACACGCTCTTTCTGAATATGGAATATGCAAGTTCTTACAAAAACAATTGCTGAGCTTCTTATAATATTGTCTTCCTATATTCATAGGAGAAGTCAAGCTTCTTATAATATTGTCTGCCTATATATATTATTGTCTCCCTTATTCATAGGAGAAGTCAAGTCGGGTCACCTAATACATTTTTATAGACCCCGTTAACGAGTTGTGGACCCCCATTTTTTCCACGCAAGCGTAGACCCCTATCAGGCTCCCGTGGACCCCTGGGGTCCACCTGGACCACTTTGGGAATCTAGGAGTTAAATTAACTGACTTCTGCAAGTAGATTGTTCAACTTCTAATGCTGTTAAAATGTACCACACCACAGGTCTGTCGCTATATTAAACCTTCGGTGTGGTAACTTTTAGCAGAATCGTGGTATTTGAAACTCTTCTTTTCTCTCCGTGTACAACTGTATATTTTTGTAATGAGGAATTTCAAATTTAAATTAAAATATAGAGTGTTTTATTTAAAAAAATGTAACTTTAGTCTGGCACGGTGTTATGGAACACCCTGTAAAATTGTAACTAATTTGAAAATATGAAGCTTAATGGCTATACTCTCCCGTAACGTTTGCTTTGATACTTTCAAGGACATAAAAGATACTGAACTTTATCGCACTAATCAATCACTCTGTATATCAATCTTTATTAATTACCCAAATCATCTCAATATTTATAGTCCAAACTTAATATCATCTCAATTTACATTGAACCGGGGAGTTAGTTAACTGTTTTATTGTGTAGTTTGCACCTATTTGTGTAAGAAACCAATAATGTAAACATCACATATAAAAAATAGATTATACTTTATTAGTGCCATTATCATTAAGGTCAAACCAATAACTTCACATATTCAAAATTACATTGTATTACACGCAGTAACACCACAAATCGTATTAGTACGTCGTAGCTCGCGTATATTAAAATGACTGATAAAAGTTGCATAAACTGCATTTTTGGTTTCTTACTTAAGCTTACAAAATGGTTCGGGGCACCGCATGGTGATTTTAATGCTTACACAGTCACAAAACAACCACCTTAATATTCCAAAGTTCAAAACTTTGCATAACGACAGCTTTTGCGACTGGGCTTTATTTGTTAATTGGTTCCGGTTACTATGCAACTATTTTAAAAAATAATTTCCGCAGTATTTTCGACGTGCAGTGGTTGTTTACGCTTATCGGTTTCATCTCGTGCATTCGTGCTTGTGCGTTTTTGTACATATGTCTGATTTTTAAGAAACATAATGTGATCTACCTACAAGCTCTGCATTCTCAAATGGATAGATCCTTGCAGATGACCGACGACGATGTATTATCGCCGAAAGAAGCGAAAAGATTAAGAACCAAATTCATTTACTATACAACATCGCTTATTTTTATATTGTCTTTGGACTTGATGTTAGATGACCGCAATGTGGGGGTTTTTTTTAAGCTCATCGACTTACTAAGTTTGATCATGAATTTCATATTGTTGTTGTATTACATTGTAGTAACAGATTTAAACACCTCCATGTTAAGACACAGTTACTCATCAATGAAACAAACGTTGATGGATTTTAAGAACCCAAATTTTGACAAAAATTTAACTTCAGCGCTTAGATTCTATATGAGAATCAATAAAACCAATAATTATCACAATAAAACCTATAGTTTTCCAGTCAGCATTTGGATAGGAACTTCTATGGTCACTGTTGTGTTAAACACGATGATCTTCATAATAATGGTTTTCGAAAACGTAGACATACCTTCGATAACAATCGTTACTTATCGCGTTTACGTTTTTTATATACCAACGTTGGTGACAGTACTTAAACTCGAGAACATCAATGAAGACGTAAAAATGTTTAATGAAGCATATGTACCAAATTAATGTTTATTTTATTTCAGAATAATCAAATGTTGTCTTTCTTGTACAAATACCCATCAACTCAGCTAGGACCGACGGGAGTTTCTCGAGTAAATGACACGAATCGGTGTTAAATAAGAACATAAATTATCTTTTCTTTCTTGCAGATTGAACTGTTGTTGACCGCGTTACGCAAGTTGCAGGACACCATCAAATATCTTCGGTGTTATGGATGTTGGATTAAAGATGTTCGTTTGGGTGAGTGAATTTCTTTGTTTAAATTGATTATAATGATTTGACTTTTTAGTGTAGCGGAACTATAATCACTTACATTATGGTGTTGTTTCAATTTTATTTGCCTTGGATTCGATCTAAAGAATAATTAGATTCCTAAAGCTTTTGCACACGGTTGCGTTTTTAATCAGCACGCGTTTAGTTAACCAGATATTGATGAACCTTTAGAAATACATTAATGTAGGTGCTGATTGTAAAAACGGTTCTGAACGTTAGCGTATTAAAATCAATTTAATTTAGTTTTAATTAAGCATGTAGTAAGCTGTGATGATAAGCACAAAATATTACTTTGTGGCACTCAACTATCGTTCATTAAAAAATATTAATTTTGTTTGTTACGATTATTGATAAACAAAAGATAAAGCAGTTCTGAACTGCTGAAAATCAGACCAACAGTCTGTGTGTCGCAGAGGGTCGTGGTAGTACTTACTAGTTATTGAATCAAAGGTTTTACACTGCCAATAAAGATAATAAATAGGACGTCACTTAATGAATAGTATAAGAGATATTCTGGGTGACTAAGAACTCTAAATACAGAAACAACCGTAGACTAGCGTAAATATAACTTTGGTCAAACGACGGGACCTTAGTAACACATAAATCATACAACATAATCAATAAATATAAGGTAGGTAAGGTAGGAAGTATTCGATATGCCAGTAAGTAGTTATTAACCGCGACGGTATCTACGCCTAATGTAAGATGTGCTTCTCTAATTTTATAATTAGAAACCGATAAATGACCCGAATCAATTGTGACCGATAAGCACGTGTCACAAATACTAATATTAGCGTTACACAAGAAAAGAAACATTTACGAGTAGCACCGGTACACGACAATAAAAGCAAAGTTATGTAATAGTACAAAGCACAATGACATATAACGAGTTTTTTTAAAGATCTTTTAAAATCACATTAATTAAATAACAAAGCGCAACAAGTTAATTAAATTCATGTCAGACCAGACTACAGGTACCGACGCGGATGCATATAAGGTGATAAGATAACAACATGCAATTCTGTTTCACTTTTCTGATTTGCGGTTTTCTTATATTGTTCCAATGATAGCTTCGGCAGATTCGTTATTCCTATACGGACGAAGGATGAGATGCTAAGACGGAACAGGCACAATAGGCATCAAGACGGTTGAATATAAATGGCTCGAACAACTTCAACTCTTATATACAAAGGCAATAGGTTATCTTCGAAAAACCCACAATGGCCTTCTACACCACCGAATATGGGGACCAATTTTCCGTGAACAATCGCTGCCGCGAGTAAGTCGTTTTATGTACAGCCAACCATATTCCAAAGTATTTTAGCTTATATATTTATTTAGTAACCATAACTTGTATCGCGGTCGGAGGTCTACACTTGAAAAACAAAATGGTGGTAGAAGAAAAAAAATAAAACCTTCAACCGACCACTTTTGATCGATAAAAGGACAGTTTTTAGTCACGTTAGCAAAAACAACGAAAGAAAGCAGTAATGCCACAATAAATTTTTCGAAATCAGTAGGCGAACGAGCTTTTCCACTGATATGTATGCATGTAACCTGAGTTGCATACCCATAAGGTACCAATAAAATCTCTTCAAAGTAGATAAACCAAAAAACCGTCTTATTTTTACGTTATTCTAGTTAAGAGGTAAATAATTTCTATGCAAACGTGAATTGTTGAAGACTTGGATACAAATTTTATCTTTTTTTTCATCAGTGTCTAAAATTTTACGGTAGGCTTTCTATGCCATTATACGTGAAAAACTCTACTACCGCAAACTGAACATCATAAAACTTAGTAAATGGATGCCACAATTTTCACAAATTTGTTGTAGAGAAGATGAGACATGGGTCTATTATGCAACTGCAGAAATAAAAAAGCCATCGAAACAATGGATGCCTTTATACTCCTTTTTCTCCGTAACCGTGTGTTGCACATCGATCAGTATAAATACATGTGATCTATCAATCTACAATCTAAGAAAAGCATTGGTATCTTTTTGATTCTGAGACAACGGTCTTGCATATGACAATCTATCAATACATTCATCAATCCCTTAATTTATTTATCAATCTATCATTAATTGATCTATCCATCAATACACAAGATACTAAGAGAAGCTAACGGTTATCACAACAGATTGGTTAGAAGAGTTATTGAATCTTATAAACATCCAAAAATTTCAACAGAATAGAAAAACCTTAAAACTAAACCTGATATTGAATCTAATCCTGAAAAATACCTAAACAACATCTAAAAACTGGATTTGACCGCCGCAATGCAAGTTCCACCTTCTTTGAACCAGTATAACCAAAATATATAGGGGTTAATTTTAAAATGAGGAAGAGAGATGTTGGTACCTATCGGTATTTATCGATAAATTCATTAATCAATCCATCTCTCCATTCATCAATTAATCTATTAATCTATTGATTAATCTATTTATCTATTTATCAATGAATTCATCCATCTATCCTTCAATTTATTCATCCATCTATTTATAGCCAAACATGTGCTTATCAATGGAGAATACAAGATTCACTTTGAAAGCTTTAAGAAACTAACAGCGACTATTGGTTATCACGACAGATTGTATAAAAAAGTGATTAAAATTTAACATCAAAAAAACGTCTACAATACGGAAGAAACCCAAGAACTGAACCTGGTGTTAAATCCACAACAGCACCTATCAACTTGATTCGATCGTCACGTTACAACTTTCACCTTAATTGAACCAGTATGACTAAGATGGTGGTTAATTTTAAAATAAAGAAAAAAAATATTTTGTTTTATTCCGAGATAACGATCTTACATATAGAAATCTATCTATCTATCCATCTATTCATCGATCCATCCATCCATCCATCAATCTATCTATTTATTAATCAATTGATAAATTCATTCTTCTACGCATCTATATATTCATGAAATTTATCTATCAATCAATTAATCTACTATTAAATCTATCGATTGATCTATCAATCGATCTATCCATCGATCAATCTATTCACCCATCTTCTAATAGCCGAACATGCGCTTATCAATGAGGATTACAAGATACTCTGATTCTTAAAACTAGATGAATGGATTGATGGAAAGATTGATAGATCAATCGATAGAATAAAAAATAAATTGATAAATATATAGATGCATAGATGAACGAATTTATCGATAGATAGATAATAGATGGATAGATTAATCGATCGAAGAATAGATGAATAGAGTGCCTATTTTTATTTTTGGACGCAACGACCCTACATATAAAAATCTATTTATTCATCTATTTATCAATCGAACCATCCATCAATCTATCGATCAATCCAACTATTTATCAATCCATCAATCTATTTGTCCATCTTGTAATAGCCGAACATGCGTTTAACAATGAGGATTACAAGATACTATAACTCTTAAAATTAGATAAATGGATTGATGGATAGCTAGATGGACGGATACATCAATCGGTAGATTAAATAATAAATTGATAAACAAATTGATGTATATATAGATGCATAGAAAAACAAATTTATTAATGGATTGATAAATAGATAGATAGATGGATCGATCGATGAATAGATTGATAAATAGATTTTTATATGTTGTTGCGGTTGTATTTTTCGAATGTAGGTTGTATGTCAAGAGTCGTCTTAAAACGTGGGTCGCGAGTAGTAAGTTGCGACGAAAGTCGTATTTGGCGCGCATTTCGCTAATTTTCTATTGGTGGAAAATTAAATTCCACTGGATTTTCTAGACGTACAGCGGACGTCTTTCTTTTCGTTTGGTACACGCGAGTGTTTTAGCACACTTCTTGAAATAAAATTCCTACAAACATTATTTAAGGTGGGTTTCAAGATTTCCAATTCGAATTGGTGTTTAAGTGTAATTCGGTTAAATTCACCGTGAGTACATTTTGTGTTCTTTTCTTCTCGTTTGTGTTTATTCTAATTGCTACTTATGCTTTTAGCAGGTTGCGTTGGACCATATGTTTTCGTTGTGTATTATACTTGGATAACTCTTGAGAATGCAGGAGTGGCTGAATAAGAACCTTCCCTATCAATGAAATACAACATCACGGTTTCGCGTTAATTAAGCTGCAGACAACCGGTGGATACTACGTCTACAGGGGTTGGTTATACTGTATAACTTTATCGAGGGAGTCAATCGCCTTCTGTTCTTCTCCGCACACTTCCCTTAAGAGGAATATTGAGACTATCTAACTTCCTGAACATTCGATACCGTCGCTAGCAGAACACCTTTATTCTCGGAACTACATTCTACCGATTACAGGTAAGTTTTAGTATTTAAGCCACTTATTCATAATAATAATGCATATGAAGTTTAAGTACATATGGCATAGAACGGCTTGATCTCTAATATTTAAGTAAATTTTAATTCGGTGTACACTCTTTAACCGAACTTTTGTTTTAATCAGCGTTTTATTTAGAGCCGTTGTCGCG
Source organism: Abscondita cerata (assembly GCA_030710515.1). Taxonomy (NCBI): domain Eukaryota; kingdom Metazoa; phylum Arthropoda; class Insecta; order Coleoptera; family Lampyridae; genus Abscondita; species Abscondita cerata. The sequence continues at coordinate 30,808 of JALBCR010001443.1, read as the reverse complement.
GACACAAAAGGCCTTTTGGGTTTGCCGAAGGTACTTACCATTTAATCCTAGTTTAAGTTTAGTTTAAATCGCCATGTGTAAGTGATATGTGTACGCAGAGCCTTAATTTAATAGCAGCCAATTCTCAATTGGAATGATAATTTTAACTCGAGTGTAACTAAAGCTTACCTGAAATTCGACACATCAATTGCGAACTTTATTGATTGTTCAGCGAGGCTGCTGCTGGCGCGCCTGGCTATATACGACTGTATTTTAAGTAAAACCTGTTGATCTTCTGTTGGTCGGTTTTATTTCTTTCTTTATCTAGCAGGTGGCGTCTTATTAGACAGCAAGACATTCTTTGAGAGCTCGAAGATACTAAGGGCGGCTAACTGTTATCACAACAGATTGATTAAAAAGTCATTGAAATTTATAAACATCCTAAAACTTCAATAGAATGAAGGAAACCTTGAGACGGAACCTGATGTTGAATCTAACTATCAAAAATACCCAAACGGCACCTAAAAACTGAATTTAACAGCGGCGATGCAAGATCCATCTTCTTTGCACTAATACAACCAAAATATATGGTGGTTTATTTCAGTATAAGAAAGAACTATGTTGGTGCCTATTTTAATTCATGGTCGCTACAATCCTACATCTAAGAATTCATCTATTTATCGATCGATCGATCTACCTATCATTCCATCTATTTATCGACAAATTCATTTGTATATGCATTTAACTACTTATCAATTATCTATCAGTAGATCAATCGATTGATCAATCGGTTCATTTATGGATCCATCCATCTATCTATCTGTTTATAGCTAAACATGCGCTTAGCAATGTGGATTACAAAGTTCTCTTTAAGAACCTCATATTAACAGCGGCAAACCGTTATCACAACGAATTGTTTAGAAAAGTCATGAAAATTTATAAACGTTCAGAAAAGTTCAACGGAAAGGAAACTGTCTTGAGGTTAAACCTGATGTTGAATCTAATTCTCAAAAACACCCAAATGGCACTGCGATGCAAATTTCATCTTTTTTATTCTGGACCGCAACGATATACTACATATAAAATTCCATCTATCCATCTATTCATCCATTGATCCACCGATGAATTTATCTATGTACCGATCAATCGATAAATTCATCTATTCATCTATCAACTGATCTATTAATTTGACGGTTGTTTTTACCTGTTGATTTCAGTTTTAAAACCTCATCGTTATAGCCCAGTGCCTTAAAAAGATTACAGTTTCTAAAAAATAATGTGTATTTTCGCATTTTACCTTCTTTCACTAACCTGTTGTATTTAACAAGGTTGCCACTTTTCTCAATGCTAAAACTTATTATGAGAATGATTTTATTTCTGGACAACTGATTACTTTTTTTTTTAAAGAACATTTGGGTTCAACTTTTTCCCCTACTATTTATTCAATGCTACGAGGTACTACATAACTAAAATAAGTACAAAACTGTAGCGGATCATAATTGTTATTGTTAGCAATCGCTAAATGTTGAACAGTGTGCGTATAAGTCGTTCTCATACGAACTATTGAAAGTAAACTTATTAGAGGAAAAACAACTGCAAGTAAATTGATTGTTTACTTTAGAGAACTACCGTGTCTTTAAGAATAAACTCATTTTGTTTTATAAATTTTGTGAATATGTAAGTAGTTTTTTGGGTATAATCTTTGTTACGGAAGTAAAAACGAGCGGTACCGCAATTATGTCCATTTAGCTGTTTTACTAAAACGCAATGAAATGTACACAATTCATCTATTTTCTCAAGTCGCATATAACAATGCTGTATTATATTGTCTACTCTTTTTAAGGACTCCGCTTGTTGATACAATAGAAAGTAGTTCGCCATTATTACAACACAAACTTATTAAGTTCCATTTCGTTAATTTCAACAAATCGATTTATCGTTTTAGACTAAAAGCATCGTCAACACGACATGCATTAACGTAATTGAACGCTAGGATCGTAAGAATCTCATTCGCAATGAAACCGAACGTGGCAATATTTTTTTTGTTACCAACACCTACGCGTTGTTACCCAAACAAGATCTTCAAGAGTGCGTTGCAAAAACGGTTAGTAAAGTTTTCACCCGAAACGAATCGGTTATTTACGTGCATGGCGGTAACGCTCGATTTTCGATTTTAGAAGAAAATCCGCACATTATTGTTGACGCAAGGACTCGCGTTAAAATAACTCCGGGTTACAGAAACTATAATCACAATTTCGTCTTAGACGCCAAAGACTACGATGAGCTTATGGATGTTTTGAAGATCGTAATAACCGGTGGATTATGGCACGGTAGCCTTACGCCCCAAGGAAAATTTCTATTGATCACCAACGAAAAGAATTTGGAAAGAAAAATTAAGTTCTTTTGGCAATGCGGTGCAATCAATTTGATATTTTTGATTTACAATTCAGAAGGAACAAGGACAGTATTTACTAGTGATCCTCAAGCATTCAAGAACAATTGCGCGTTGGTTCTTAGAGAATTTTTGACAGTCAGTAACTGTATTGCTTTGACACGATTTCGATTGCCGAATGTTTTTCGGAAATACACTAATTGCAACGTTACTCACATCACTCCAGTTACTGGAGGGGGGAGGAAAGTACGAGTTCACGAATCAATTCGATTTATTCTCGGATTGTTCGTAGAGCGCTTTAAAGTAACTTTGAAAACAGTCGCCCGCAATCCATATGATTTATTTACCTTGCACACTACGTATCGAAAACTTCTCCCCACCAAGACTTTTACATCAACATTTTTTTCAGACCAGATGATATGGGTGGTTCCGTTTCCTCGACGAATCCCAACTATGAAGATTTTGCAAATCGTTTTTAAAAAGATCGTTTGGATAAACATAATGGTGGCTTTCGTCGGTGCGTCCATAACATGGTGGTTGATTTCAAAAGCTTTAAGTTACACCTCAAGCGTCTCTCTAGCTTTTTCGAAAGTATTTTCGATCACCTTGTTTGGATGGGCGGGGAAAATCGCCTCGCTTTCGTCGATGCGTTGTCTATTTTTAACTTACGTCTTATACTCAATCCACATACAAACTGCTTTTACCTCCAAACTCATCGAAATTTTGACGATACCTCAGTACGAACCGAGAATTAAAACTTTAACCGAATTGAGCGACTCTAATCTTATCATCTACGTCAGATCGAACGTTTACGAAATTTTTTTCGACCACGAAGAACCAAACAATACATTGTTCAATAAAATAAAGCAAAAACTCGAGCCTTTGGAAGATGAACCTTACTCCATAATTAAGACCGAATACAAAACTTACACAAACTCGGCCGTTTTATTGTCTAGCAACGAAGTCGAAATTTTATCGCAATATTATCAAAAAGAGTTTTGCACGATATCCGATTTTGCTTTCGTTTCGAGTCTCGAACGTGTATTTGTAGGAGCCGAGAGCGCCTACATGATTAAGACCCTCGATAAATTAATTAGTGTATTGATGGAATCGGGCGTACTGACTCATTTTTTGAAAAAACGTGGACTATCAACCTACAGTCAAATGGATGGCGGAAAACGAAGAAAAACCTGTGCTGTCTTTGCAACATTTGTACTTCGTGTTCGTGTTTTGGGTCGCAGGTTTGTTGTTGAGCGCTGTTGCGCTTATTTGTGAATTGATGTACTTCAACGTGTGGTAAAAGAAACATTTCTTTGTTTAATATATTCAATTCAATATTTATTTTGTCTTAAAAAAATTCTATAACAAAAGATTCAGTTTTTCTCTTTACAATATCAAAAAATAAACAAAAAACAACATAATATTTTATTAAATTATAATTCAACTAATTCCTGTTTCCTTCTTCAACCTTCCACCCCTCTCTTCTCTAAACTTTCAGTATTTTTCTTTTCCTCTCCTTCATTCCTTTCCTCCTCTCCAACACTTCCCTCATCCATTGTTTTCCTTCCCCTTTCTCTCCTAGTAGTAACTTCCATTCCTTTTCCTCTTGTCTTGTTTCCCTGCATCCCTCTTTTATATGTATTATATTTTCCCATTCATCCCCACACAACCTGCATACTCTCTCCTCATCACTCATCCAATATTTATTTTCCTTTTCTTCATTACCCATTCTGAACCTTGCAATCATTCTTATTTCATTCATTCCTTTTCCTTCCGTTATGTACCTTGGTGTCTTCTCTGTCATTAATTTTATGTATTTCTCGTTATATTTTCCTTCTTTCATTTTTGCCCTTCTTTCCTGCTTCTGAGTATCTTTATCTCTTGCAATTATTTCCTCTTCCATCTTTCTCCCCCCTCTCTTAATCTCTTTATCTCTTCTCTCGCGTATCCCACTCTTTCATAGTATTTTCTTCTTTCTTCTTCCCCATATTTTACCTTCTGTGCCGCGATCTCTTTCCAAACTTTATAAAGTATTTCATTTTTCTTCCTACTTCCCATTTTTTCTTCATACCTTACTGCAATTCTTCCTGCTTGTATCCTTATTTTTTCTATTTCTAGCTCTTCTTTCACTATATACCCCGGTGTCTCTTTCTCTAGTCCTAACGTCCACTTCCAGTATTTCTCCTGTATTTTCTCCAGTTCTTGCCATTCCCTCCAATCCCAAATCTCCGCTCCATACAGTACCACACTTCTTACCAACTTCCATCTCCTTTTCTCTATATCTTTACCAAATATCCTTTCCCCTAACCCCCATACTTGTCCTACTATTGTATTTCCTTATATTTTCATCTCTTTTATATGGTCTCCATCTTGATTATCATATCTGATGTTGTAACCTAAGTATCTATACTTATCTACTCTCTCTACCTCCTCCTCCCCCCACTATCATTTCACCTCCTTGCGTTTTCCTTTTCTTTTTTATAATCCATAATTTTTATTTTCCCGACATTTGCTGCTAGTTTTTTTCTTTTCCAGATATTTCTTCATAAATTTAGCTACTCCTCTCATCTCTTCTTCGTTTCCCGCTATTGCCACAATGTCATCCGCATAAGCTAAAACCCATATCTTTTTCGTTCCTACTACTATTCCTCCTACTTGTTTTTTTCCATTTCCTCCTCAAGATCACTAATGTATATCGAGAATAAGATTGGGCTTAGCGGACATTCCCGTTTTAGTTCTTTTTCCGTCCTAAATTCTCTATCTAACTTCCTCCCTACCCTCGTTCTACACCTTGTTTCTTTGTATATTTCCTCTATTGCATTTTTTACATCTCTGTTTATTTCTACCTCCTCCATCCTTTTCCATAATCCCCCTCTTTCCACATTATCAAATTTCCTCCTTTCTATGCTAACTCTTTATTAATTATGCGCTTTAATATGTATATATTGTCTATTGTTTCTCTTCGTTTCTTAAATCCTGCTTGCCAATCCGGTATTACATTCTTTTCTTCTATTTCTTTTTCCAATTTTTTTCTAACTATTTCCGCATATATCTTATAGTCCGCATTCATTACACTAACTCCTCTATAGTTGTTCGCTTTCTTCCCTATCTCCCCCTTTGTAAATTAGGCATATTGTTGCCTCTCTCCATTTTTTTTTCTTTTCCATTTCCTTCTTCCTTCTTCCTTTTCTTAATTCTATTTTCCCTTTCTCGCATTCTCCGTTCCACCAATATTTTCTTTTCCCTAATTCTTGTTTTCTTAATTTATACTTATTCTTCTCTGTTGCCAATTCCATCCTGGCTGTAATTCTCTCCATCTCTTGCTCCACCTCTCCTTTAGTATTTACTTCCTCTTCCATTTCGTTTTTATATCTTTTTATACTCTCTTCAGTCCATACTTTCTTTTCTCTCCATATCTCTTCTTGTTCTTGTACCTCTTTCTCTGCCTCTTCCATCATGACTACTTCTATCTACCGATTCTATCTCCTCTCCTATTCTTAGTGTTTCTATAACCTCCTTACTTTTTTCGTTTATAATTACATAATCTATTACTGACAGGCCTCTTTCTCCCACATATGTAAATTCCCTTTTCCTTCTTCTTTCAAATTTCCGTTCATTATTGTCCAACCTCTCTCTTCACATAGTTCTATCAAAATTTTTCCTTGTCCGTTTATTTTCTTATCCATTGATATCCTATTTCTTATCTCTCCATTTACTATTATTCCTCCCTCCTCTCGTATCCTAGCATTCAAATCTCCTCCTATAATCAAATTGCCTTCATCCCTTTCTTCTATTGCCTTTTCTATATTTGCTTTTGTTGTGTCCATTTTCTTTCCATATATCGTAAAAATATTATACTTTTCTCCTTTTCCCGTCTTTACTCTAATTTTAATCATCCCCTCCACATTTTCTTCTTCTATTTCTTTTTCTATTTCCCATTCTTTTCTTACCCCCACTATTAGTTCTCCTTTCGCTCTTCCCTTCCTTTCTTTTTTTTTGCATACTGAATTTTCCATACACATTCTTTCGGCATCTTATCTTTCCATGTACTCCATTCTTTTTCCTCTATCCAAGTTTCTACTAAACCTACCATTTTAAAACCCTTTATATAGTTCCAAAATGTACACCTTTGTCTCCGCAATGTTCCAAAATAAGATTTTATTTTTCTCTTTATTTTTTACCCCCACCCTCTTTCACCCTTTTTTTTTTTTGCCCTTCCCTCACTTTTTAATTTTGTTTTTGGTGTCTATTTTCTTATCCTCCTCTCTTTCTCCACCTATCTTCTTTCTTCTCCCTCCACCCACATTTTCCTGTATCCAATTTTCACTCTTAAACCCTCTTCCTCCACTTTTTTGCTTCCATTCTTATCTTTATCTGTATTTCCCTCTCTCTCTTGCCCTATCTTCGTCTATGTATATTTTGGTACCTTTCATTCTACTTTTGTTCTTTAGTATCTCTATTTTGTCCTCCAAACTCGACATTTTTATAATCACTATACCTTTTCTTATCTCCACGGCTTCTTCTAATTTATTTTCCAATCCTACTTACATCTTTATTAGCTCCTTCATTTCTTGTTTTATTTCATACTTTCCTCCCTTTATTTCCATCCCTTTACTACCAAATTTTCTTCTTCTCTTTTTTTCTACTTTTTCTCCAGACCATCACACTCCTCCTCCTCTTTTTATTTCCTCTTTTATCTCTTTCATTTCCTTATTATTCTTCTCGTGCACCAATTTCATTTCTTTAATTTCTTTTAACATTTCTTTCCATATCATTTTCATTTCGTCATTGTCTTCTTTTCTTTTTGCTACTTCTCTAAACCCTTCCTTTTCTTCTCTCTTCTCCTCCTCTTTCCCTGGTGATGTTTCTATTTTTTACTTCTTCTAAATAACCTATACAATTCTTCTTCCTGTCTTCTTTTTCTTGTGTCTGTACTAGACCCTTCCGATTCCGACATTTTGATAAATTCCTTCTTTCTAAAATTGTTTCAGATTTCCCACCTTTGTTGATTAACACTGAGATAACACTTCACTAATTACTTTACCCCATTAAACAAAGTTTATCGTTTTAAAATTTCGAAAATTATTCACAACTTTTTAGCGTAATTTAAATTTGAATATTTTTACATGTAAAACATTCGCTAAAATGTGCTACGCTTATCATATCTCGCACGCCACTCGTTATCTATAACATATCCTCGTTCTCTTTCACTTAATTAAACCTATTCGTATTCTTTACCGATAATTCGTCTATTTTAAAATGTTCATTTAATATTTAATTATTATAACTCACTCTAAACCACGACTTTACGTTACCACTGCTTAAAACCGAATCCTTTGTTTAGTATATAATAAATATATAAAATAAAAGTTGGGACTATCAATTGTCTTGTTGTGAACATTTGCGGGTACACATGCTAAAAAACCTAAAAATGATTTCTAGCAAAACTATTACAAGAAACAACAAAAAGATACCCAATCAAATTGATTGCCTTAAAAAACTAACAAAATAGACTAACGTTTACAATACATATATATATATATATATGTACATTATACAGATTGTTCATAATTTTTTTTTATTGACACTCGTGCCGATAAATCCAAGATTTCTGTATAGTAAGCATACACATACCTGATGCGCATTTCGCTCTTATATTGTAACAACTTTTTGCTGTCTCAACCCCATCGCAAATCTACACGATCAATCTTACATCTGCATATTGCTACGTGGAATGCGGAATTGAAACAAACAATTACGATTAAGAAAATGCTGACAATCGAGAAGCACTTCTTACGACCTTGCTTTTACAGCAAACAAACCTACTTGACAATATAAAGCGGAGTAGGTTTAATAACGAAATCAGCCAGAGTTCCATTAGCATCAGTTGAGTTCGAGGTTATCAGTTCAGTTCGATTCGGCATTTAATTCGCCCCAACTGGTTTGCGACGCTAACCAGCATGAACGCGTCGCTAACATTCAAACCGGTCATCAATCTCCGACCCGATATGTAATATCGCAGCGTCAAGTATCACACACATCAGCACATAGTACGCGAACTTACTATGTAAATGTTACATCACGATAACTGTAAGCGAACGTCAATAAACGCATCTAAAGACTCTAGTTGTTTCTATGGTTCGACCTGGCGTCTAGAATTCACACTCTAAACGCCACAATATTTTTTTCTCCGAGTCGAATGGAAAGAAAAGCTTTAGTAAAATTAACCATTATTACGGAACACAATAGAATATCTTAATATATCACTAATTTCAAAATTAAGAACTTAAAAAAATCGATTAGAAATTGCGGCGTGTAGGAATTTGAAAAATACGATTTTAGAAATGGTTCTCTAAGATAGCGGCCATGTTTACAAAAAACATAAATTATGCATAACCTAAGAATATTGGAACATACGTATAGGTACCTTATAAAAAAAATAATTCAGCTATTTACGACGATTACAAATATGTAAATAGTTTGGCATTTTGTTGGAATTTTTAAAATTTAGTTCCAATTGCAGCCATGTTTTCATAAAAATTTTGAAGGTTTTAATTTACACCAAAGTTATAAATACAAGTGCAAGCAATATCAGCTGGATTTGCATGAAACAACATTAAAGAAAACTTATGCACAATCAAATTTCATCAACAACAACGACAGATAAAGTTAGACATACAATTAATTATAAGGAACCTTGTTTTTCTTGCGGCATTGTAATTAAATTTTTGTAATTTAATGTTATAGTTCAAGTTCAAATTTATTTAAAAGGGGATGTTATTTTGAATCTCACACTACAGCCGTAAACCGAATTCCAATCGTTCGTCAGCATGGCTTGCGCATTTATGAGCGTTTTATCATCACCCTTTTCGCTAACTTTTTCGGTCTCATCGAAAACATAGTTATTTTTCAAAAGTAAAATGTTTTATAATTTTAATTATGGTGGGAAAGTGTTTCGGCGCATGCGCTATTTTGTTCAGGTAACAGTTTGACTTTAAGATCAACTGTGTTTTGCATTCACCTGGGCCCATAACCTATTGACGAAATAAGTGCCGTTAAACAGTTTCTTCGAATAACTAAGAACTGTTTTATTTACTGAACGCGTACAACAATAGTTGTCAAGACAATATAATAAATATAAAGGAATTGAAAAAGGCAACAACAAAAAATTGTTTAATTTTATATTTTACAGAGACTATATTGATGAATAAAATTGTAGCAGTATCAGATCATTAACAAAAAAATTTTGTATACTTTTGTTGTAAATTATAAGTATTAATAAAAGTACTATTAATAATGACATCGTTTTCCTGAACAGTTTTGAAGAATATTTAAAGACATGGTGTAGTTTTGAATGTCATCATCTTCCATCAAGTTGTAAATATTGTGCAGTTCATTCGGATCGAATCGCAAATCGTAAGCTTCCATAAACTTCTGTCGAAAACGAAATAAGACAAATTCAATCAAATTACACTTACCTCGGTGTCAGAAAATTTGCAAAACTTAAAGTCAACAGATGACGAAAACCTCCTCAAGCAAATATAAGTGTTGTTCCTCGAATCTTGACATTTGCACCAACTCTCCAAAGCGCATTGCTGTAATACTTAATTTTATTTAAGAAAGATTACATTGATACTTACGCTTAGTCCACCATCATCAGTCCACGGACATCTATCGTCTACTGTTTTTGAATCGGCCTCTCCATGGTACTCAATTAAGATGTCACCTCTTTCTTGACCCTCACCTTTTAGCAAATCTTTATAAAACGATTTACCATCCATGTCGGGGGGTACCCGAATCCCAGCCATACTCAATATAGTCGGTGCTAAGTCAACTGCCGAAATCGGTAGGTGCATAATCCGTCGAGGTGCAATCAAAGGTCCGCGCACTAGAAACGGTACCCGCAAATCGGTTTCGTAAGGTTGGCGTTTATCCCAAGCTTGGACGAATTGACCTAGAATGCTTAGTGAAAACACTTACTAATACCGGTACAAGCAGCCTCCGACTAAGACGCATCAACCAACGGCGCCCTTTCCACCCATAACGAGTGTTGTCGACGTTCGGAAGAACACCCGGCGATAACGATCGCTGAAAGGCGCCGTACGTGGGCTAAAGAAAGCGGCTATTCGACGCCGCCGATTTTTTTTTTAATATCCTACGAGAAATTTCTTCGTTTTACGCAAGAATTAAAAAAAAACCGTGTTCGAATCAAACGCCTTCGAGAGCTACGGGAGTTTTTTTAAAAATTGAAAAAACTACTATTATATTTTCGAAGTCCGATAAAGATCATAAAGACAAACGAGGTAAATTTTTTCGGAAAGCGAAAAATCGTAATTACGCCCCCAAAAAACGAAAAAAATCCACCCCTAACTTTAAAAGCTTAAACCTCGGAAGTTTAGAGTACACACTAGATTTTTTCTCCATCAAAACGGTTCCTAAACAAAAAACGTAGCTTTTACGACACGGGTAGGAGGTTTTCACTAACAAAGGTTCACTAAAAAAAAGTCAAAGCTTTTCGAAGAATACCCGGCGATAACGAACGCAAGGTCAGAGCGTCTATTCAAAGACGCCGTAAGCAGGCTAAAAAAACCATCTACGCTACGACGTCATTTTTTTAAAATTTCCAATGAGAAACGGTTTGATTCGAAAACAATTGAAATTTTATTACGGCCCTTCATAGATATCTTTGTTTTTTACGCGTTCGAGAGTTGATTGCATTTTTTGAAAAATTTTTGAACTAATTATTCGTCTAAACGGAACGCAATTTAAAAAAATTTTTTTGACAACAGATAGAGATCGAAAAGGCAAACGTGGTGAATTTTTTTCAGTAAGCGAGAGACGACGAAGACTAGAGTTAAGCCCCAAAAACCCCTAACTTTTAGAGCTTATACCACAGAAATTTTACGACATCAAAAAGCGCCCAACCTGGGGCTTAACTTAGAGTTTTTTCTTTAAAACGACACCTAAACGAGAAACGTAGCTTAACCATAATGCCGCAGGAGGTACAGTTTTTTTGAAAAAATTTAAAAGTACATATTTTTGATTTTAGCAACGGTTTATGCTAGAAACATGAAACAAAAAAGGAAACAAACGTAATTTTACAAATTTTCGAAGGGATTAGCTGTAGAGAGTTCAATTTCACTCAAAAAGAATTTTTTACGCCCGGCCTTAACTTGAAACGACGCGAAGCGGCGCTGGGCTAGGGTCGCAACCTATGGTCGTAAGTACTAACGAACACAAACCTATGTGATAACCGTTATCTGATGTAAACAATATATAGGTGTCATCTAGAACGGACAGTTCCTTCAGTTTCGCCACAACTTCAGACACCATCTCGTCAACCGCAAGCAAAGTTTGATACCTACTTCTTTGAATATCATCGAGAATCGTTGTATCTTGTGGCAGATGCTTAGGCGGCATACGAATCAACCAATGCCTCTAAAACCAACAAACCTTTAAATAATCCTCACTTACAAATATCAATACATTATCATCAGAATAGTTAAAAGACGGCGTCTTCAATACTTTAACATTTGGAAAAGCACGTCGATGTCTTCTGGCCGGTGTGAAAGGCGAATGACAGGCGGGAGTCGCAAGCATCATAAAAAATGGAGTTGTGCGAACGTGTCGCTCATTTAAAAACGACAAGGCGTAGTCTTTCTACAACAATTAAGTTTCGAATACTAATAATTAACTTCGGTCGCATTCACCATCACGTCCGTTAAATACTCATCGGAGAACCACCGACCTGTTCCATTCACCGACAGGATGTAGTTATAATACTTGGAATTACCTTTTAAACCGATCCACCAGTCGAAACCATCGGGTACATGTGCGATACCTCCGTTTGCTTTGTCACCATACTAAAAAAAAGGTATAAGTAGGTATACACCCAAAAATCATGTTGCAAACCGTATTCAAGTATTTTCCCGCATAAAATGTGGTATAGTTCGCATTTGCTTTCAACAAAGATGGAAACGATTGTGTTTCGTGATGCGTCTGCCAGTATCGGCTGCAGCAGTTTCCAGAAATCGAATTGTTTGTAACGCCGGTGTTGTGCGGATACTTTCCCGTAAGGATGGTGCTGCGACTTGGGCAACAAATTGGGCTGTTAACGAACTTATAATGAAATGTCATTACGTTGCTAAATAAGTTCTGAGAACTTACCGCGTTAGTAAAAGTTGCGCCTTCGTCTGCGATAATCTTTCGGATATGTGGCATTGCGACCTGTTATGAGAACTGTATAAGTTCATTGAAGTAGGGAAAACGTTTCGCTTACCATACTCTGCAAAAGTAAATCTTGATCGTCTGTTAATATAAGAATTATGTTGGGTCGTTCCCTTTTGCATTCGCATTGTACCATTATAATTAGAAAAATTACATTGATAAGCATTTTGAAAGTGGCGCGAAAAAACTGCGTAGATGGCGCTGCGACGCGTTAACCTTTTATTCGCCTAAAGGACGTGAATTAATTTATTTTTTTGTATTAAAACGAATTTTTGAAATCCCACTAAGTAATTGTTAATTTCGTACCAAATAATCTTTTTTCGCAGACAAACACCGATCAGTGTCGTTTGAAAAATGTGGCAACAATGGAGATAACCTACGAACGTTGTGAACACTAAGGTTTGATTAGATTTTTAAGAAATACCGATGTTTATGTACCTATTTTGCAGATGTGGACCATATGGGCTTTCCGTGCTTTAAGAACTTATGCACCGTACATCACACTGCCATTCGCTGCTGCTATCGGTTACATCGGATATAATTTTGAAAATTTTGTTTCGGACAAATATACACCATTCAGTGGTATGTATCAACGTCTAAAACACTCGTAAATTCAACGTTTTTTTAAGAACCGATAAAGGAGGCGAGAAGCGAACGCTTGTTGACTGACGAAAAGTTAGATACAGCAGCTAGTGTCGAAACTCTTAAGTATAGTGCGAATGTTTTGGGGAAAAATGTTTCACCATCGTTGAATCAATAATATGTGATTTTGTTTATTGTTTTTAAATTAGATTGTTATAACAAAACCTTTATATTATTCACATAACTTAAGGTACAATAACCACAGCCGTAAACATAACCTTAAAAGTTTTTGACTACAAATGTTATTCCGGAAAAATAAAACTATTTGCAAACATTTAAAGGCATGGTTTCGCCGTCACTGCGCCCCAGTGTGTTACTCCCACACTGGATTAACCAAACAACTGTCTTTGAAAATTAAAGCCGGAGGCCCCATTACAATAGCTGACTATATGAAGGAGGTGTTAATAAACCCATTAGGAGGTTATTACATGCATCGTGATGTTTTCGGCGCGGGTGGCGATTTTGTCACTTCCCGGAACTGACCCAAATGTTTGGCGAATTAATAGCTATATGGTTTTTGAACGAATGGTCCAAGGCAGGTTCACCGAAACCGGTACAGATCGTAGAGTTAGGGCCGGGCCGTGGAACCTTATGTCAAGACATACTGCGTGTGTTTGCACAATTCCATATGTTGGATAATGCGACGGTACATTTAGTCGAAGTAAGTCCCCATTTAACAAAACTCCAAGGTAAAAATTTGTGTTTGAATGTACATGTCGATTTCAAAGACTTATGTGTACAACAAGGCATAACCACACACGGAGCACCAATTTTCTGGTACAAAAACTTGGATCATGTCCCGAAAGAATTTACTTTGTTTCTTGCTCACGAAGTTTTTCGACGCTTTGCCAATACACCAATTTAAACACACCGAAAAAGGATACAGAGAAGTTCTAATCGATATAGATCCAAAAAATGAAAATAATTTTCGATTTGTTTTATCACCGAATGAAACCATTGTCGGTAAATTGTTTATACCGAACGATGAGAGTAGACCGTGTGTTGAAGTATCTCCAGAAAGCTTAAGCGTTTCTCATAAAATAGGGAAACGAATCGAAAGCGATGGTGGTTTGGCTTTAATAATTGATTACGGACACGATGGGATCGGTGTGGATTCATTTCGGGCGTTTAAAATCATCAATTGCATGATCCACTTGTGGAACCTGGAAGTGCCGATCTTACGGCCGACGTAGATTTTGCCGCAATAAAAAAGGTAGATGTTTTAAATAGAAGATTAATGAGTGTATTCGTTATCTTACAGGCCGCGCTTAAGGATAATAAAGTGTTGACGTTTGGTCCCATATGTCAACGAGAGTTTTTACTAAATATGGGGATCAATTTTCGAGTGGAAAAGTTAAAGAATAAAGCCGATTTTCAACAAAATGAAAGTTTAGACTACGGTTATAGTATGCTGCTTGATAAGGACAAAATGGGCGAAAGGTTTAAATTTTTAGGGATTGTACCGGCTTCGCTCGGTGTAATTTTAAATAGATTCCCTATTAGTGGATTTTCTTAAATTAAATGTGACAGAATAAAGTCGTTTTTTTGATTTTATTTTCGGTGCACATGATTAATATTCAAATAATCACAATCGATTAGCAATGAACCGGAACCCTTTGGATACTTATCAGTACATTTAAATTAATAGACTTTTTTAACGAAAAGAGATAGAAGTTATGCGCACTGAACATAATTCGTTGGTCCAGAACAAGACAGGTCTAGCGATTTTTCAGGAGAGCCAATTTAAGTTTCTTCTCTTCTGTTCGTTTGATATCCATTCACTACGTTATCCGATTGTTGAAATTTTACACGAATAATCACTATCATAGCACTTCCCTATGGATTTCCAGAAATTTTTTCCCCTCTCTATGGCAATATTATTTTTTATGAGTAATTTATGAGCAAATAAAATGAAATAATAATGATATGAGAAATATAAGTATGGAATGACAGTTCAATGACCCATGAAAGTGGTCAAACTGCACCTTCTAAAAATTTTAATAGAATTCTTTGTAACACTGTAGACATGACAGCTACACCATTTGCTTTTTTTGGAAAAGAGAAAGCAGAGTGCATCTTTTTTTTATTAGTGAAGCTCGACTTCCTTGTATAAAGCCTTGGAGAGTGCTACGGTTGAAGTGAAACCTAAACTGCAAGATGCAGATGAACTGATCCGACATTTCTTGTTCTAGTTTGCTATGTTGATAGATTTAAAATCTTGCTGAGAGAAAAATGTTTTATATCGGAAAAATCCGGGCTCATCCTTGTGGGTTTCAATCGCACTGATATCAGCGATTGGTACCTTTCTCACCCTTTTCATTGAATAAGCGATTAAGTCGGCTGTCAGGTTTTTCAAATCGAAGATTTCGGAAAAATCTATTTGCTCGACAGCGTAAGCTGGAGGTGTCTTCTTTGCTTGTGAAACGATGGAGCCATAATTTTCTGAAACGTAGATCGGCGAGGCTTTACTGTATTTCTTTATAGCTTGTTCAATCACAGAGTGAACGTTGTCTCCCTCGTTTTGAGTGCGTCCATCAGTTACTAAGAAGTTGGGGGCTATAGATCTGATATTTTTAAGATTCCACGTGGCAAAAATGAACAAGGAAAACATAAATCGATTTTTTTGCAAACCTCTGCAGTTATCGCTATAAAAGACGACATCGACTGGGGTATGGACAGTTTTCTTAAGGTTTTCGAGGTACAACCAGATGCAATAACAGCCAATTTTGTTGGCACCACGTTTTGCTTGGCCTTCATACCACATGAAACAATACGTTTTCTTCGTACATCGTAAAGTTATACATGTTCAATTTGGGCACGCAATAAAATGATAATGATTCTCCTTGGGGGCAAGGCAAAGAAGCTTGTAGTAACTTTATAATCAATGCTTGTAGGTCAAAAACGGTTATAATTTTATCTAATCCTTTATCTGCTTCCTTTTTCTGGTCAAATGCTGTCTGTAATTATCTTCGAACTGTGATTTTTCAAATTTTGAGGCGTTACCTGAACGCCCAAACAAAAATTACCTACATTGATCTTTCTTAGGACAGTGGAAAGCAAAGTTGAACTCTGTGTTGTATACAAAGGCGTACATTAAATACTTAACGAACGTCTGGCCAGCCTCTTTCTTGATCCTGACGTAATCACGATATAGATCTGCAATTGACTTTCCGCCTTCAATGTACTATTTTTTACTATTCGATCGGCAGTAATGACTTTCGAGTTGAGGTATTAGAGTTGATGTGATTTCGTACACCTTCCATCATCTCAGATGGAAGAGTAGGTTGGTTCTGGTGTTTTCCTCTTTGGTCTGGCTCAACAATACCCCCAATGTTGACATTTCATTATCGCAGTGCTCAGAGCTTGAGCACTGATATTGAGAGTGGTCAAAAAAAATATCTTGCACACATTTTTTTTCGTCCATCAATGGTGAAATAAAATACTTTGTTAAGGGCTCTTTGTGCTTTATCTGATCGACCATAGCGGTATCGGGGGTTGATTTTAGAAAGACAACGTGAACTATGAAAATTTCTCTACGCTTTTTGTCGCTTATGTTCGCTGCACATTTCAAGTGACATTTTGCGTCGTTGTATGGAGGCTGCACCATCCTGGCTTCCTTCAATTTGATGAATTTTGTTTGCTGCCATCAGAATTCTTTCGCACTCCCAATGATTTGTAACTTCTTCCAGTGTTCCTCATTGTCTTAGCAATGTTCCTCTTCCATTCTGAATTCCTTTTGCGAACTGGTTTCTCCGCAGTTTTTCAGAAGGGACGGGACTGATTAGTATTATTTTGGAGACGGTGGTGACTCATGCTCTTCCGAATAATCAGATAAAGATGCAGCCTATTAAAATACTAGAAAATTTGCAACACTACCTTGAGAATAAACAGCGTCTTGGTTGTTTACTGAGGAAGTTTTAGACTCAATCAGGGGTTGATTGTCCTCATGGACACGATAAAAATTTGAAACGGAAGAATAGGAACTATAAAATATTTTCCCCAGTACCTACATTAGAATACTGAAATTAAAATTTTGCGTCACTACCTTGAGAAGGAGCAGCGTCTTCGTCGTGGATTGGGGAGGTTTTATTCCCAGTCGGAGGTTGATTGCACTCATGAACGTTGAAAATCGTAAGCTTTATACTATTCAGTAGTTTTTTGTAGTCATAAGGAAGACATTTTATATTGAAAGGTACAGCTACGTTCTGAAAAAATTTACTTAAAGTTAGATTTAGCTTCAGTTCGATTTTGGCTTTTGATGGCCAATTCCACCATTTGTTGTCTTCAGTTCATTTTCGTTTCCTGAAAACGAAATCAGTACCCAAATAAATATTAATAACTAAACAAATTGAAAAAAAAGCGACTTAGGTAGTTATCGGAGGTTAAGAGTGTTGAAGAACGGAACGACTTTTCTCTCTCTCTTTCAAGCATCATACGCTCTATGCGAAGAGGGAGATATCTCCATAATAGAATATTTACCAAGAACAATATAACTGTAAATTTCAGTGTAATGAGGGCTATCTTAAAATACCTCCAATAATTTCTAGAAATTTTGGAGCTAAAGAAGGCTATCACCAGTTGGTTTTCTCTTGAAGAGAATCAATAGTTGATTTACAATTCAAAATAGAGCCATTACTATAATAGTTCAGTTTTGCACTAGAGAATGATATGAAAAGGTTACTCACTGTTGGTTTATTACACAATAACCCAGTATTTCACAATAGAAACGCATTGTCTGCCGTCGTGTGATAGGATCGATTGCGATGATTCAGTTTTGCACGGCTCACTTACTCGCGCTCCATCTAGATGTGATCCACTAAGTTATTTTAGAAACGGTCTTGCACAGATATATCGTGGCCGTTTGAAGATAGTTCGTGCAAAAAACTCAAAGTCGCATTTTTTTTAGTTAGACCAGTCTTGTTCTGGACTAACGAATTATGTATGATCATATTACGGTGATGCATTTTATATTGAATGTGAGCATGAACTTACTTTGTTTAATTCTCTGATTAATAACATCTCAAAGGGCTTGGATTCTTAATAAAGAATAACGTGGTTTAAGATTTAACAAAATTTTAATCTATACAAAATACTAAAATATAATTCATACAAATGCAATATAATTATAAATAGCTAACCTGGTAACTATTCGACGTGTGCGTTTACGTGCGATCTCTTTATCGTTCCATGTTTCTTTTAATTGTTTAACTACCTTGCAGACTAATTTACAACGATACACACTCTTATCAACAATACGAAGTATTTAACCCGTTTTTAATTAAAACTATTTGTTAATAACTGGGCTAAATATTTATATGCACAACACTTCTTTTTAATTGGCGAAGAACATTGCGCATTTATTGTTTATTGCGTTGACTCAAAATTACACGTCCATCGTACTCTACTGTCCGAGAGCGTCTCCCTCTTTCCCACTTTTACTATACTCGATTACCTACAAACAAAAATCTATATATAAGTTCTCCGAGCGGGCGAAAGATCAAACTGGGAAAGAGTCCGGGGCCGAACAGAATTCTACAAGAAACAATAAAAAATGTATTAGTTAGATTTACACGCTGCTTTAATTACCTGTTTAATAAATGTCTAGAAAAATTGAAAATTCTGAAATCTCAAAAGCTGCCGAAAATGATGCGAATTGAGAAACCAAAGAAGACGCAAGTTGAAGAAATTAAATACAGACCGATATGCTTAATCAATATTATAGGTAAACTGATGGAAACAATAACACAAAACTACAACAAGATGTAGACGAAAAAGAAGGTTTCACCAAAAACTTATGGATTTAGAAAAGGACGCCCAACAATACATGCAGTGGAAGACGTAAGTACTACTTACTTTATAAATATGAAAGTCATATCTAAATGGTAGATACGTAGACATCGACAACATGATAAAAATAGAAGTGGGAAGTGGGGTACCACAAAAATCAGTGAAAGGGCCTACACTATGGAATGTAGTGTACGATGACGTTATGAAATTAAAATTAACAGAAAAAGTGCAGATGGTATGTTATGCGGACGACCTAACAATATCTGTGACAGCTGACATGGAAAGGAGACGAAGCTCTCCATGCTATTCACCTGTGGTTGGCAACAAATAAATTAACAATCGCTGCGGAAAAGACAATGCAATCTTATACCAAAATTTTACTGAGCGATAATTTTGGTCTTAAGTAGCGTTCGCGCTGTATCCACGCGCAGTCAGAAATAGCCAAGGTAAATTCGTCGATTTCCGATTGCGCGGTATATCGCGAAATGCCACTACTAAGAAATAGTAAACTTTCTATAACCGCTCTGCTCAATTCATGAATAACATTCTTGCGCGTGGGTACAGCGGGTGATTTCCATAGGATCACCGATTTCAAACGTTCCGACACCCAGTGAAACTTTTGCGCAATAAAGTATTATTATTCTGTGGTCATATTTAGAACTTTAAAGAAAGGCAGCGAAATCAAATTTAACATAAACTGCCAAGAAATGATACCTGAAAAGAAATTAGAATATGTAGGAATCACAATTGATAGAAGGCAAAGATTCAGTCAACACATTAAAATACAACGCGAAAAGCTAAATAAATAGTAAAAGCAATGAACGCAATAGTGACAAAGAGACCGTCAGTACTAAACAGTCATACAAAAGTGGAGCTCTCATCTGGTACTCGGATCTCGGAATACAAAGAAATGCTAATGAAATAGCAAAGCAGAATGATTAATGGCTATCAAAACATACAAAGGATATAATAGGACAATCTCGCAACAAGCTGCTATGATTATAGCCTAAATGATACCCATAAACCTACTACCAGAAGAACAACAACAACTGCATAAATTAGGAGGAATGATAAAAGAAGAAACAAGAACAGCAAAAAAAAGAAATACTATAGAAAAATTGCAAAAGGAGTGGGCAATAACAACGAAAGGAACATGGTCCAGAAGACTCATAAAAGATCTAACAAAATTGACACTGAGAAAAAGGGGAGAGAGTAACTATCACCTGAGCCAGATGCAATCAGAACACGGATGTAAAGAAAATAGGCAAGCAAAAACAGATACATGCATGTATTGCGAAGACACAGACACAGCAGAACACACCTTTTTCAGTTGTACGAGATGAAAAGATAAAAGAACAGAAGTTTGATAAATTGAAACAGAAAATATAATAAAAAAAAATTATAACAAGGATAATAAAAGTAAAAGAAAATGACAAAAAACGCATAGACAAGAGCAGAAGATATGAATGACGGCCAGCCTGAATCCTGAAAAAAAGTGTAAAAACATAGTTCCAGGTGAAGGCGAGGAGAGGGTGGAGTTTAGTGGATAGACTAATAGTGTAGAGAGAATTATAAGTGCCACACTACCAAATTGTTGTGCGTAAAAACATTCTCCACCCTGCAAAAAAAAATCGAAAATTTTAAATGGCATAATGGGTCGACAGATACCTCATATGGGGGATTCGGTTTCAAGCAGTGGTAACGTAAAGACGTGGTTTAGAGTGAGTTATAGTAATTGAATATTAAATCAACATTTTAAAATAGACGAATTATCGGTAAAGAATACGAATAGGTTTAATTAAGTGAAAGAGAACGAGGAGATATGATATGCGTATCACGCGAGCACATTTTAGCGAATGTTTTACATGTAAAACTAAACAAATTTAAATTACGCTTAAAAGTTGTGAATAATTTTCGAAATTTTAAAACGATAAACTTTGTTTAATGGGGTATAAATTAGTAAAGCAGTTAGTGAAGTGTTATCTCAATTACAATTAATCAACAAAGGTGGGAAATCTGAAACAATTTTAGAAAGAAAGAATTTATCAAAATGTCGGAATCGAAAGGGTCTAATACAGACACAAGAAAAAGAAGACAGGAAGAAGAATTGTATAGGTTATTTAGAAGAAGTAAAAATAGAAAGATCACCAGGGAAAGAGGAGGAGAAGAGACAAGAAAAGGGAGGGTTTAGAGAAGTAGCAAAAAGAAAAGAAGACGATGACGAAATGAAAATGATATGGAAAGAAATGTTAAAAGAAATAAAGGAAATGAAATTGGTGCAAGAGAAGAATAATGAGGAAATGAAAGAGATAAAAGAGGAAATAAAAAGAATTGACGAAAAGTTTGAGGTAAAGTGCAAATACTTGGAGGAGAAGTGTAATGGTCTGGAGAAAAGAGTAGAACACTTAGAAAAAAAAGAGAAGAAAAAAAATTTGGTAGTAAAGGAGATGGAAATAAAGGGAGGAAAGTATGAAATAAAACAAGAAGTGGAGGAGCTGATAAAGATGAAGCTAGGATTGGAAAAGAAAATAGAAGAACCCGTGGAGATAAGAAAAAGTATAGTGATTATAAAAATGTCGAGTTTGGAGGACAAAATAGAGATACTAAAGAACAAAAGTAGAATGAAAGGTACCAAAATATACATAGACGAAGATAGGACAAAGAGGAAGAGGGAAATACAGATGAAAATAAGAATGGAAGCAAAAAAGTGGAGGAAGAG
This sequence comes from Abscondita cerata, assembly GCA_030710515.1. NCBI lineage: Eukaryota > Metazoa > Arthropoda > Insecta > Coleoptera > Lampyridae > Abscondita > Abscondita cerata. Next base: position 9,062 of record JALBCR010001443.1, on the reverse strand, counting down.
GGTTTAAGAGTGAAAATTGGATACAGGAAAATGTGGGTGGAGGGAGAAAAAAGAAGATGGGTGGAGAAAGAGGGGTGGATAAGAAAATGGACACCAAAACTAAAAATTGAGAAGGGGGAGGGCAAAGAAAAAAAAGGGTGAAAGAGGGTGGGGGTAAAAATAAAGAGAAAAATAAGATCTTATTTTGGAACATTGCGGGGACAAAAAACAAAGGTGTAGATTTTGGAACTATATAAAGGGTTTTAAAATGGTAGGTTTAGTAGAAACTTGGATGGAGGAAAAAGAATGGAGTACATGGAAAGATAAGATGCCGAAAGAATATGTATGGGAAATTCAGTATGCAAAAAGAAAAGAGAGGAAAGGAAGGGCGAAAGGAGGACTAATAGTGGAGGTAAGAAAAGAATGGGAAATAGAAAAGGAAATAGAAGAAGAAAATGTAGAGGGATGATTAAAATTAGAGTAAAGACGGAAAAGGGGAAAAGTATAATATTTTTACGATATATGGAAAGAAAATGGACACAACAAAAGCAAATATAGAAAAGGCAATAGAAGAAAGGGATGAAGGCAATTTGATTATAGGAGGAGATTTGAATGCTAGGATAGGAGAGGAGGGAGGAATAATGGTAAATGGAGAGATAAGAAATAGGATATCAATGGATAAGAAAATAAACGGACAAGGAAAAATTTTGATAGAACTATGTGAAGAAAGAGGTTGGACAATAATGAACGGAAATTTGGAAGAAGAAGGAAAAGGGGAATTTACATATGTGGGAGAAAGAGGCCAGTCAGTAATAGATTATGTGATTATAAACGAAAAAAGTAAGGAGGTCATAGAAACACTAAGAATAGGAGAGGAGATAGAATCGGACCATCAGCCGCTAGAAGTAGTCATGATGGAAGAGGGAGAGAAAGAGGTACAAGAACAAGAAGAGGTATGGAGAGAAAAGAAAGTATGGACTGAAGAGAGTATAAAAAGATATAAAAAGGAAATGGAAAAGGAAGTAAATACTAAAGGAGAGGTGGAGGAAGAGATGGAGAGAATTACAGCCAGGATGGAATTGGCAACAGAGAAGATAAAGTATAGATTAAGAAAACAAGAATTAGGAAAAGAAAAGATTGGTGGAACGGAGAATGCGAGAAGGGGAAAAAGAATTAAGAAAAGGAAGAAGGAAATGAAAAAAGGAAAGATAGAGATAGATGAATACAAAAGGTTAAAAGAAAATTTTAAGGGAATATGTGTAAAAAATAAAGAAGAACATAAAAAACAAACCGAGATAAAGATTAGAGAAATTAAAAATGAAGGACAGGTATGGGAATTCATTAATAAAAAGAGGAAAAAGGAGGAAGGATGGAAGCAAATATAGATGGGGAAAATGGGAAGAACACTGTAAGAAGTTAGTAGGAGAGAGTGAAAAAACAGCAAGAAATGAAGAAGTTGGAAAAAAAGGATAAGACACAGAGAGGGTGGAATAGGAAAAGAAGAAATGGAGAGCAATAAATAAAGTAAAAAAGGAAAAGCAGAAGGGACGGATGGAATACAAGGAGAACAATGGAGGTACATCGGAGAAGGAATGAGAGAAAAGTAAGAGAAGTATTCGAGAGAATATGGAAAGGAGAAGGGTTTCCAGAAAAATGGAGAGAGACAATAATATGCCCAATTTACAAGGGGGAGATAGGAAGAAAGCGAACAATTATAGAGGAGTGAGTATAATGAATGCGGGCTATAAGATATATGCGGAAATAGTTAGAAAAAAATTGGAAAAAGAAATAGAAGAAAAGAATGTAATACCGGATTGGCAAGCAGGATTTAGGAAAGGAAGAGGAACGATAGACAATATATACATATTAAAGCACATAATTAATAAAGAGTTAGCAAAGAAAGGAGGAAAGATGTACGCAATATTTCTAGACATTAAAGCGGCATTTGATAATGTGGAAAGAGGGGATTATGGAAAAGGATGGAGGAGGTAGGAATAAACAGAGATATAAAAATGCAATAGAGGAAATATACGAAGAAACAAGGTGTAGAACGAGGGTAGGGAGGAAGCTAGGTAGAGAATTTAGAACGGAAAAGAGAGATGTCCGCTAAGCCCAATCTTATTCTCGATATACATTAGTGATCTTGAGGAGGAAATGGAAAAAATCAAGTAGGAGGAATAGTAGTAGGAAGGAAAAAGATATGGGTTTTAGCTTATGCGGATGACATTGTGGCAATAGCGAGAAATGAAGAAGAGATGAGAGGAGTAGTTAAATTTATGAAGAAATACCTAGAAAATAAAAACTAGCAGCAAATGTCGGGAAAACTTATGGAATTTAAAAAAGAAAAGGAAGACGAAAGGAGGTGAAATGGTGGTGGGGGAGGAGGAGGTAGAGAGAGTAGACAAGTATAGATACTTAGGTTACAACATCAGATATGATAACAAAGATGGAGACCATATAAAAGAGATGAAAATGAAAGGAAATAGAATAGTAGGACAAGTATGGGGGTTAGGGAAAAGGATATTTGGTAAAGATATAGAGAAAAGGAGATGGATGTTTGAAAAGTTGGTATGGAGCGGAGATTTGGGGTTGGAGGAAATGGCAAGAGCTGGAGAAAATACAGGAGAACAACTGAAAGTGGACGTTAGGACTAGAGAAAGAGACACCGGGGTATATAGTAGAAGAAGAGCTAGAAATAGAAAAAATAAGGATACAAGCAGGAAGAATTGTAGTAAGGTATGAAGAAAAAATGGAAAGTAGGAAGGAAAATGAAATACTTTATGAAGTTTGGAAAGAGATTGAGGCACAGAAGGTAAAATATGGGGCAGAAGAAAGAAGAAAGTACTATGAAAGAGTGGGATACGCGAGAGAAGAGATAAAGAAATTAAGAGTGGGGGAGAAAGAAAATAAATATTGGATGAGTGATGAGGAGAGAGTATGCAAGTTGTGTGGGGATGAATGGGAAAATATAATACATATAAAAGAGGGATGCAGGGAAACAGGACATGAGTAAAAGGAATGGAAGTTACTACTAGGAGAGAAAGGGAAGGAAAACAATGGATGAGGGAAGTGTTGGAGAGGAGGAAAGGGATGGAGGAGAGGAAAAGAAAAATACTGAAAGTTTAGAGAAGAGAGGAATGGAAGGTTGAAGAAGGAAACAGGAATTAGTTGAATTATAATTTAATGAAATGTTATGTTGTTTTTTGTTTATTTTTTGATATGGTGAAGGAAAAACTGAATCTTTTGTTATAGAATTTTTTAAGGTAAAATAAATATTGAATTGAATTGAGATACCTCATATGAAAGCCTTTTTTAATTTTCTATACAGCTATATGCATTTTATTTCGGCCAAGGCCACCTACAGCCCAATTTTCAAAAGTAAAAAAAGTCAGAAAATACTGCAATATGGCCGAGAAACAATAGAAAATGCAAAAAATGTGGAACTAGCTAGTAAGACCATAACTCAAGTTTGAAGTGAACCTCCAGTATTGATGAAATTTCTCTGTAGATTCTAACATGGATTATTTTCTCGGGATAAAATGTATATTTGCATACATTTTACTCAATACACGTCATGTAGATACTATGTTATAATAGAATGGATGAACTTAATTTATTTTAAATTGCTATCTTAGCGATCGATAATCGGTTTTTAAATGCTATGTCATATTGTAGAATATTGGACCAATTTAAAAAAAACAATATATCAATTAAGTGCACTTGATACCTGAAATTGATATAGTACCTATTTTTTTAACTTTCTTTTTAAATTCTTTCTTTACCTTTATTTGGTGTGAATTTTGTGTGATTGTCGTACGCCGCACTTAACGTATAAATACGGAATATAGATTCAATTCTCAAAACCTAATATTGCCAACTTTTGATTGTGTTTGAACGTCGAATACACCATTGGAAGAACTCCTATGTTTAACAATCTCCAAAGAAATCCAAGTTTTATTGACATTAAGCGACGGAAAGATGTGTAAGCTTTGTGCGTTGTAGTTTACTCTGAATAATTTTTTGAATAAGTTGAATGAAAATATGTGTAATATGTCTTGTTGGATTTGCTTACATTAACAATACATTTAGGTAGACACTACATTTGCAAAATTGAAGTTATGAAAACTTTATTTTGTTTTCCGTTAATTTCTTAAATAAATTTATTGCAGTTTATTAATTGGATAAAATTGTCCGTTTATGTTATTAGATTTTAGAGATTTGGACTTATTTCAATAGAAGGAGAATTAATTTCAATTTACGTAAATCAAAATTGGGTGGCGCCTGCAGATTTTGACAAGGAGCTGAAAAGGAGGACATTACCAATCTCAAAGCCTACAAACCAATAAGGCACTCATCATTTTTCTTAAAAACCGTTTTGTGAACTCACCACAATTTTTAATTGTATAACATAACCTAACTTCATTGTTTCTACTTTTTTGTGAGCTTTGTATTTGATTATTTTTTGCCTTTTTGTTTTTGTATGACTATTTGACAACAGTATTTTAATTAAAGTGACTAATGATGGAGAATTAAGGTACTGAATTCCAATTCTTCCGTCAAAATACAATAGTTTTCATCACAGCGAAACAAAGTGTATAAATCTTTCTTGTGAGAACGAATTGGTGCTTATTCAAAATAGTGATGCACCTACAAAGACCAAACCAGAAATAGTTGACAATGTTTGATAAAATAATACAAGAAGCCTAAGTACATCTCTACGTTGCCTGTAAACAACTTAAACTTTTGATAATGACTTGTCACAAAACACCAAACAAAGATATTCATTCATATCGCTATTGGGTACAAGTGGTTCACCAACTTATTGAGACAGGATTGATTATCCGGCGTGGGTTCCAACTTAAGATTCTTCAACAATGAAGCTTGATTTTACCTTAATGTTATTTCACACAACATGCGCATGTGGAGTTAAATAAAAAAAAACATTTTCTTAAAGTAGTTCCACTAGACCTCTAAAACATATTTGTAGAAGTCGGGCCATTCCTTTTTTTATTGTTTTTATTTTCTCTTACAACCCTGCTTAAAGAACGTTTGAACAATGAGTAAACAATATTGAAAAAGTAAAATGTGTGTCTTGCGACATCTCGTGTAAACATTGACACGTGTGAATAGTATAAACTAAGAAAAATGCCAACAGTTAACTGTAACGGCATGTGTGTGTTAAAGTGCAAAGCGCTATCTAAGCGATAGCTTTAATGCTTGTAACACACGTTGCCGATAAAGCCAAGATAACTTGTACAGAAGTACACACGCAACAAAAGAACACCTTTCGCCACACTATCCTATTACTTTCATCCCTGAAACGGCACATCAAGAAAACTACAACTACTTCAACTTCCGCTTGCTTCTCGTCAACTTCGGAATGTTACTTTGAAGCACTAACTATTTTTTATAAAATTTGGCGCAGCACTCACACCCACGACTATTCGAAGAAGAGAACGCTCAAATTGAGTGTACTCTTATTTATAATCTAGGCATGGCCTATTTGGATCTTTATCAATTTGCGCGTCTTTCCCCGCCTCTATCGGGCTTTTCTGCAACTAATTATAATTTTATTTTTATTTTCCTTATTATACTCCGGCTCATACGACGTCTATTCCTCTTCTGATAACAATGATATGCGGCACTTATACCCAATAATGTCACATAACTTCACAATTTGCACTTTCCCTTAACCTATAATTTTGAGGTTAAGTCGTAATCAAGTTTTAGTGTTTTTAAATCGGCGCACTCATTTTCAATCCTTTTAACCTTACACACAGATTCCTTGGCCCAAAACACACCTAATGTACATGTTTTGTGCATGCTCACATAATTTATTCTTACACAATTTCAGGTCATCGAAACATCCTTCCGATCTTGGACCTAACTTGTTTGACATGGGTGCTCATAAGCAGGACTACGATTTTACCTAGCTATCATAGTAATTACATCTTAATGACTATAACAAATGATATCAGCTTGCCCGAAATGACAATTTTAACAACATTTCATCTAAACCGCAGGGTCCCCCTTTTGGGTAAGTATTATTAAATCTAACAAATTTATTGCATTTTAATTTACAGGGTCGGTTGAGAACAAATATTGGGACAATTTCCTCTACATGAAGGCCTAATTTACTTCTTTTGTCATCGGATCTGCTTAATCAAGAATTCTGTACAAAAGTATTCATTGCAATACATTGACATATTTGCTAAGCGCCCGATTTATCTATCTAGCAAAAACTATTAAAAACTTAGCATTTTGATATTAAGACCTCTTGCCACAACACTACAGCAGAGTAAGGATTGTGCTGGCTTGGGACAGGCTGAACGGGTGTTAATCTAATCATCGTGCAGGCGAAGTAGAGTGCTATTGAGCAGATAAACCCCCATGGAAAAAAACCACCACCAAAAGCTAAACATGCCAATATGTAGTAACATTGGTTAAGGCTGTTAACATAATAACAGGTAAATAAGAACACAAAATATAACAGCGCTGCCATTGCATGACGACGTATAATGGACTGGTCTAAATGCTAGTCACAACAATAACAAAAAATTTAATAGTAGGACAAAGAAATAGCAATTAAAAACAGAGGGTTTAAAATATGTTATATTGTAAGCCATAATATGTACATATATGTTTATAAAACCTTAATCACAATAATGTAATTGATAACTGATCTTAACGTTTTACTTACGTATTCTCTTCTCTCTCTCTCTCTCTCTCTCTCACTCCTCCTAATCGTTCTCACCCTCTTTTTACATATGACCCTCCTAGTTACTTTTTATAGACCATCATCCCTGTTTCTTCCACATTTTAATTTCCATTCATTATGATTTTACCTTCCTCCTGTTACAGTTTGTTTCTGGAGCAATAACAGAGCAAACAATTATAACCGTTTTGATGCATTTACCCGCTACTCGCTTTAGAGAGGAAAGGAAATAAAAAAAAATTGAGTAAATTTTAATTATTTTCCTTATTATGCAACTTGTCGAAGGATCCTATTTACGATCACATTAAGATTTATATTGCGCGCATATAAACGGACATTTAAAAAAATTAATATTTATTCGCAACTATTTATTTGCACAGTTTTATAATGTTTCGGCAAATTGCTTTAAGTATGTATAATTATTGCTCTATAAAAATTGAACATGCTAAGTGAAAAAATATAATCTTGGCCAACAATTGTTATATATTTAAAAATTTGTCATAGTAAATAACTAATTCTCGGTTTATGGATGGCAAGACCCACTGCAAAAAAGTCAAGAGAAAGAAAAAACAAAACATGGAATCAAGTGGTTAGTGAAACAATAACAAAATTAGGTTTAAATTGAAAAGAAGCAATATAAATAGCAAAAAAGATTGAAAAAAGTGGAGGAAAATAACACAAAAACTCAAGTAAACAAAAAATGATAACAAAAACAATGTATATAGTTTAAGAAAGGGTGGGAGGTAATTTTTGTACAATTGCAACTCTCGACACTGCGTAAGCTGTAAAAGAGGTTTATTGATTATAATAAAAAATTGTCTTTCAACATCTCGCCACTTTTCTTTTATTTTCACCATTCCTTTGTTTCATCTAATAGTCATTTCTCTTCCTATTGTATTTACCACACACATCACATATATGAGTATACTCCGTTTATTCTTAAATTACTATGGATAGAGAACTCTTTCAAATTGCTGTAACAACTTGCAACTAAAAGAATTGTCATATACAACACGTTTCAAGCGAAAATAGTATTTATGACTACAGCATTATGATGGAATTTCCTTTACACTCCCTGTTTACCTGTAATGCTATTGTATTCCTAAACCCCCACAGAATAAAGCAGAAGTTCTACAACATTTTTTTATATTTCACGATGTAATACGTTTATGGAATCACGTACCTAATTTAAAACGGACACAATTCATACATTCCTCGTACTTTTGATAATTTAATAACTCAAAATTGTTACATATAATAAAGTGTACATATCATTAATGACGTTCATTATTTATTTATTAAACTGCTCAGTTTAATGACATTTTTATATAGCAAAGTGGACGTCACAAAGAAAATAACTCATTAATCTGGTTTGATATTTTGTCTTAAGGTAATTACGTAATTAAAGTGGTAGTAGGTATATATAAAGAATTTAAATAGCAAAAGTAGAAATATTGATGGCAATCAAAACATGCAAAGGATATAGGACAATCTCGCACCAAGCCGCTATGATTATAGCCTAAATGATACCCATAAACCTATTAGCAGAAGAACGACAAAAACTACACAAAATAGGAGACACAGACACAGCAGAACGCACTTTTTTCAAATGTACGAGATGGAAAAATTGAAGAACAGAAGTCAAAAAAGAAATCAAACGAATTAAAGCAGAACATATAATAGAAAAGATGCTAACAAGCAAAGAAGACTGGGAACTGATAAAATAAATTTATAACAAGGATAATAAAAGTAAAAAAAAAATGACGAAAAACGCATAGACAAGAGCAGAAGATAAGAATCCCGAAGGAAGTGTGAAAACATAGTTTCGGGTGAAAGCGAGGAGAGGGTGGAGTTTAGTGGGTAGACTAATTGTGTAAACAGAATTATGAGTCCCACACCACCAAATTGTTGTGCGTAAAAGCATTCTCCACCCTGCAAAAAAAGTCAAAAATTTTAAATAGAATAATGAATCAACAGATACCTCATATGAAAGTCTTTTCAATTTTCTATGCAGCTGTATGCATTTTATTTTGGTCAAGCCTACCTACAGCCTTATTTTCAAAAGTAAAAAAGTCTGAAAATACTGCAATATGGAGAGAATGTCAATTCTGTTTACAAAGGACAATTATTAACGATAAAATTTGCCCTGACAAATTAACAGGGTGTCTCGGCATTCTCCATCTCAAAATTTCAATTTACAGGGCAAAGTGCCACCTCATATGAAGGGTGGTGTAATTCTCTATTCAACCAAATACACTTTATTTCGAGAAAGGAGTCCAAGAACCTCCTTTCTGTAGAAAACAATTGAAAATACAAAAATGCGAAACTAGTTGGACCATAATTAAAGTTTGAAGTGAACCTCCCGTAT
>JALBCR010001442.1:0-36554 GCA_030710515.1 Abscondita cerata | reverse complement strand
TTGTACTTCGTTCAGTTACGATTGCTCCCCTTTCAGCAACTGTAGCATTTCTCATGCATTCAAAATAGATACCTATCATGTCAAATAACTCTTCGTTGGTATAAAGCATTTTGTAACACTTAACAGCACAGCACTAAGACTATTTAATACTAATACTAACAACACTAACGTAACACAAAAACGACAAAAAAAACTAACAAACTAACAGTAACGTAACACAAACAACAACAAGTAAACTTAAACAATCACACGCTATAACAAAATCGAGAACAAGCTTTGAAAACTAGCAACTAAATGATATTGACATGAAACTCCATTGTTCCAATATTTCGACGTATTGCTTCCAATTTTGTTTCACAGCCTACTAATTTTATGACGGGTGGCTTCGCTAAGAACTGATTATTATTTACCATTTTATTCTCTTCTTTTGAATGCTTAAGTGCATCGAAAACGATGAACGACTGTTTCAACATTTAGGGCGGCATTAATTAAATGGTTTCTATTAATTTAAATTTATTTTCTACGTAAAATATTTAATAGATGTTGCATAGTCAGAGGTCAAACATTTGTTTTATTGATATCTTCGGTTTGAAAAGATAGGAAGTTGCCGTTTGCGCCGACTGTTTAGAATTTTGTCCTCTATTCAACTATGTAAAAGATACATAGGGTGGTATTTAAAAATCTCATGATAATGCGCAATAATTGTTGTAATGTTAAACAGCGCCCTCTAGCTATCACGTCAACATTTATTCGGACTATCTTTATACTGCATATTATTAAGTAAGGAGGCTCTTTTAAACGATACCTAGTTTGTTCAATTCCGTTAACTTATACCGGAGTTATTTGCATTTAAATAAAAACATGTTTGACGTTTCCCCACCACTACATTTTCTAAGACAGAGTAAATTACCCTAAACAAAAAAAATCAGAAATTTTGCAGTCTTTACTACGGCAATATTTAAAGTATATTTATATATGCATATTTTTGGAGAAAGAGCCAATTTTATGATCGGCCAAACAGTTTCGCCCCCTAGCGGCCATCTTACAAACTTAATAATAATTTCCCGCGATTTCACGTAGTCGATTTACTTATTAAATATTTTTTCCAATATTGTCTGATTTATAATTCCGAGATATAGCCGGCGTCCATTCTTAGTTGGCCACCCAATAAAGTCGATAAAGCCAAGATAACTTGTACAGAAGCATACACGCACGAAAGAACACCTGATGCAGCATTTCGCTCTTATTATGAGCTCATCAGAGGTGTATACTCACGTGCGGTATACAACTGTACAAAGAAATTATTTACATTAAAAACCACTAATCCTAAAATTTATTCTTAATGACCAAACCAAATTTGAAGATCTAATGTTTCAATATAATGATAATTTTAATTGCTAACAGTTGAATCAAATTCAGAAATTTTACAACAATTTGTAGTTAAGATATTTTATGTTAATTAGGTTATTAATAATTAAATATCATATTAACATCATATTTTTAAATAGTTTCATCTGACGATGACTTTAATGTTTATAAAGTCGAAACTATAGTCACATTATTATATTAATTAATGTATTGGTAATTGCAAAAGTTATTATTTATATATTATATATTAAAAATAACCAATACACAAATGGATCCTAACGTCATTTTAAATATTCCTAATTACGTCTAGAATTCTGCCATATGTTGGAGGAATGCATTTTGAACATCTGTTGCATTGAGAATGACATGGTTTTTAATTTTTACATTATTATTATGAAATAGCATTATTTATGCATTTTTATTTTAATGTAACGAATTTCTTACACTGGAGAAACTAATCCTTTTTTTTTGTTAATTTCTGCAATAAAATTGAAAACCCTAACAGTATTAAGAAAATAATAAAAAGACATTTGAAGTGAAGTATCACAAATCTCTATTTCCAGTTTGAAGATTTAGGGGTTGCAATTGTCACCTGAAAAGGGATAAATTTAAAGATTATAGTCGCAAGATGTCATTTTACAATTAAAAATTGACGTGTCCTCGATTTTCTTAAAAATCTATAATTTATTCCATTTTGCTGTTTGCACTGTATTAAATGAAATGGGTTGTAATTATTACCATTGATCTATTACACTTTCATTCATATTCTGTTTAAATTGTGTTCAATAAGAAACCACAATGTTTATGTAATTTCCGAGAAGGTAAAGTACGTAACGAAAATATTACAACCGCCTTAAAATTATCCACGCTATTGTATCAGTAACTGTAGGTCTTGAAATATGTGAATAATTAGTCATGTGCAAATAGTTTTCTTTTTGATGCAATGTAATATTTAAATTGTTAGAAGATTAGATCATTACTTTAATTTGTTTGACATTTTTTTATTATATCAAATGCAATTCTATCAAGATTTAAGTGAAATTTATGTAGAAAAGTTTATTAATTTCTTTTTTTGTGATTGATTCACTAGTTTACAACAATTTTGACACATGACATTTTAGGTTACGTAAGCAACATTTAAAAAATGTAGAAAAGTCTGAGTATTTCTTAATATTTCCCATTTATAAAAAATGTGTTTTACAAACTACTTCGGTTTTTATAGTATGATAAATTAATAAATAAATAAATGAATGACGTAGTAGGCATGGGCTAGATGTGACATCAGGCCTCTATAGTTGATTTTAGTTTGTTCTTGTTTTTGACATATTTAGCTTATTTTTATAAATTTGTTTTAAATTATTTCTACTTATGAAAAGCATGAGTTTCAAGTTAGCATTATTCTATATAATGGAAAGGTAATCGTTGACCAGCAATTTCTTACTTATAATTCTTCTTACATACACTGTGACTATTTCGTATGCAACAGAAATTTGCAGATTAGATTAAAATTGCATTTACAAAAAACTTTTTTTAATATTTTGAGAAATAACACAACATTCAGATTTTTGAAAAAAAACTGATTTGACAGATGCGTCACGTGGTCATTATTTTTTTGGAATATTTTCATCTTGATAGAAGCACAAATTGATGCCAAATGTTGGAATAAAGCTCTAATAACGAGAAATCCCATCATCATAAGTGACTGTTATTTTTTTTACTTTTGTAGCCTAAAATTTATATCATTTCAGTTTAAATTTTTTATTTCTCTTATACAGTTTAGTAAAGACACATTGTTTAAGTGTTTTAATAACTTTAACATGTTTAATCATTTTATCCAAAATCTACGATTTTATACTCTTGCTGCAAAAACCAAAACCACATCAGTATAAAATTTAAGAGTTACAGAGCAAATGACCTGAATATCACTTATTAATTACTTATATTAAGGTGTACGACGATTTGACAATGGGTTAATTAATTTTTGTGGAGGGTAAAGTGAAATTCGGTTAGTCAACAATTGCAAAGAAAATAAAACCAAAATTATGATTAAGTAGAGGTAAATGATCTAAAGATGATGCTTAATCAATTCAAACGCAAGTAATGCAAATTATGGCATGTAGTTATATGACCGAGAAACAGTGAATTATAGACTTTATAGAATGTACATCAGAACTAAAATAAACTTATTGTTTCTTATTCTTTTCTCTTCCATTCTTGTTATTGTTTCCTTTTTCCCCCATTGGATTTTTTCTTGTTACCTTCTTCCTTCTTTTTTTTTGTTTCTCTTCTGCAAACTTTATGGCATCCGCTTGGTACTGGGGAACTTTGAAGCTTCAAAAAGACAGGATCACGAAGCTCCGGAGCTATGTCTTCTTCATAAAACCTTGAGCTTGGACTTCATCTGCACCCAATTTCCATCTGTTTGCGGGAGTTTTGATATTCTTTCTTCAAACCACGAAATTTCATCATTGTTTTTTCCTTTTTTTCCTTTCTTGTTCCTCCATTTGTCCTCGATTATTACAAGAAAAAAACTCCCAATACAATTAAAAACACAAGCAAAGAAAATAACAATACTTTAATTTATTTGCTTTTGGCATTCGGCTGTCAGTTTGAGTTACATCATCGCTCTCCAATCGCCAAGCAACCAACAAATTGTGTGTGAAAGTCTGTTATTGATTGGCATGTTAGCAACAAACCCCAGAAGGTGCAACCTTTGTGGTTTTGACACTCGCTGAACCCAATAAGGGTCAATGATTTGCGAGTTTCTTTGATGCAACACAGTCTACGAAATATTGTCAATGTGTGTATGTGGTGAGTCATTCACTTTTATTTTCACTTTTCACTTTGAGAAAATGAACTGTCATTGTAATACGAGTAATAAATGCAATTGTGGCATCGACTTGACATCAGAACATGATAAGGTTATGCTATGAGTCAAAACGTTGAGATACCGTTTGATATAGCGAGCGTGGAAAATATACCGAATAGCCGCCATGACGGATCAGGATGAAACTCATAACATATACTAAACTCATCACGAGAAAAACAATGGCACTAGTCGCATCGCCCGGAAAAGTCTAGTTATTGAGATATAACAAGTATAAATTAAAAATGAGAATAAGAATGGGATATATTAACCTAACTTAACGTAACCTAAACATAACCTAAACTTTACCTAACCTTAACCTAACCTAAGCCTAACCTAAACGTAACCTAAACCTAACCTAAACCTAACCTAAACCTAACCTAAACCTAACCTAAACCTAACCTAAACCTAACCTAAACCCTAACCTAAACCTAACCTAAACCTAACCTAAACCTAACTTAAACCTAAACTTAAACTAACTTTGAACCAAACCTAACCTAACCTAACCTAACCTAACCTAACCTAATCTAACCTAACCTAAACCTAACCTTACCTAACAGTGACATAAATGAAAAATACAAAAAGTTTTTTTATTCTCCAGGATACAATTTTACAATGTTACTTATCAATTGCTCCACTTTGGAATCGGAACCAATAACACCTTAATATACATTTTAATCCGACACCTCATTCAACTGAGCTACTTGTATTCACAAAATACTTTTTTAAAAGATCCTACCAGTTGCTAGCATAAATGTATCCTGTGATGTTTTGGACTATATCTTCAAAACTACCCATTTGCGGAGTTGCGACTAGTGTCATTGTTCTTCCCGTCAGTCGTATAGTATACGTGTACGGGTTTCAGCCCGATCCGACCTGGGGGCTATTCGGAAGTACAGCCGCGAGCGTTTATGACATGTCAAAAGAATTCCAATCTTCTGCCAAAAATGTGAATATCCGAGGTACTGATCAGTCAAATTGAATGATTCTTTTTGGGGGCACACTGCAAAACAAGCTCAATCTAGTGGAATCACCATGTATAGAACATACTTAAAAGCAGTATTAAACCGACATACGCTGCATTGAAAGTATGGACAGACATCTTATTATTTTCAGTCTCTTTTTACTCACAAATTGTGATAGATAACTAAAACTTATATCTAAGTTAATTATTGTTGCTTCTTTAGATGAATCATACTCGAGCTCTCGTAGTTACTACTATACAGTGGTGGGTAAAAGTATGGGAAAAGTATATTTATAAAATTTGGTATTTATAATATCATTTGATAGTTTAAATAAAATAGAGCTATCAATAATATAATATGACTTCCGGTTTAACCAGAAGTGGCATTAACTTTGAAAAATTTAAACAGAAATATCCAGCGGTTTCCATACTTTTGCCCATCACTGTATAAGTGCTTGTTTTTTACTAGGTTATGTTTTGTTTTGTCTTATAATGTTCATAAGAAATTTGTCGAAACTAGACCGGCGTCATACATGAAGATATCTCGAATGCTAATATGTAATAGGTAATACAGTGTTACGGCCTTGTAGCCAAAATGACTATTACGTGACATTCCACTAGAAAGTATCGCTCTATTAAAGTATTCTGACATTTTTCATATCTAAGGAAGGCAACAATTTTTAAAGAGGTACGATGACGTAAGTTTTGTACTTTCTAAACGAAGTATCGCGATTATTATCTGCTTGTTTAAATTTTATACGTCTGTATATTTGTTAATCTTAAGTAATTCTAGATCTTCAAAATACTCGGTTTATTTGAAATAAGACTCAGGGTTATGTACCGAGAAACTTAGAGAACTCTCGAGCTGTTTTGAGGATTGCGGTAGTATAGTTAGCGTAGGTTATTTACCAGTAAGAGCCTAGCTATGTTCTTATTTCCCCAATTCCAATTTTTAGTAGTATATGATAATGCCAAGATTGATCTACGTCTAGCAAAAACGGTATGCTGCACTTGACATACAGATTGGATCTCAAAATTTCGAACATCAGGGATTTATACATGTTGATGAGTTGATCCGATGCACATCTTATGTGTGCGAGATAAGCTTAATAAGATTCAAAGGTCTTAAATTTTGCTAACGACACGCGATTGTACCAGGTAATAATTGGGTTCAGATTGTACGCTACCATAATCCAAAAATATCTTTTGTTTAGAACAAATCTTAACCTTTCCCAAATACCGAGTCCACGTCATATTGTTGTTGTTGTTCTTTACACTAAAAAACAAAGAAACCGCCGTTCCATGATGTCAGCTGGTCCGCAATAATCATCTGATACGAATGCAAAACTAATGTTTCACCAAATGGTTGTTTTTATTGATATACCAGACGAATCTTCTATTCAACATCAATTCAAAAGCTTACTCAAATAAGTAAGCATAGAATGATGGCTTTTTTTCAAATAATATTTGACCTTGGTGGACATTTGATTAAAAAAAAGAAAATTCCGTCTGTTTATTTACAAAGTTTGTAATGGATTTTTTTATTTTATAAAGGTGCATTATAGTCGTATTAAGTCGGAACAAAATTGAATCACCAAGAAACAAGTTTGGATGTTGTAGCTGGGTTAGTAAATCTTGCAGATTATCGAGGGGCCTGCAAGTATGATTGCCCTACCATTCGCTTGCTGGTTGAGATGACCTGGAATACCTGGTCCTGGTTTTACGTACATAGACAAAAAGATCTACATTAGTGACTAGTTTCAAATTCAGACCGTTAAAATTAAATTGAATTATTAATACATTATATAATGTTTATCTTATCATCATCTATTAAACTCATTTTATGTTGAACATTTATTGATAATTATTCAGTTCAACATTATCTTGGTTACTCATAATACGATTAATACAAAATTATTTTTGAACATTTTGTTTTCGTCTTTGATGATACGATAATGCTTTGCATATCACTCAAATAATAGTGACTTAAACCGACTCGGACGTTGCGTAACTGACTTGGTTTTGCCTCGTCACCTGGCAACGTTCTCGTCTATTATAAATCGCATAATATTCTCGTTAAATTAATAGCTATTATATTATGAAGGTAGCAAGTAGATACTCTTTTACAATCCCGGCAAAACACCCCTCTTCCATTAAAGACAAATGGAGACGTCGAAATTTAAAACTCAAAACCCCAGGTGAGTAGGGCAAATTTCCCAGAATCTCACACCGTTAGACCGGTTTGCCATAAAGATTTTGGGAGAAGCAAAAATTTGAATGTGAAAAGAGAAAAGAAACAGAAACATATGCAACTGCCTATAATATAAGATCTCTAATGAGACAAGAACGACTAGAAGAGCTGGAATATGGACTACAAAAGATAAAATGGAACATCTTGGGCTTAAGCAAAGTAAAATGACGAGGAGAATAATGTAGACAATTTTCTTCAGGTCACACCTTCTATTACAGAGAAAATGAATAAAAGTGTAGGAGGTGTTGGTTTCCTAATAAACAAGAACATTAGGAGTAATATACAAGACATTGGAAGTATTTCTGATAGAGTTGCCTACTTAATTCTTAAGGTATCGGATAAATATAAGCTAAAAGTTTACGCTTCGACCAAAGACCATAGCGACGATGAGGTCAAAGAACTTTACGACGACATCCGTAAATGCCTAAAGGAAAAAAGTGACGATATGGTATGTTAATAGGCGACTAATAGATCTAAATGTAGGGCAATATGGGCTGGATACTAGAAATGACCGCGGAGACATGCTGATGGACTTTCTCGAAGGTAACAACTTATTTGCAATGAATACTTTTTTCCAAAAAAAGCCTAAGAAACGATGGACTTGAGTAAACCCCAATGAGAAGACAAGGGACGAGAAAGACTATATTATATCATCCCATAGATACATAATAAAGGATGTCACAGTATTAAGCAGACTCATTACTAACAGTGATCATAGACTAGTTCAAAGTAAAGTGGTGAAAATACTAAATTAGAAAGACGAAAACTAATAAAACAAAATACTACATAGATAGTAAACTTAAAAGTAATAAAGAACAGTATCAAATAAAAGTACAACAGAGACTCCTGCATAACTTACAAGAAAAATCAATAAACGAAGTAAGCAAAATAATAGCTGAGAGTATGAAACAAGCGGGAATTCAAGTTGCTAAGGACGAGCAAAAAAGGAAAGTCGAGAAAGTAAGCGAAGAAACCAAAAACTAATGGAAGAAAGAAAACAACTGGTTACAAGGGGAAAAGAAAAACTCTGTTGAATATAGAGATTTAAATAAGAAAATTAAATACAAACTAAAAACTATGAGAATGTACAAAGATGAACTGATCAAAACAACAATAGAAAACAACAAAAATTTGAAAAGAAGAAAACAATAATAAAACTACAAAATCAAAATGGTAAAACAACTACAGACATTGATGAAATCACAAATGTTGCTGAAAACTTCTATGAAATCCTCTACAAGTGAATATATATAAAACAAGATGATTTAGAAAACAAAAACCCAAGGTAAATTCCGCGGAAATACTAGATATAATAGTAACAGAGCGCATTGAAAGAAATGAAACACCGACGAGCTCCAGGGGAAGATAAAGTAATTATAGACCTGATAAAAGAGGGAGGTGAGATGCTCTGGAAAGAAATTTGCTCACTGTTCAACAGATTCTTGGAAGAAGAAAAATTCCCGAAAGATAAAGAAATGCGATAATAGTCCTTAAACTTAGACTCACAAATAAGTTTGACTTCTATCAACCATCTGAACAAGCTGGGTTTAGAAAAAACTATGGAACTCTAGATCACTTACCGACGCTTAGAGAATACTACAGAATATAACTTGCCTATTTATTTAGCTTTTATCGATTTCGAAAAAGCATTCAACGGTATAGAACACTGGGCAATAATGGACTTAAAACAAATAAGAGTAGAGAAAGCAATAAGACAAGGTGATAATATGTCACCAAAACTATTCACCGCAGCACTGGAAGATTTGTTTAAAATATTGAAATGGGAAGAAAAAGAATAAACATAAACGGAGAAACATTAAATAATTTAAGATTTGCCGATGATATAGTGCTGATCACAAGCAAGTTTGAAGAATTAAGAGAGATGATAAAAAACTAAATGAAGAATTAAAAATGTATATAAGTAAAACAAAATACATGTCCAGTAAAATCGAGGAAAATCAAGGAAAGGTACTAATTGATACTGCTGAAATAGAAGAGGTAGAAGACTATATTTACTTAGGACAACGAATAACAAAAGGAAAGCTAAACCAGACAGCGAAACTAAAACGAAGAATTAAGCAAGGATGGAGCGCTTTTAGAAAAATAAACTATGTGTTTAAAAGAAAATTTGAAAATTATGAAAAAGCCTAAATATACAATAAGTGCATAATACCAGTAATGACGTATGGCACACAGACGTGGCCTAGAGTAGCCCAAAAGGAATAAAGCGGACAATGATCGGTATATCATTAGAAGATAAGAAAAGAAACACATGGATAAGACAGCGCACAGACAAGTGGGCAAAAAGATTATACAATAAAGAATATAGGAAGGCAAAAGAAACAGAATACAAGAAGGATTGACGATGTCAAAGATTACCGACTCGAAATAGATACAATGGGCACAGACAAAACACAATGGAAAATCATGGGGGAGGCCTATGTCTAAGGATATACGACGGAGGCTGGTTAAAGAAGAAAGAAAGATACAGGGTTTCCTCGGCTGAGTGGGGTATAGGAATAAATTTTTTGCAAATATTATCTTCGTCTACTTTTTTATTCGAATTTAATCGCCGAATGACATAGCTGGTATAATAAGAAACCATTCAATTTTTATACACGCTCTTCAAAATTACTGTTTTACAAGTTTATTTCAATCCGTAAAATGATGTATTCTCGCCTAGTCCGCAAAAGGTTGTCAGATAGCCTTTTGAGGACTATTTCAATTGGGTTGATATTAATAAGTGCATGTTTACATATTGAAATTAAAACATAATTAACGGTAAATGTTTAGTAATTACTAATTAAATTAACAAATTAGAAGAAGAATTAAAAGAAAAGAGAATATAGAAAATTTCATCTAGATAACATTTTCTTCAAATACTAAACTTCTCTTAAGTACCTAATTTTTTTTGGAAAACGTGAACGTGACGTATACCTAAAACGTTATTGCGGAATGATCTGTTACATTTTGCAACAGCAACGATTCGTCCGCAAAAACTGTGTTTTAGGTACTTGTGACAAAATAGCTATTTTGTAAAGTCAGAAAATAAAATTTTTAAATTTGTTCAAAATCTATCGCTTATGTTTTTGTTAGACGCCGATCCAACGCAATACGCCCCGTAGCTCAGTTGGTACGCACATGCGATTCTAAAGTAGTAAGTAAATTGCACGGTTAATATAATTACGGTTCTAATCCCGTGTATACATTTTTTAATTCCTTAACTAAATTACTTTTTGTTTATGTTTTTATTCTGTTCCAACAGAAAAACACCAAAAACTGCACCAAAAACTTTACTCGGACACGTGTTTCAACAGCTAAGCTGTCATCATCAGCGATACCGATACTGTTTTTTACAATTTAACTAACTTCATAGTACCTAAAAGAAACCTTAATTAAGTTTAAAAATTTTGTTTAAAAGGATTTGCCAGTCAACGGATAGGCCACAAGAGATTGCAGTTGATCTAGCTAAAAGGCTTGCTCTGATATTGATAGTGACATTACAAGCGACTAATTAGCCGTGAATTAGTTCTGTAAGAGTTTATTTGTTATTATTTGTGGCTACATTAAAGGGTTCTTACCAGCATCAAAGTATAATTAGGTGTCTGACCGACAATCTTCTTTTTCTTTTTTGGAGAGGTATTGTTTAACTTCTTTATATATACAGGCTCTTAGTACTGTGTGCAACGCACGATAGTATGGCTAAAGGTTTGATATTTAAGATCAAACAGAATTAGAAACGTATAATCAAACGGAAAAGAATTAAAACTCATTTTGACTTTCTGAGAAGCAGCTGTTTTTTTACCCCCAGGAGCTCTGTTCATTTGAACTTATGTAGGTATGGGAAGTTGGACGTTCCCAGGGTCCTGAATCTAGCAATTAAAGGGCGCTTAATCTCTTGTTGAAAAATGAAGTTTGAGAAAATCCGTACTTCAAAACGCTGGTCTTGGTTTAAGACCCTCCGAATGGACACCGGAGTAAAACAGCAAAAACTTGCTCAAATGCTGGCAATGTAACAACAAGATGAGCCAGTGACACCGATCAACATCTATAGATTGTCTCCACAGTCAACATGCAGCCATGGAGTTTTCACGTCTGGAGACCACCGGTAAGGTTAAAAGAAAGAGTCAAATCAAATCAATAGAAGAGCGTAGCATGTTGGTGTCAAAAATCAACCAACCTTTCAATCCAGATAGGTTTCAAATAATGGATTCACAGCTTTATAAAAATTATGGTTACAGATACAATAAACACTACCCCGACGGGCACTACGCCATTAATGGTGAGTGATCCCGGACCTAAACGGGTCAGAGCCTTGAACATTCCGGGGGCAGGCAAAATAAAGCTTCCAACTAAACCTAGACGATAAAAAATTAAATCGTGGAATGTAGGCAGTATGAACCAGAAGAGTTACCAACTTGAAGATGTAATGAAACGAAGAAGCAAAGACATACTCTGCGAACAGGAAACCAAATGGCGAAACCAGGAAAACAAGGCAAGATATCTTGACACAAGGACGAAGGAGTTTAAAATCCATTATCACGGTTTGGTCAACAACAGAAATGGTGTAGGTATTATTCTTTCGAGGCTATTGCAAAGCAATATCATAAGCATCAACAAAGTTAGCAACCGACTAATGAGTATTAAGATTGTAATCGACAAAACTATTTGGAACATTGTTAGTGCTTATGCCTCACAGGTTGGATGCACGTCAAAAGAGAAACAGGCCTTTTAGATTGAGTTTAAAGATTTGTTAAAGAAGATCCCTAAAGAGGAACAAATTTTCATTGGAGCCGATATCAACGGACATGTAGACATTCAAAATCAAGGGATAAACGGTGGCATGGAGGAAACGGTATTGGAACGCGAAATGATCAAGATGACGAGATTCTTCGGCAAGCCAAGGCTCATGACTTGATAATAGTGAATACATTTTTCAAGAAGCAACAACGCCATCTTACCACATACAGTAGCGGTGGCAGAAAAGCCAAATAGACTACCATCTATGTTTTCGAAACATCAAGAGGCAAATCAAGGATTGCAAGGTAATCCTTGGAGAGGACGTAGTGGATCAACATAAACTTTTGCTTTGTGATATATCCGTTCAGAAGCAACATTGTGGGAAAGACACTTTTATCAGAACAGAGAACGTTAAGTGGCATAAGCTTGACACAGATGAAGAAAGGCAGTACGTGATGGAGATAAAGAAATGGTGTACGGACATTGTATTAGCAGAAAGAGAGCTGAATGCGAATGAGATGTGGCTAGCATTACAAGATGGAGCAATGATCAAAGTTAAGGAACTGTTAGGAACATCAAAGGGTTGACTAAACATTAGAAAGGAAGCTTAGTTCTGAAAGGAGAGGCACTCAAAACAACGGCGAAGAAAAAGAAGGAGACATTTAGAGCGTGGTCATTATGTGACCCAGGTTTGGTTGAAGAGAAGAAAGCGCTGAGAAAGAAGAAGAACGAGACAAAGAGAAACGCTGCAAGAGAGGTAGTTTGGTCAAAGGCAATCTAATGCCAAAAGTTCTATGAAGACCTTGAACAACCAGACAATAGCGGAATGATTTTCAAAATAGCTGCTCAGCGAAGAAATAACAATAAACCTATCTCATCGCCCAAATTCATCGAAAACCATGATGAAAACAGAAGATACCAATATTACCAAGGAGACGAAGAAAGCACGATACTTTGCATTTGTTTCAATAAGATGAAGAAAGGGAGACGAAATGCCTGCTGCATTTCGTGAGAGCTTTTACTGCCTTTTATAAACATAAAGGAGGTTTACGAAAATGTCAAAATTATTAAGGCATTAAGTTACTTCCTCATTCAATGAAGATATAGGAACGTGTGATAAATAATAGAAGTTTTGCCGAAGATCCATATATATGAACTAGTGTGGATTTTTGTATGGTAAATCAACAGTCGATGCAATTCAGGTCATGCGTATTCTTGTTGAGAAATTCCGAGATGCAAAGCGAGACCTACACTTAATCTCCATAGATTTGGAGAAAGAGTTCAACCGTGTGCCGCTAGAGCTTATCTGGATCGCTCTTAAAAGCCATGGAGTCCCAGAAAGTTACATCAGAATGATAATGGACATGTATGATCAAGTTACAACAAGCATACAATGCACAGCAGGAACATCAGAGCATTTCCTTGAGAGTAGGCGTACACCAGGAAGTGTACTCAGCCCACTTTTTTTTAATCTAGTGATAAACTACCTGACTGCTGACATCATGGATGAGATTCTACTTAGTCTACTATTTACCGATGATAAAGCATTACCAAGTGAGTGTGTCGTGAAGATACAGGAATGTTTCAATCGTTGGTTAAATATACTAAAAGACAATGGACTGAGGATAAGTGGAGAGAAAACAGAGTATTTGTTCCTCCCAAATGTTGAAACTTCAAGTATCTAGGCTCAATAGTTTCAAAGGATGCAAGTTGAGATGAAGATGTAAACCACAGAATAAACATTGGCTGGTTAAAGTGGCAAGAAAACTCGTCTATACTTTGCGATAGAAGAATGCCACCCAAATTGATGGAAAAAATTTACACAACAGTTGTCAGACCCGTCTTTACGTACGTTGCCAAAAGCTGGACAATGTATGAAAAGTTTAACCGAGCCCTCACACCTGTTGAGATGAAGATGTGCCGCATGTCTCTTGATGTTACAAAGTTAGATCACATAAGAAGCAAAAAATTAGAGGAACCTTACACGTGAAGGAATCTGTAGTCGAGAAAGTGAACCATGAACGTAGTTCTTGGTTTGAAAAGGTTTATAACTACCAAGAAGATCATGTAGTGCAGAAAGTGATAAAAATCCAGTAGCAGCTGTTAACAAGAGAGGAAGACCAATAAACAGTTGGCTAAGGCATATGAATGAGTAACAGAGGAAATATGGAAATCAGACGCCGAACGACAGGAGAGGCAAAACTCTAGAATGACGCTGCGATCCATGACGGGAAATAAATAATTAAATAAAATTTGCTGACCTTAGAAGGTTTTCACCAACAAAACTAGAAATATCTTTTGGGATATTAGTTATTATAAAAATAAAGCAAAGAAGAAGAAAAAGGCAGCTGTTTTTTGAAGGCAGGTATTAAACTTTGTGTAGAGCTTTTATGTTACAGATTTTTTCCAGTTATTTTTTCGCTTAAGTAAAAGAAATCGGGAACTCATTCCTAACCTTTATTAGCATTTTAGGTTTTGCCGTGAATTACTTCCTTAAACTATACTACTAGTTTATTTGTTATTTCTCGTAACCTACATTGAAAGGTTCTTAGCAGCATCAAAGTATAATTAGGCGTCTAAACGACGACCTTCTTTTTTTTTTCTGAAGAGGCATTTTAAACTTTTTATATAAATAACTGGTGCTTGGTGCTGTGTGCAACGCACGGTAGTGTGGTCGAAAGTTTGACATTTAACATCAAACAGAATCAGAAGTTTATCATCGAACGGAAAAACAATGAAAACCCATTTTGACCTTTGGAGAGGCTGATGTTTTTTGAAGGTTAGTATTAAACATTGTGTAGAACTTTATGTCACAGATTTTTGTTCTCTCTTCTGTAAAGAAATCAATTTCCTTTTGGTTACATTTTAGAACCGCAACGTAGCCTGTTAGACTTTGGTAGCACTTCATCATTTAGGAGTATAGGCGCTTCTCAAGATTTTGGTCTCACGAGAAACAAAAAAATAATTTATAATAAATAAGACAGTGTCGATGTGGGTGTGAAAAGTCAGATAAAATGTATATGTATTTAATATATTTTATTTTCAAGTGGAAAGCATCCAATTTGATAAGGGTATGAAATTATAGAGTGACCTTTATTGAAACGCAATATTTAGTTTCATCATGTTTATCTGCCATCATTTAAGAATTTTATTCAAGCCAGATTGAAGAATCTCACAATGTTGAATGTTTGTAATTGTTTTGTAAATTTTGAAATCTTCTGCAAATAGGAACGTTAGAGACTGATGAACACTTCGTTTATGTTACTTATGAATATTAGAAAAAAGAAAGGTCCCGAATCAAAATCTCGCGGAACTCCTGAGGAAATTAGAATATGATTTAAGACATGAATGGATAAAAAATAAATTGATTTAGCAATTATTTAAAAAATTTTCAAATTGTTGTTTATCATTAATTTTGTTCATTCAATTGCCAACTTGATGAGACAATCATTTATAGAAACCCTGTAGAAACAAAATACTGATAATTACATTAACAACTGCAATGAGAGAAAAATTTATATTAATTATTTGTTTATCAAATGCAACAATTAAACCGAAAACAATAGTAATTATTGCACCATTCCATTACATTTAAATTTGTATATTTTATTGAAAAAAAATTCTTCGTTAAATCAAATCTGCAGTTTTTAGACATTTCTTTACTATATTCAGAAAATTATTATGAAACACATAAAATTAATAAAAAACGCTTCTTCAGTTTGTTTATGGTAATGCTTACGACGAATCTACAAATTAATCTTCAAGCACTAAACGATTACAAAATGAGTTAGGAAATTTACCCTTGAATGGTAATTAACTTTTTATGGATGTGTTGTTTTAATAATAAATGTCACGGCACCTACGATTTTCACTTTGGCGACAAAAGTTAAAATATAAACTGTTTTGGGTTGTTGAAAAAAATTATGGAAATATATTCTCATCCATTGTCCTTTTTCAATTGCTTTGTTTAAAATTCAAACGAAGTACCTAAGTGAAGTTTAACAATAATCTTAATTATTTATTTCAACTTTTTTCAGTGCAAATTAGAACACGTTGTAACTTTATATAATTAATTAAAGGTTAACAAATAAATACAGTAAGATGTTACGTTTTCGAAAAACAATTTTTTAAATACAGTGCTGTTATTTTTATTATTTCATTCGAAGCCATTTTAAAATAGAACTTGTAATGTTTGAAAATGTTTTCAACGTTTCAAGGTATTATTTAAGATTATTTAAATAAACTTTATCGACACATGATGTAAGCAGTTACATAAATCAATTCTTAGATTACTACTAACCAACCGTTGACAAAAATAACAATCTCGAATCGCCTGCTGTAATTTGCAAGAAATTATACAATTGAAAACAAACACCGAGGTAATTTCGTTCTTTTAAAACTCTTCAGGAGTAAGCAAACTCGGGTGTAAGTTCAAAATTGAACAATATGCGCGTCTGTTAAAAAGGTGGCTACATTCTATGCGACTAATAAGAGGTTGGGATATCTAGTGCTTCCTCGCGATGTCATAACACGTCCGAATCAATCGTGCCCTGTCTGAAAGATCGGCAATTAAAAGAACATGGAGTTTTAATTCCATCCATCTACAGTTCTCTCCAATAAGAAGACCCTAGACGTAGTTTTGAAAAAACTAAAATTTACATTAGAATATTTAATTCGATAATTTTATTGTTACTCCACCCTTTATAAATAAGATGCGACGGTTTCCAAACCAAAATTTTAACAACCTTTTTTTAATTTTTTGGACCAATTAAAGTTAAATTTTTCAATACCCCATCAGTTATCCGTCTGTATGTAAATCAGATATTAGGAAAACCGGTCAGATTTTTATAAAACTTTGCATATGGGACTTATTTATAATAGTGGAAATCTGATTAGATTTTGGACACAAACTATCAAGCTAAAAGTCGTTAACCTATATGGATTTTCAAAATTTTATTTACAAGAATATTTACATTATATTTAAACAATTTTTGATCCGATAAGTAATTACTGAAATATGACTTATCAAGTGACACTAATTATTTTAACAATATCTCCACCAATATTAATTACAAAAAGTTGGAAATTTTATTGTGATTTGAACAATTTTTTCTAAACAGCAATTTTCATTTTCTATTTCAATTTCAATTCGTCTTAAAGGAACGGGTGCGCGTGCATTACCTCGTTTGTCCCGACGCACAGTATGGGACCCCAAAGTTGGCAAAAATGCTGAAACCTTTATGCTTAATGTTTTCTAAGGTGCTGTATCCAGAAAAATGCTTAAAAATTCTACTCTAAATCCAAGACATATTTTATGAATTTTAAGGATTTTATAAAATAAAAATCAACTTATGAGTTTCACTATAACATTCTACTATAACAGGTGTATTTCCTGGCCCAAAATATTTAAAAAGGTTCTTATAAAATATTGTCAAAAAGGTCAACTATCGGAGTTTAAAGATGGGGTTCAAAAACTGATCAAATCTGTATTTCTTTGAAACGACTATATCTACTTCAACAAATTTTGACACATTTCATATTACTATTACGAGGTATCAGCTGATTATAAAACATGGTAAAAATTACAACCAGAAGCGTACATTCCAGGGGCGTACTAGCAAATATTACGCCGTATTTTATAATCCGTTCAAAAAACTGAGAATTTGATTTTAAATTATTGGAATTCTATGTTTTCTAGATAAAAAAGGTACTCTTCTTGAAAGTCGTCTTGTCCAACGGTTTTCAAGAAAATGGATCATGATGAAATTAAGTACCTAATCTTTTAAGTAGAGTGTCTCGTGAAAGTGTTGATTACGATATTTTTGGGAGTACTTTTGATTGTTGGACATATCAAAATTTACGTTTTTTACCATGTTTTATAATCAGCTGATAGCTCGTAATAGTAATGTGGAATGTGCCAAAATTTGTTGAAGTAGATATAGTCGTTTTGAAGAAATACAGATTTGATCAGTTTTTGGACGCCATCTTTAAACAGTTATAACTCCGACAGTTAATCTTTTCTGACAAAATTTTATAAGAACTTTTTTAAATATTTTGGGCCAGGAAATACACCCTTGAAAACTTTAAATCTAATTATGACTCTCCCCTGTATAGAAGTGTTAAATAAAAATCGATTGAACTGAAAGCATTTTTATATTTTATTCAACATTTGTTTTTCTTTTTTTACTTGTCATATAGACAAATTGAACAAATGAACAATTTCACCAACCTAATGAACAAATAACAAATAGAAGTACTAAAAGAAATAGAAAAAACAAATGAAGCTACTAAAGAACAAGTCTACGACAGAAAAATAATAAGTATAGTCATATCTAAAGTAAATACTATCATAAAACATAAACTGATCATAAGAACGAACAATAACAAAATAGATCAATGAAAGATTTTTTTTATTTATGTGATAAAATGCACAAAAAGCAAAAATTAAAATTTCATCTCATATAAAGCCTAATTATCCATTTGAGCTGGTTTCTTCCAAAGAATTAGTGCCCAGAGATATATGAATTTGTGGAGATTTCAACATTTCCAAAATATCTCGAGAAAGTGTATCATCCTATAGCTGAAGGTGATGTGGTCGGAGGAGATTAATAAAATTAATAGAACAATAAGAACTTGTAAGGAATAAATAACCAAAATATAAAACTACAACATCAATTTTTTCTTAAACAAAAATTCATTTTATCCAAAACGTGCAAAAATGTACAACTTTTTTTTTCACATAGTTAAAGCGAGATATCTACTGGAAATTATAAGCAAAAGAGCTTTGCTGGGAAACCTTGGGAACATAACCTAAATTAATAAATTAACGATTTTATTTATTTTTTAAACAAAATGTTTGAAATATAGTTTACTCTTTGGTTAAAAAAATTCTTTCATTCTTGAATGCAAGAGTAACATTTTGCAATCTCAATTAAAAATGACCGTTTAATGCATATTTTAAAAAGAAACTGCACTTTATATTGTCGCATAATTTCACACTTTTTATTTGAGATGAACCGTCAAGATAAAAATAATGCTCCGAATTTTTAAACTTTGGTAAAACTTTTACCCATGGCTTAGTAGAAAACGATCGCACTTTCTGTCAAACCAAGCCAGTCGTTCTTTTGTCTAATATGGTAGCTAACGAATACCAATAACTATTACATTGGTTAATTATGGCTATGATTACAACTAGGGCAATTTGAATAAAATATTTACCTAGGTTGTCTGTTACATCACAAGGGTGAAATTTGACTGATGTATTGGCAACTGTGAGACATATTTTCATATTGGCCGTGTTATAATCAACAGTTTTTTTTTCTGATTGACCAAATATCTATGTAGAAATTGTTATTATTACATGAATAAAATATTTTCCTTTGGTTGCTTGTCGGACATATTTTCATATTGCCCATGTTATAATACAGCTATTATTACAACAAGGAGAATATCAATAGAATATTAAAATGTATTCTTATTCCCCGTGCTGTAATCAATATTTTTCTGATTGAAACAATATTGTTGTGAAAATGGAAAAATATTGGATTGTAAATTTTGAATTTATCAGATTGGTAAGTTGCTAAGGTCCGTGTTTGTAAATATCATGATTGACTGGTTTGATTTTTGCGTTCTGTCATAAATAAAATTGATAAAACGTCAAACTACGTGCTAACACAAGCGGCGAAAGCCTGTGAAAGTTTGGTTCCGGCGAAATCCAAAGCTGCTTACACTAAAGTGTATGAAGATTTTCAAGAGTGGAAAAGAGAAAATTTGGTGAACGGTGTTGACGAAAATATTTTGCTTGCGTTTTTTGAAGATTTGGTATTTTGCTATGATTCTGTTATTTTTACGTATGACTAATTTATTCTATCCGTAGTCGCAGAAATATTCACCAAACACGTTGTGGTCAAAATTATCGATGCTAAGGTCAATGTTACATTTAAAGGAAAAAACTGATGTTAAAATGTTTGATGAAGTAGAAGCATTTGTGAAAAATAAAGGATACGTTACTAAAAAATCAGAGGTGTTGTCCCGAGAACAGCTTAAAAAATTCTTGCGAGAAGCTCCTAATGAAATTTTTTGATGTATAAGGTAAAAATTTCATTGCGATTCTTCTCTGTTGATTAGATTGTTACATCCGTAATTTTGAAGGTCTCTTTAATTATGGAAATCTTTGGAGCCTGTAGAACGAACGAATTGGTGAATATGCTCTTTTCCGATATTGAGGATCGTGATCAACATTTCAAAATCGAAGAATGATGTAAATAGAAAATTTACAATTATTGATGAAGAAGATCTGGGTGCTGCTCGTTTGGTGAGAGAATATTCGGCGTTGCGTCCGCAAGGTGTTCTTAGGTTTTCCTGGCTTATCGAAATAAGAAGTGTACTCTTCAGCCGGTTGGCAAAAATACTTTTGGAAAGATTCCGAGTAAGGTTGCTGAATGGTTGGGTTTGGATAATTCGAAGGCGTATACAGGCCATTGTGGAAGACGAACATCTGCGACTTTGGTGGCCGATGCGGGAGCCTCAATGACTACACTGAAGAGACACGGTGGTTGGAAAAGTTCGTCTGTTGTGGAAGGTTATTTGGCTGACATTATGTTGCAGAAAAATAAGGTAGCAAAGATGATAGCTGGTGTGGAGAGAGAGCCATCTGCAGCATCTGTTACGGTTCTTGGTGTGTCAATGATGGCATCGCATGTAGCACAGTCATCACAATCTTTGGTGACGGTTTTTGGAAAATCGTTTAAGACTGCAACTGATCTGAATGCTCTTAGTAAGGAAACGCCAGTCTCATCGACGAATTGCGAACAAGATTCTTCATCGTTTGTATCTGGTTGTAATCGCTTTAGCGGAAAGTTTGAGAATTGCAAGTTTTATTTTGGTTCTGAAAAATAGCGTTACAAAATGCAAAGACTTTGTTAGTTCATTTCTTGCTTTAATTAAAAAATAAAACATTTCATATTATTTTTGTTGCTTTAATTAAAAATAAAAATATAGCTATTATTAATATGCCATATTTCCGTCGGGACAATATGAGCGTTTCATATTTCCCTCGGGAAATATTAGTGTGTTATGACATATTGTAACCAAAGCAGTATTGTTCAATATTGGTTCAATCAGAAAAAAAAATATTTTTGTAAAACTGCAAAAATAATAAGAATGAATGTGACGCAACATGCGTTGCTACGATACGTTGTTAAAATTTGTAAATATTGTTTTTATTGAAATTTTTGTTCGTTTTAACGAAAATTTTGAAAATTGTAATTTCTACGTAAGTACTAAAAATTATCGTTACACTGTTGAAAATTATTATTAATGAATAAATATTTGTTGCTTTTTGTTTTAATTAAAATCAAAACTCTTCATATTACCCAAGGAAAATATAAGAAATATTTCCTATGGAAATATAAATGTGTCATAACACTAGGTTGATAATAGTCAATATTGTGCCAATCAGAAAAAAAAACTAAATAAAGGCCAAAATTGGCAGCTTGTAGAATACACATCATGGAATGTTTCGAATAAGACAAAGTTGAAATTTTTCTATATTTCTGATTTTGATAGAGGCGAGGCCAAATTATCGGCATGAAAAAGCAAGTAAAATTGGAAGAGGAGTCAATCGTGACCACACTACCCTTCTACCACAGTATTAGACAATATAGTCCTGCAGGGAGGCTCCAACTTAGGAGGTGGGTTGTGAAGATCAACTTCTTAGGCGAATCGCAATACAACATCGATACTAAACTACAAGGTTGGGTGCTATTCATTGGAGAAAAGTCATTATCGGTCATATGTGGATGACAACAATTTATCGTTGAAGAAATCTCAGCGGCATTGCACGTCAATGATGTTTTAGAACCAGTGCTAGTGCCGTTCATGCACGTCTGACACAACAGTTTCAGATGTGACACCACAGAGCACATAGACCACTTGATCCAAAGCATGTTATGAAGAATAAACGCTTGCATTGCAGTTGGGGAAAATCAGACACATTATTAGTTCCGGCTTTCCTTAATTTTTTTTTTCGAAAGTTTCATTGTTTAGTCTTCTACTATATAAAAATAAGTCGGGTTTTCCTTCCTGACGCTATAACTCCAGAACGCACGAACCGATTTCCACGGTTTTGCATTCGTTGGAAAGGTCTTGGGCTCCGTGAGGCTTATAGCAAAGAAAATTTAGGAAAATTTCAACAGAAAAGAGGGAAAATCTTTTTCACATACAGCGCCATCTCTGATACATAGCATGTACTACAAACCAATATTTTAAGTAGATGGCGCCGGTGCGTCGCAATGACAATTAACAAGTCGCAAGGCCAATCGCTTAGTGTTTGCGGGATAAATTTAGAAAATCATTGTTTTTCACATGGGCAGTTATACGTTGCGTGTTCACGAGTTGGGAAATCATCCGCTTTGTTTGTGTTAACGTCAGACCAAAAACAAAAATGTGGTTTACCAAAGTGCACTTCAATGAAACGGATAGTTTGCGGACACGTATAACGCTTCGATTCAGTATTTACTTTGGATTCACTTTCATTTACTTAAAGAAGTTCAACTAAATAACACTTCATTTTTGTAATCGAAATGAATTCATTACTGTTGTGAAATAAAATAAAATTTTTCCTTTTCAAATATAAACAAAAAAAATTTTTTCTTTAATCACCAAACAAAATGTTACATAAAACGACGCCGTCTGGTGGCGAAACGGAGTTCGCCGGGTTTGCTAGTATTTAATAATAAAACAACATTTCATCATGGACGAAGAGTAAGACAGTAGTGCAATTTTTATTAGAAATAATTGTTTTGTTTAGTATAGTAAAAATATGGTGAACGTTAAGTAACAATAATATTGGGCTTTCACAAATACTAGATGTAAGAAAAAGTAGTTGTACCAATTAATAAAACATACTTTCTCAAATTAAAATAACAATCATTATCACTTGGGTTAAACAATCAACTTGCGAAATCACTCAGTATTTGGTAATGTTAAGATTATTCAAACATTTTAATTAAATGTCATTATTTACTTACAAGTTCCGCCTGTATTTAGTCGTATCTAGCTCGTTGACATTAATTGATTACGTACTGAAGCTTAACATTACTTATTGTACGACATAGTTTATTAATCGTTTGTACGATAACATCAAACGCCTAAGAAATTAAAAGGTTTTTTAATTATCCCATTCACAACAACAGAATTAATTTATGATTTCAGTAGTTAACATCATAAAATTATAGAAAATTCAGTTTAGTTAAACAATATGTATTTTTAATATACTAGGCAATAAATCACAAGCTGCTAAATGACAACCATTAAATTTACATAAACTAGTTACTTACTTTTTTTTTCTCTTCGTGTCAGTTTTTTCAACTTTCATTTGTTTTTAGTAAAGTAATTACGTTTACGACTATCATAATTTGTTTATAAGAACTATTTTAAACAAACATTGAAACAATTAAACTCTGGATTGAAATCGTTTTAAAGGTTAAAAATAAATTCAGTTTAATCCACTTTTTCGCACGACTACGTGAAAATGATGATCAACTTAATGTTGTTAATGACGTTTTTCATCTAATTTATAAATAACTTCCTTTTTTTGAGCTATTGTTTTGAATTCAGTTGGTATTCATACACTTTCTTTTAATGTTATTCTGATTCTGTTTTTAGAAAGCATTGCACTCAGCATTTACATTTTTTTCGATGAATCAGTAAAATTTCAAAATAAAAAAGTTATATCAACTCAAGTGATAGTCATACAGACAAACTCGTTTTCAAAGTAAATTTTTGGATTTGATCTTTGTTTTTGAATTACGACGGTTTTCTGTTTTTCTATAAATCTCCAGATTTTAAGAAACTAAAGTAGTTTAGAATCGTCAGGTGATTATCTCTAACTTTCTAATAAACACTTTTTAACAAGAAAAGTAAAACTTTAGAAAGGCGGCCATTTAAAATATTGAAAAGTAAATTATACAAAATGTACTGATAAATTTTTGAAATAATAATAATAGAAAAGCAGTTTATGTAGTTTATCTACAAAAATTTGTCTCTGCTTTTTCTCTTGAATTTTGCACTCTAAAGGGTGTTATTTGATTATCTTAAGGGATCAAGATACTTTTAGAACGATTTTCATCAAGGGATGTTACGAAATAAACAACATCAACAAACAATGGAAAACCCGGCTACCTCGAGCTGGCATTAAGGCTTGTTTTGTTTGCAGTAGCTAACATTGGTTATGTGAGTTGATTGTTAAGATGCCGCGTTTTGAAAATTTTGAAATGGTCCGATATGGGTTAATTTATAGAGAAGAAGGCAAAATTGTCGAGAGCTCACAAAGATGACATCGTGAGCGCTATCCTAATAGAAGAACTCCGGATTCTCGCTATTTTAAAACGATTAGAAGAAGGCTCCAGTGAAACTGGATCACTAACTATAGCGCATGATGGTAATCCTACGAGATCAATTAGAAATCTTGATTTCCATGAAAATGTTTTGATTATTTTCAGGCAAACCAAACAACCCTGGGGTACAAGAAGAGGGACAAGAAGTCTTTGAGTAAGTCATCAAAGTGTTTTGAAGAGAGATTTACATCCGTATCATCATCTCTGCAGTGCAGCATCTTAAGGATATTAATTTTCAAACACGAATGACTTCTGCAGGTAGGTTTATTAACACGTTCACGCCGGCAACGTCTGTTTCCATACAAAGGTTTAGACGAAAGACTTTGGACAAAATTTTCATTTTTGTACTAGTACTAATTTACTTTTTGAATAGAGATATGTATTTGGCAAATTTTTTATTACGTTCTTGTATTATTTTTTGTAAATTGCAAAATTTTAAAGCGACCCACATGTGGGTCGCGTCGTCCAATGATAATCGAGTATGTCATTTAGGCTGAGCGATACACCGTGGGTCGCACAGCGCATGTTCATTACTTTCAACTGAAATTATAACCTCAAGATTTTCACTCTGGCGGTGTTTCATTAGGCCTGTGTTTAGCTTTAGTTTTACTGTGTACTGTGTGATTGTCAAAGAACTATTTCAATATGGATGCTGTAAATTCTACCTTATTTTACGGAAAGCAGAGGCAAAAGGAAGTGAAAAAATATTGATAATGTAGAAAGCGGCCTGGGTATATCAAGTCTGAATAATTTGAGGAAAGGAAACAAACAGGTATACTGTTATAAGGAACGATAGTGAAGTGACGAGGAAGTTGTGGACGATTCCGATTTGGATCCAAATTATAGCGACGAAGGGCAATCGATGCATCCGTAATGGTGATGATGACGATAATGTGAGCAACACAAGATGAAGAAAATAGTTCAGAAAGGGGAGATTGAAGATACCTACGATGACGAAAATGAATAACGGATTCCATTTGGGGCAAGTAGGGCAAATTACAAATGCCCTATCCTTTCCTGAATACAATAAAGATACTGAGTTACTTGCAAATGTGAACACGGAGAAGCCTTATGAGTTGTAACAAACTATTTCTCACAGACGGCCGATAATTGAGCTCATGGTAGAGGAAACCAATAGATTCGCCGAACAATGCGTTTGAATATTACTACCTCAAAACGTAAAAAGACTGATTGGAAACCGACAGATGAGTCTGAAATGAAGTCATTCCTGGGAATTCTTTTGATAATGGGAATTGTTCATGTGCCAGACATCGATTTCACTGGTCAAACAAAGATTTATATTCTAATGCTCTTGTTAAAAAACAATGCCTGGGGACCGATTTCTAGATTTGTTGAAGTACTGGCATGTTGCCAACAACAAAACTGCGGACACAACAGGCGCGGCAGACTTTACAAAATTCGACTTTTATTTGACAAAGCTAATGAAACCTTTCAATCTGTGGTTATGCCGGGAAAAGAAATAGTAATTGATGAAAGTCTAGTTCCTTGGAGAGGACGATTACTATTCAGCAATATATTCCGAACAAGGCCCATAAGTATGGGGATTAAATTCGCAAGCTGTGTTTGCCGTAGAGGGCGCGACGTACAGTCTTTCAATATATACAGGAAAAGGTAAGTCAACAAATGGAATCTACTTAGGTACATGAAATAGTAAACATTTTTTTATTAACAAGGTGACGCCGTTGCTGGTAAGGTCATGCACATGAAGTTACTATGAGGCTCATACAAAAATTGCTCAATTCTGGGCGTATCCTTTACACGGATACATTTTTATACGAGTATACCATTAGCAACGAATTGCTAAAAAATAGGCGATGTTTGTCAGTGGAACTGTACGAAGCAGTCGAAGGAATTCCTAAGAATATCTCGAAGTGGAAGGAAGGGGAGACTCCATTTCTATGGAAAATCAAGAAGGTACCTGATCTTGAGTGGGTGGATAAAGAGAGGTTTTGATGCTAACAACATGCGCAAAACACACCTGCAGCATCATAGAAACAACTAAAGAAATAGAAAAGGAGAACTTATAAAAAACCTGACGTTGTAATCAGCTACAACCGTGCTAAAAAAGGAGTTAAGATCTTTCCGATCAGATGGCTTCTTACTACTCATCCTTACGGAAAACCACATAAAATGGTACAAAAGCGGTTATGGAAGTACTGTTCGGAACCATGCTCGTAAACGCTTGGGTACTACAATAATAAATTTGCAAAGATAAAAATAAGTATTCTACAATTTAGGGAAAATATTATTCGCTCAACGGTTAAAAGCATCAGAGCATCTTCACGCGTCCGCAAATTGTCCTCGCGAGTGCACAGTCTGCAAAAGTCGAAGGTTCAGCAAGAGATAATAGAAAGAGATGCAGAGAGTGTTACAGGAAGATATCAGAAAAGGATGGAAAAAGCAGACCGAAAGGCAAAAAAGTAATGACTTACTGCGAAAATTGTGAAAACCAGCCTCCTCTTTGTTTAGAATGTTTTAATGCTACTCATTCAAAATAAAAATTTATATTTTAGTGTAATATTTTACGAATCTTTCTAATAAATGATGATATAACCAAAAATTACACTTAGTTTACATTTGGTTACATAAGTGAAGAAGATAACACTACCATCTACATAATATCATTTTTCGACACTCGAAATTAATGGGAATTTGATCCCACCTTTGACCAGGTTACATTTACATTCCCATAAGACGGATAAGCGTTTATATCTTCATATGTATAGGGCGTTTTATTCGTAATCGTCATTTACATTGCGGTAGAAACGAGACACGGGTGGGTCGCTCCGTCTGTTAATGAATGTTACGGCGACCCACCCGTGTGTCGCTTACCATTTTAAGCAATTCCATCAGCGACCCACCGTGGATCGCGCCGGCGTGAACGTGTTAACTGCAGAAACTTGCAAAGAAACTTATAAGTACATTTGTACATACAGATGAGGATCTTTCGGTTGTGATGGAGTATTTAACTCAAAAAACTTCCACATATGGGATGCTAAAAACTCCCATGGTTTCTTCAATAGAGCACATCAGAACCGTTTTCAATAAAAGTTGGACAGGATGATAGGAAGTCATTTAGTTGGTCCTATTTAATGCCAACAAGACTAACTGCTGAAGGGTACACAGTGTTTTTAAATACAATTTAAGATGATCTTTTAGATGATATTACATTACAAACAAGGGAAATAATGTTGTTTCAAAATGACGGTGCTCCTGCACATGTTCGGGCATCTTTCGTAGAAAATGTTTAAAAAGATGGATCGAAAAAGGAAGTCTAATTAGCTGGCCGGCACCATCTCCAGATCTAAACCCTCTTGATTTTTTTCTTTAGAGTGCAATAAAGTGTCTCGTATATGCAACCGAAGTTGAAAACGAAGAAGATCTTGTAGCAAAGGTGGTTGCTGCTGCCGGAAAACTCACTGATAAGCCCGAAATTGTAAAATGTTTAAGCGTTGCCAAAAATGTATCGAATGTAATTAGGAAGTTTTTGAACGTTTATAAGCTAATAAAATAACCTACATTACGTTTTTCAGTCTTGATAATCATTGAATAAATTATTTTTCTTCAAGCGACAATAAAACGTCATATTATTGAACTACTGGCTTTCGCTAAAAATTCTTTTTACTGTCTAGACATTAAAAGCAAAACAGTTATTTTGTTTCCCACAACTATTTAGAGGTTGGAACCTCGGTTATGTCATATTATGAGTGTAACAGTAAAGTACCAACATTGATTCGTCGAGAATAAAAGTCACTATAAGACTCGAGAATCTCGAAAATTTAGAAAATAACACATAAAAAACTAGCAATAAACGCTTGAAGAAAAAATAATATATTTCACTTGGAGTTAAAAAATATAATTGTTTCGCTTAATTTTGCTGTCTCGGCTAACACCTCGCCAGCAAACTTTTAAGCTCAACAATTATATTGTTTAACTCTTGTAAAAATCTACTATTTTCTTCAAGCGACAATAAAACTTTGTCATATTATTGAACTACTGCAGACGCTAAAAATTCTTTTTACTGTCTAGACATTAAAAAGCAAAACAGTTATTTTGTTTTCACAACTATTTCCGTCGACCGTGCATTTATGACATACATTAACGTAAACAAAATCGTTTAATTAATGACCTTTAATTAATGAACGATTTGAGTATAAACAACTAAGCATACATGTGTATACCTAAAGTTGCCATTTTATCTGCAATCAATCAATTACAATATGAAAATGTAAATAAAAGTCTGTCATAATTTGTAGCAAAAACAAATTTTAATAATAACGAATCAACATTAATTTACAGTTGTAATAAATCTTCAATTTGTTCACACAAACTTTAGAGACATTTATGTACTGTATACAACATTCTGATGATAACACTTAATAACATTTAACGATGTTTAGCTCATCTATTTTACAAACTAATTGTCTCACAGTTCTTTGTTTACTCATTGTTCCAAAGTTAAATTCCGCAGGGTTGTAAAGAAAATAAAAACTATAAAAATGAATGGCCCGATAAACATTCCTACTCCTAAAAATATCTTTTGGAGGTGTAGTGGAACCAATTTAAGAAAATGTTTTTTTATAAACTCTACATGAGCATGTTATGTGAAATAACATTAAGGTAAAATCAAGCTTTATCGTTAAAGAATCTTAAGCTGGAATACACAATAGCGATATGAATGAATATCTTTTGTTTGGTATGATGTGACAAGTCATTATCCAAAGTTCAACTCTCAGAATAGTAAACAAGATCTCATCTTCTCTAGAAGAGAAGAAGTATTGCACTGTTGCGTTCCTGGACGTGTCTTAAACTTTTGACAAGGTATGGCACACAGGGTTACTACATAAGCTAAAACAGTTATTACCAAGCTACTATTGTTACTTGCTCATTAAGTCATACCTAACAGACCGCTATTATTCTGTCAATTGTGATAACGAACTATTCTTATATTACCCTATCAAATCCGGTGTTTCCGCAGGGTAGTGTGTACTGGGCCCTCTCACTCTACCTTGCCTATACTGCTGACCCGCCAGAAACTGACAGCACTGTGGCGGCTACCTTTGCAGACAACACGGCAATACTTTCT
Source organism: Abscondita cerata (assembly GCA_030710515.1). Taxonomy (NCBI): domain Eukaryota; kingdom Metazoa; phylum Arthropoda; class Insecta; order Coleoptera; family Lampyridae; genus Abscondita; species Abscondita cerata. The sequence continues at coordinate 6,860 of JALBCR010001442.1, read as the reverse complement.
ACTCATGAAAATGCGGATAGTGCAATTTCCAACCTCCAACAACACTTCACTAAAATTAGCACATGGTTAGATAAATGGCGAATAAAAATCAATCAATCAAAATCAGTCCAAGTAACATTCACTACAAAAACCAGTGTTTGCCCGCCTGTTAGTATCAACAATACTCCAATACCAGTAAAAACCGACGTAAAATACTTGGGACTGCATCTTGATCAGCGACTCACATAGAACAAACACATACCGTGAAATGTATTGGCTCCTTGGTGGAAAGTCAAAGCTATCGATCCGAAACAAGCTGTTACTTTACAAAACAATGCTGAAACCAATTTGGACATTTGGTATACAGCTTTGGGGTGTGCCAAGCCGACCAGAATAAAAACTTTGCAACAATTTCAATCAAAAACACTCCGCGCATTAGTTGACGCGCCTTGGTTTGTAACCAATCAAAATTATCCACCAAGATCTAGACGTTCCATTCGTTGCCGATGAAATTAAAAAAAAAAGAAGTTAGATGGGCACACAATTCATTAATTCACCAGCTTTCTACTTATCATCCATCAGTACGACGCCTGAAAAACATGGCTTGAAAACCTCATCAACCTCCCGTAAATTGTGTTCATAGGGAGTGTCATTAATGGATGATTTCTCCTATCACTGCTTTTCCTCGTATCTCATTTACTGAATACTTTTGTTAAGTAGATTGTAAATTAACATTATTGCCAATAAAACAAAAAACAAACACTTTGTTTCGCTATGATGAAAACTATTGTATTTTGATGCAACAATTGGAATTTAGTACCTTAATTCTCCATCAACTTACTGACCTTAATCAAAACACTGTTGTCAAATAGCCATACAAAAAGACAAAAGGCAAAGAATAATCAAATACAAAGCTCACAAAAAAGTAGAAACAATGAAGTTAGGTTATGTTATACAATTAAAAAAATTGTAGTGAGTTCACAAAACGGTACTTTAAAAAGGTGCGTTTACAATAGCATATCTTTTCTAAAATAATTAAATTATAATATCTTAGAATTAATATATATATATATAATATTAAAAAATTAATAGTAATACATTCCCAAGTTTTTAAACCATAAATGTCCATAATTTGAAACGTTTTTTTATTTGACTTTCCACATCAAAACCTTCAATATTGTAAAATTTTTTTATCAATTTAGTATTCTCAGCCAATCTATGTTTAGTGTTTTGCTTTGAGCAACTGTCGATAAGGATAATTCTGATTTTCCTATTCTTTTCGTCTACTTTACTTTCTGTTAACTTACTGTTTTACAATGTCACTTTGACTTAAAGAATTAAAACTTCCTACACAAATTTTACGTAATTACTAAATCTTGTCATTTGCAAAACTATTCAAAAATTGATTTTGTTACTACAGCAACAGTTACCAATCTATGGAGATTCTACAATTACGTGCACTGTTTTATGGCTGTTTCGGTATTGGCTGATCAGTATTTTCACATTGCCAAACAGACTGCTTCACACTACACTAAATATGTACTATTTTATTTCGGTTCCCGTGGTGGTTTACTTTAACGAAATATGGCTATTTACAGTGCACTGCGTATTCAAAACGTGATTAGCTATTTTGCTTTGTGAATTTTACTATAGTGACCATAGATACCGTAACGGCCTATTAATAATTAGCTCTTACTCATTTCGCTTGTTTTAAATTTGTTGATCTTCATATCTCTCTTAAAGTGCTTGTTATGGAAGTTTTCTCCAAAAGATCAGTCGTTGGAACAATTCTAGCTTCCATTATTTAGATTTGTCAATTTTTTTTTTTCATTTTATTTCCACACGGATGCTAGCATCGAGGGCAGGAGCCCCAATTAAAAAGCCCATTTGAAACTGAAAAGTGAACTGAAATTAATAGTTTAAGTTTAAAATGCAATAAAGACTAAGTAATTTTAAAATATTTATAAAACATTCTAAAAAAATTGTACATGTTCTCTTTCGAAAGTGCTTGTTTAGCTAGACTGATCCATTGTATGGTATTTATATCTGTAAAACAAGATATTTAATTTATTTGTTTTAACGTTTAAGTAGTGCAAGGTTCATTATTTCTACTGAAACGGAACAGTTTTAACTTTATAGGTTAACATAATTTTATGAGCCCAAACACCATTAATTACATTTCTTGCCTTGGATTTGATATTTTCTTTATTGGCATAATTTTAACAATTAAGTGTTAGAACTATATATTCCGTAGCTGAACAATATTTGTAATTAACAATGTGTTTGACGTGAAATGTAGAAAAAAATTTAAGTACTGACTTAGTATTTGTGTTTAATTAGAATAAGAAAACTATTATTTTCTGCATTTTCAAAATCTGAAATTACGGTTTCTCAAGAAATGCCGACGCTCATATTGTTGCATGCTTAAATTTTTACAATTTTCGATGAAATCTGCGTGCGGTTTGGCTGTACTACAAAAAAGGTGAAGGATGATAGAAACGTAAATAGTTATTTGTATCACTAGGCCAAAACTGACCTTTGTGAGATGCCCAGAAGCCAAAACGTTAGCCGCGGTCTGCAAGTCCCACCATTTGCTAAAATAGTTTCTGTCCACGTGATACACGATTTTGGGTGAAATTTGTTTATATAAATTTTCAAATGTTAGTACATGCCAAAAACATTTCCAGTATGTAATGCCATTTAGCAGATGTGTGAATTTGAATACTTTAAAATACGTGTTTTGAATCTCCGCGTTTCGCTAAAATAAGATGTAAAGAAATTACGGCAATGTATTATTTACGTATTCTAGCATGATGCTTGTGCTGAATTCAGTGTTCATGAGTATAATGTGATATTGCCAACATTTAGTAACTTTTTGCTGGCTGAAGTCAAGAAAGGCGCTTTCTGGTCGCTTATGAGTGATGCTCAATCAGTGAATATTGACAGAAGATTAAAAACTGTGGTTTGTTATATTTGCCATGCAGTAGTACAGAATTTTGCAATTTATACTGAATCTATACTCTCTGATGTTTTATTTATAATACAGGGTGGTGCTTTTGAAAACGGGTCATAGGTTAATGGTTTTGGTATCAAAATGAAGCTAAAATTAGTCCGTATAGCTGTTGCTATTAGGAGTCAGCTGAATTTCACGTTGTTTTCAAAAATTTGTCAATAAAAATAAAAGTAAGTTTTGATAATGAAAGAAAAATAGTATTGGGTTGCCTAAACAATCAACATTCCTACGTTTTGACAATAAGGCTGAAAGGAAAGTCATTAATAAGCAAATAAAAAGCTTTATTCCCAAGGAACAGCTTCGAATGATATTAGAACTAAATTAAATAGGAAGGTTACAATAAATAAACATCAAAAATTACTAATTTTATTGATGAATTTTCAAAAAGACCGTGTAATTCAGCTGATTTCTGATAGCGAGCGCTATGCGCAATAATTTTAGCTGCGTTTTGATACCAAAACCATTTTTGTCACTTGAAAGGGCGAGCAGGAATTCGAAAAAACCAGTTCACAATGCTAAATCCCTATGACCCGTTTTCAAAAGCACCACCCTGTATAAAAAACACTAATCCCCTGAATATTATCCTCAATAGACAAAAAATTTTCAAAAATTGTTGTTAAATATAAAATAATAAATAAGATTATTCTGTTTCTCGTTCAAACTTGGAAACTTTACAACGTCTACTAGTTTAGTAATGTAGTTTTGTAAATTTCATTGCTATGAATGTGTGCGAACACTGAAAAAGATCTTTTCATGTAGATGTATCCACTAAAGATTGCGTTTTTCTTTTTGTTTTCGCGTTTTTACAATTTTTGGTATCCCGACATTGATTGTTTAATTGTAGAAAGTCCCATTTAATGCATTGTAGGTACATACGTTTGTGTTATTCTCTTGCTACATTTATTTTAAATAGTCTTTAACACACAATTATTTATTAATTAATGTTTTGTTATACGGAAGAAGTAGATAAAATAGTAGCACTAGATGTCGCACCACTTATTTATTCTAAATTAAATAGGAAAGGTTACAATAAATAAACATCAAAATTACTAATTTTTTATTGATAAAGTTTAAAAGACCTTGTAATTCAGATGATTTCTGATAGCAAACGCTATGCACCAATGCACAGCTGCGTTTTGATACCAAAACCATTTTTGTCACTTGAAAAGGACAGCAGGAATTCCGAAAAAAACCAGTCACAATGCTAAACTCCTATGACACGTTTTCAAAAAGCACTACCCTGTATGTATTAGCCTTAAATGACCCACATTCTGCTTGAATTTTTCATAAGATCCTATAGGTCAAATTTTTTTTAAATTTTAGTTTTAGCGAAAAATGTCATTCTTGATATAAAGGTTTGCTTGTTCCTAAAAAGCCCTATAAAATAAAATAAAATTCAAGTTTTTTAAAATCAAAATCATTTCAGTTAGTTTTATGAATTTGAATCGAGCAATAATTGATGCTGTAAATGAAATTATCTCAAGAAATGCTACAAAAAGCTTATAAAAAGAATTTAGAAGAAGAATTGAGAGATGTTTTGAAGTTAGAGGAGGATATATTGAATAGATGTTCTTTGTTTACTGTTACTGTTAGTTTTTCTTACATGATTACTCTGTATTGATATTTTTGATAGTTACTATAATTCTTGGAATTTTTATTTCATTTCATGGAGTTTCAGTACAAGCAAAACTTTTCATCAAGAACGGCATTTGTCGCTAAAACTAAAATTAAAAAGAATTTTCACCTATAGGATACCCCATCCGTGGACACACTGTATGTATGCAAGCCGCTGACTAGTGCAATACGTTACCATAGAATAGTGTTTATTACAGTTTAATTCAGTGTGTTAAAAATGATTGACAGCGATGATTCAAAATTTCACATCTGTTATTTTTATAATATTTAATATTGTGTACTGTCGTGTACATTAGTAGAAAAAATATATTTTTAAGTTATTCACAATTGATACAGCTGCAAAAATCAAAATTTATCTGGCGGGAACGACAATAATTAATCTAAGGAGCAACAAATTCAAATGCTCGTCAATCATTTCTGAACACAGTGTTTGTAATGCACCTTAGTTAAATTATTCATGCAATTTATATTTGGTATGATTTGAAGTAGATTATCCAATAATTAATATACAGGGTGGTGCTTTTAAAAACGGGTCATAGAGATTTAGCATTGGCAACTGGTTTTTTTTGAATTCCAGCTCGCCCTTTCAAGCGACAAAAATGGTTTTGGTATCAAAACGCAGCTAAAATTATTGCGCATAGCGCTTCCTATCAGAAATCAGCTGAATAATAATAACAATAATAATAATAATAATAATCTTTTATTCATTCACAGAAATGAACATGGATAAAATACAACATATAGAACAATCTATCTATATGGTTATATAAAAATAAAGTATGGTTATACAAAATAAAGTATAAAGACACACCTAATCTTCTGACAAGATAACAAACAATAAATATAGCTTATATTAATGCCTTTTTAATTACTCAGCACCTTAAAAACTCATCTATGTTATAAGTTACATTTTCTACCAACAAAGTTTTTAGTTTGTTTTTAAAACTTTTTGGGATAAACTCTTAATTGTAACGAGCAAATTGTACAGGCGATAACCTGTTAGTAGCGGTGATTTAAAAGAAAAAGTATGGATGGGTATCATAATTATAATTATCACCATTTTTAAAAATTTTGACTTGTTATAATGTATGTATGATAACAAGTTTAAAATGTAAATAGAACAGACAGTTAAAATATTGTTTTGCCTAAACGCTTGTCTACATGATTCCTTATGTTATGACTTACATTAAACATTAATCTCATCAGTCTTTTGTGCGACGAAAATGCGTTCCAGTTGACGGCATTTCCCCATATTATAATCCCATAACTAATTTCTAGTTTTTTTAATTTTGCTAGTAGATAGTAACTATGGTTAAGTTTAATTTCAACATTATTTATGTGAACTTCCAACTTAAGTTCTCGTCCATTGTTATACCCAGAAATTTTACATTGTTTGCAGTTATGATAGGCCCTGAAAATTTATGCTTAGTTGACACGGAATTTTTGTTTTTGTCGAAATTCAATGCATTTTGTTTTATTATAATTAATTATTAGGTTGTTTCTATTACACATTGTTGAAACTGTTTAAGAACATTAGCAACCTTCGTTTTCAATTTATCACTACATTTATCAGTGATGATCATAGATGTATCATCAGCGTACATAAATATTATACTATTTCTTATAAACATTGATGAAAATTATGAAAATAATGGGTCCTAATATACTGCCTTGCGGAGTACCTCTATCAGTTACATAGTACTCTGAAGCCACATTATGTAATTTGACGAACATTCGTCTGTGTCTAGAAAAAGATATTAACCAATTGTTAATTTGTCCTCGTATACCACAGCTGTCTAATTTATGTTTTAGAAACGTCAAATTTATTGTCCAAAAGCACGACTTAGATAAAAAAAAATCCCATAAACATATTCATTATCATCCATTTTTTCCAGTACATGTTGAACAAAATCAGTAACACACGAAATAGTTGATAACCCACGTCGAAATCCATATTGTTGCTCAGATAAGAGACCCTCTTTTATTCAGAAAATTCAAAATGCGTCTGATTCATAATTTTTCACTAATTTTTGAAAAATATACTATTTATTGCGATCATACAATAATTATTCACGTCTGTGACTTCACCTTTTTTTGTAAATTGGAATGGCCTTTTGATGTTTTTAATAAATCAGAAAAATGCCTGTATTTACAGAAAGATTGATTAGATTTGATATAGTTGTGCGGAAATTTTATTATGGAGCAATACGTAACTGAACGAAGTGCATTTGAG
>JALBCR010001441.1:0-96409 GCA_030710515.1 Abscondita cerata | reverse complement strand
TTTTCATTTAAGTAAATATATGAACAATACCGAAGTTAAAAAGGGTTTTGAAACTCTAGATGTAAAATCATAAACTGTCGCGAAGTGTTTACGTATTTATCTTCCTATTATTAACTGCGGTGGGTTTTGAATTGCATTGATTGGTGTGTAGATTAGTTTATTAATACAAGAGGCGCAATTTCAGATTTACATAGAATTTGTATCGAATTGTTGGAGTGTAAGGCAGTCATCATTTAATTAAATAAGTTGATTTATTAAAAAAAAGTAGCGATCATGTGATCAATTAGATTTCGTTTTACTAGCGTCAACCACGTATATACTTTGTTTATCTGATAAGTTTTTTTCTTGTTTTTATGATGTTTTAAATGCAATAAATCTTGTTAATTTTTCTTTGGAACGAGTCTTTTTAATTCATTCTGGAGATCTTGTGGGTATTGTGTTCAGATTGGTTACATTACTCTCTTAGAGTAAGTCAACTGGAAAGTACACTCCTGGACAGGCTTTCAGTGAACAAGGGCTAGAAGCTATTTAACGTCGTGACCTTGTTTGACGCTCTCTCAACTTTGACGAATTTATCGATTATTATTGACGATTTTGCATTTACTTCGACCTTATAATTTCACGAAGGTAAAACATCTCGCGAACCACCTCCTCCTACTGAGCTACAGAGCAACCACTATTATGTTACGTTTTTAATTCAAAATTGTTGTTAACTTCTTTTGCATGAAACAGTATTTATGAAAACATTCAAGTTTGTCAATTTTAGGTTATATTTGTTCATGTTTTACGTCACCACATGTAATTTTGCTGAACTTTTTATTACATTGTAAAAATAATTAAATCAACTCAATTCCACGTCCTGCCTAACCCAGTTTTTTATTTGGACATTAGTTATGCTGAACCAATCTTGCATTTTTACAGTGCGTGAATATAATATAATATCGGTGCAATATTAAAATAATTCCTCTAGGTACTCAGTTTACCTAATATTGCGTTTCTTTATTGACCCAATACAACAAATGTTTGATTTTATGATTAATGTCATGTTTTATTAATTCAAAAATAACCGCTAGTAAGCCAATATTATATACTATATTAAAATACTTCCTTTGCATAAATTCAATATTAGGTACTAAGATTAATCAATATTGCCTTTCTACATTGACCTAATACTACAAATGTTTTATTTCATGAGTGATGCTATTAAAAATTTGTATTGATCTAACAATTAGTATTACTACTTATATTATGTTGAAACAATATTACGTTTTTACACTGCATGAATATAACAAAATATAACTGCATCGGTGCAGTATTAAAATACTTTATTGTACAGATACACTATTAAGCACTAGTTTGAACTTATATTCAGTTTTTATAATCAGCCATTACAACAAACTTATATTCAGTTTTATAATCAGCCATTACAACAAACGGTTTATTGATTCAACGAAAACCGTTAGTGAGCCAATATTGAACCATTTTTGTCGATGTCGTATTGCTATTTGATGTATGAATAAATTAAATTCTAAAACCATTTTTTGTAGAACGATAAATCTGCTAAATGGTTTACCTACTACTTAAAAAAAAGCAAAATGTTTTTTACAACAATAATTTGATACTATCAGGCCAGTATTAGTGTAAAATTTCTTATTATTCCTACTATATTTAATAATATTGACTCAATATCATATTTCACCAAGATTGGACTAATATTGGTTTAAAATTGTGTAGTATTGGTAATGTGATTAAGACGATATTTGTCCAACATTATGATTTGAGGAATGTATTGGGAACATATGAATATAAAATATTGGGTTTATGTTGCAGAACTATTGCCATCCATGTTGTTGTCAGTCTCTAAGTAATATCCTACTAGTTGATCATATTTTTCCCTATTTGATTTTTTGAGGATATCCCCTAAAATACTTTTTATTTAACAACTTCTTCTGAAGTAGGTATGAAATTTTGAAATATTTTGACTGTTTTTAAATAAACTCATCAACTTTTGGATGACGACATTGTTGTTATTCTAAATTCAGGCAGTTTGCACGCATTGGAAGAGTCTCCGAAATCGACTTTAATTTGTCAGTAAGACATGGCTCGTTTATTACCTGATTATTTATCTATCTTGAATCTTATATTAAGTGTAGGTACTAATTTTGTGATAAAATGCAATAGAAAAATTTAAATTCATGATTGGTTCAAGTTTTTCTGCTCATTTCCTTCAACAAACACACGATGAACTTGGTGCACATTATTATATTCAGTCTTCAAAATTCGAGTATAATAAATACAAATGTAAAAATATGATTTTTGGCGGAGTGGATGGATATCTTATCTGAGCGCAATTCGTATATAGTAGGATGACCAGTTATGGGAAATTGTATTACAATAAAATGTTGTGTGATTTATAGGTGTGTAGTAAATAGAAGTTAATTACCATTAATTTACCAATGAACTTATACATACTAACTTATACTGAAAATAACATTATTTATTTAATAATTCGTATGGTACATTATTATTTTACATTATTGTATTGTGCTGTAAGTGTAATGTATGGTGCCCTAGAAGATCTGTATAAACCTGTACAGTATAGTGACCAATCTTAGTATTATTATTTACCAATATTGATTAAGTGTGTAAATATAACAGAAGGTAAATTAAGAACTAAAATATAACAGCACAGCCACCACACTACATATAGGGATAGAGATAAAATAACATAAATAGATAATTAGTATTGCACCTGTTCTGTCACAAAAATGCTTAGATATTTTAGCTGCAACTGCATTGGGCTCAAGTAAATGTAGTCCCAATATTGAAAATATAAGTTTCTTTCACAATGTACTTTTAACGTTTATACAATATTGCACAGACGTAGCTAATATTGCCCCAATATTTATCCAATCCCATAAAATTTTTCTAAATCTTTTTTTTTTTGTGATAGTTTCATTTTGTTACATAACTAACTTTCATTGTATTATTTTATGTAATTGGCAATCTGAACAACGGTCGATTAGCTGCTGAAAATTCAAGATAATATTTTACATGTTTTAATAATGCGTCGTTAATATTGGCAAATGCATTATTGTAATATTACTATTGCAAATTGCAATATGTATTGCAATATTGGATTAAACCAATGTGGTCACAATATTGACAATACTGATTCGCAGCCTACTCTTAATATTGTACAGGATTGACAATATTGTATTATTTTCTACAGTTGCAGACAAATCCCTTCTGATTATCGATCGAAAATTCAAAACAAGATTTTACATTCTTTATGGGAAATAATTCTTTATAAAACTGGAAATCAATATCTAATTTCGTCTTGCTTCAGAAATTATTAATGGTTGATAAATAGTCGAAAGCTACTAAAACAAATACTAATAATAAAATAAACAAATGTGAATATTCGAACAGAAATGAAGTTAACACAAAATAAAAATTAGATTTTCAAAATCCCTTAAAAAAGGAAAGAATGGCACTTGATATGTTAATAAATTTAACACAAAGCTCTGAAATAAATGATGCCGCATTTTTAAGTGAGGACGGATTTAAACTTTTTTGTTACGAGAAAAATCAAATTACAAAAAAAAACCTTGCTAAGAATTTCCTTAAATAACACGAACGAGATTCAACGCGTCGTTATATTCGCTAAAAGTCTGTTACGGTGCGTGAAAAAAAAAACGAAAATCGGGGGGGTGGTTTAAACTAAAGAACATTAAATTATGGTTTCGTATTTTGTACACATTTTCTTAAGGATAGCGTTTTTAATTCGCGCTTTTCCTATTATATTCGAAGAGACGTATAAAAGTACAAGTTTTTGTTGTTATGCTAATTCTGATGTAAAAAGCCTTTCGCAACGGTTATTTTATGCAAACGCGTTTAAAATACTGATACGCTTTTTTTCTGAATGCCGAGGGAAAAAATTAATGACCGTTTTCACCTCAATCAAGTTTTATTTTATGCACTATCCTTACGTTTGTATTATTGCGTAAAACAGGTTCGCATATGGAAGAGGCTGTATGTTGAAAAACGGTACAAAATAGCGGAACATATGAATTTTAGATGAATTGCAATCGTCAAAGATGAAATGTGGAAACGTATGCAAATTTGTATAAATTTTACGGATACGACTAAGTACGAGCACTTTTTTTTTATTCTCTACTTAGATGAACTAAAGAAAATACTAAAGCGAGTAAATGTTTGCAACATACTAACGGTTTTCCAGTACTCAGCTTTACGACTAAAAATACAAGCAATTACGTAATGCATTTAGAAAAGAAACTGGATCATAGAGGTATTATTACATATTATATTACTTTTTATTTTTAACAGGTGCTTAGTAACCGCATCGTAAGAAGTCAATAAATTCTTGTTGTATTCCGTTAGGGCAAATACCTTCATGCACTTCCATAAATGAATGTAATTTATTTTAAATGAAGATTATCAGGTGTATACGTATATAATTCGATGAATTAAATTTTATTTAAAAAAACGTTATTAATTTTGGCGAGCTTTTAATGAAATTTTATCCTCAGAAGATGGCCTGGCCATTTCACATCAAATACAAAGTAATCTTTTTGCAACAGTGGATTTAAGTTTATCGCTTTAAATCTTTCCTTTGACGATGGAGGTTGTCGTTACTTTAAGAAATTGTCACATCTTTTACGTCTTTACGATTTTTTCTCGCTTCTCTAAATTGTTTTTTAATTTTATAGTGAAGCTTCTGTTAACGTTCTGTCAACACATTTAATTTGAGTGTTTACTTTATATTCGCAGAAAATCTGATAATGTTAAAATGTTTTATTTCTTTTTTTTTTAATTATTTACGATCCTATTGGTTATAAGTTTTATAGAGTGTTACCGTTCTAGAAGTGTTTGAGAGTTTTATTTTCGGTTAAGGAAAACTTATATTTTCCATACATTCAAAATAACATTTTTGGTCAACTTCACTTTTTGTGCAACTTATTAATGATTATTGATAGCTTTAGGGGGGGCTATGAGAACTCTTAACAAAACCACTAGTTACCGAAATAAAATTTTCACCTCCACAGAACATCAAACATTCGTCTCATTAAACACAATTTTTTTCAATAATGTTAATTTTGTCGACACTTCACAGTTTTGATAGCCCCCAAATAATGATATCAAAAATGATTACCACTTATAACAGTACGACAAAACAAAAAAATCCGTTGGGGGGGGGGGCGAACTGTCAATAACATAATCAATTATTGAGAAAAAAAAATGGCTCTTATCGGACTTACAAACATTTTCAATGATACAACTTTGACCAGCCATAACTTTTTTGCTTTGCGTCGTACTTTACAAGTGGTAATAATTTTTACAGAACTATTTTGGGCGTTATCATAATTGTCAACAAAATATAGTGGGAATTGCTTGCGACTTTAAAAATTCCTCAACTGAAGGGGAACTTTTGTTTGGTCGTACGTTCGTGTAAGGTGGGAAAGGATAAATGAAGGCACGGTACGAAAAAGGTGAGAACGAGGAGTAGGCGAACAAAAATAAGGAGATGGGGTAGGAAGGTATTGGAAGGAAAGGGGTGGTATGGGGAGAGTAAAGTGCCCTAATATCGGATACTTTTTTAACCCTAATATTAATTTTAATACATCAATAAATCTACAAAGTTTTTAAATCAAACAAATAATAGGCTATAGAGAATCATATATAAAACCAAAATAAATCATGCAAATTAAGTTTTTCAGAAAATGGTCAATTTACGTTGACAAATAATGTTCCTAATACCGGATAGGGTATCCGATATTAGGATAACGTAAAAAACTAGCCATCGGGCAGAAATCACAAATGTATGTGTCTTCTTTGTCTATATTGGCACGTCGGCATGAGCCCACCTGAAACATTTTGAGCACTGAATCCATTGTTCACCGGGTATCTTCAGAGAGGTCCAGAACAAAACATACATTCTGCTTCCTCTTCCCCAATGTCACGTCCATGTCGAATCATCATCTAAAATTAGTACTTCATCTTCTTCAGATGAACTAAAAGATTCGCATTATTAACACTAGCTTCTAACCTCGTTGTCATTGCTTTTAGCAATAGATTTTCCCTTTTGATTTGTTTTTTTAGAAGGATTACATTTGTCTGTTTTCAATTTTGGAATTCCCTTTGAAGTACTTGTAATCACGGCAGCAGATCCTTTTCTGGACTTTCTTTCTTTATCACTAGACTTGTAAAATGAAGTGGTCGGCAAAGGCCTAATATCTTGGGGCCGCACTCTTGGATCTCTGGAATTGGAAATGTTTGTAGGAGTCACATGCCTTGGAGGAGTCACACCCCTTGGAGAAGTCACATGCCTTGGAGGAGTAACATGCCTTCGAGGAGTAACATGCCTTGGAGGAGTAACATGCCTTGAGGAGTCACTTGCTTTTGTTCTTCAGCATCGGGTAGATTTGTAGCTGGAATTCGGTCACCTTCCGCTTGATGGTGAATAGCAAAGTCGTGGTCTCGAAAAATGTGCTTATTAAATGGAAAGATACCGCTCTTTCGAAAACCATTTATAGCAATTTCAGCTGTAGCACATCTTACATACGCTCTTCCAAGCAATTCGCAAACTTTATAGCTGGTGACCACTCTTCCAGGGTTGTTTCTGATCGTCCAAGATTAATAAAACAGGATCAGCTTCACTTGGCTTAGCGTGGCTAATAAAATGTTGTAACCAATTGGTAAAAATGTGGCTCTGAATCCAGCCAGACACATGGCAGGCAGCAATTGTCCCTGGTGGAGCGTCATTGAGTAATTCTGCCTTCATGTTTTTTCGGGGAAATATGACCATTGGAGGCACTTTCTGCAGAGGTAATTGCCCCTACTTGCTTTTTACCTTTTAAAGTGATTATCCTGGTATGCTTGGATTGTACAGACGTTAACCTGTTTCATCTATGTTGTATATTCGACAGGGATTGAATTTTACCTTCTCCATCGCAGGTTCCAAAATTTTAAAAAATGAGATTTACATTTTCTTCTGTGAATCCCTTGATTCGGGCAGTTGATAAACCCTGTGGTCTCCTAAACGTTAGTTCAGGGTGCCTTTTAAAAACGAACGCAACCATTTGTAACCTGCTCTTTCCTGATTCTTTCAAAACCTATGTTTTAAATTGTTCCGAATGGCTAATTGAAAGGCTAATCTTCGAATATCAGAAGCTCGCAATCCGTAAAATCTTTTATCCATTTCTAGACAATAATCAACCAAATCCGCTTCAATTTCTTTAGGCAACACTGGTGGACGTCCTAGATTGGTTTGAATAAGCTCTTCAGGTGACTTTATTTTGTTTTTTACGTAGTCTTCCAACGTGCTCTTGGGTACTTTAAAAGTTCTTGAAGCTAGCAAGTATCCCATTTCTTTATTTTTAACCGCAGTAACAGCTGCAAGCATGGATTTACTATCCCACGTCTTTCGTTTTTGTTTGGGTTTCAATGACATTTTATTTCTAAAATTAAGAAAAAGTGTAAGATAGAAAATTAAATGAGCAGGTGTAGCACAAGGATTATAGCATAAATCTTTCTTTTTGTCGACGAAAACATAAAAATTTAGTTATTAATAAGGCCTTAGCTACGTAGAGATTATATAGACAGATAAGAAATATTTTGTCCTAATATCGGATATCTGATATTAAGACAACGTAACCATCCGATATTAGGCAAATTGTCTCCTGTTGAAGGTCAAAGTCGTGGAACAAAGAAAACTATAATAATCCATTGTTCGCATGCACTGAATTGAAGTAGACATATTATAGACTAACTAAACTACAGAGACAAATTTAAAAACTTACCTGAATGTCTAAAATTACGTTTCAACTAGCACGTGTAAAAACTCGGAATGTGACAGTTCGGTATAAGTGACTCTAGAGCCATCTATGTTTTATCAGATACACTAAAATATTATTCGGTAATCAGATGAGACAGGTTTCTTTAAAAAAGAGACTATCCGATATTAGGCAACTATCCGATATTAGGGCACTTTACTCTAGTGAAAAGTGTGTTGATGTAAGTTTGAGAGAGTGGGAGAAACTCGAGAAAGTTTTGGAAGTGGACATTAGGATTAGAGAAGGAAACACCAGGTTATATAGTATAGAAGAACTGAAGCTGGAAAAGGACCAAATATTAATATCTAATTAATATAGTTTCATATTTTAAAATATTATGTGTCACAATTTCTATAATATTTGCATAATATTGTGATGAACATTTGTAAAAACATTAGTATATACGACCTTCAACAAAATATTAATCGATTTAAATACTATAATAAAAGTTGACGTTGATTCCTCTAAATGCAAATGTACAAAATTTTATATACAATTAAATTGCCAGTTGTTTGGTATAAACTCAGGTTCACAATTAAATCAATTTAAATGCGAATATAACCATCAGTAAACTTCGACTTTTACCTACACTTTTTGATACACTACCGGTTGCTATTGGCAGTGGAACAACAGGTACTTTGTCTGTCGTTGAGCGGGCCAAAATTAAAAGTAAAATTATAAAATATATATTTCACACTAGGTCTATAGCAATTTTTGTTTTTCCCATTTAAACGACGTTTAGAGAAATAATAGTATGTTTTATTTGAACTAAAGCAACTTCTGTAGTAAACCTTCACACTCGTCATTACAAGTATTGGTTTAACTACTAATAAGGTAATAAACAATCATGTAAATCATGTAGAAAGGTGCATAATTACTAAAAGCGCTAAAACTATTTGAACATATACAAAATTTACTAGTTGAGTAACTACTCTTCAAAATATAATATACATAGTACTCATATTACATATAGAAAGCCACCTCATACCTCGTAAGTCGCGTGTAAAGTGACGCAAGGTGAAACTACACTAATTTGAAGTTAATGTCATTATTTGTACGTGGGGTTTTTTTCTTCTGCCTCCCTCCCCATAAACAAATTATTCAACGAAAACAGATATTTTATAGGTTTATTATCTGTATGTCATATAGATTATTAGATAGGTTTCCTTCGGGCCTTTTGTAACGCAAAATCTTCTATCACATCGTTAAAATCAATTTCTTGAAGTTTCAGTTATTTTGATCTTCCAAAATGTATTGATGTGTTGTGTGCCACATGGTACACGTCTCGGCCCTTCACATTAATTTCTTGCAAAACATCATTTACAATGTTAAAACAAGAACCTCTTCCGGGTTTGCACCTTATCGAAATGGTAACCGTAATTGTCAAAGTTCCGCTACGTATCGTAAGAGGTTAAACTTGAAACAAACAACTTGAAACAAACTATTACTATTACAACACGGTCCAATCCCGGAAGACGATTTTGTTTTAACAATTACTCCGGCCTTGGAAGCCTCAATTTTTACATCATTCTCCATGCTCATCAGAGATAAACATTTTAATCGCTTCTGACTCGTACTATTCCGAGGTTCGTTTTTGATTAGGTTGAGCTTTGAAAATAATTTTTTCCATTGGTATTGGTAATTATCAAAGACAAGAAAATCCTACATTTGGAAACGTCTCGACAAGATTATCACTTTTCAGAAGCTAATAAATATCGTGAATGTGATTAATAAGCATTTTTCTTGTAAAATATAATGATTAAAATGCTCACATTCTACCATTCCACCAGCAGTTCTTTTTCATTGACATCGTCTAAAATTCGGCAAATGACAATGAATTTCCCCTAACACTCAATCTGGAAAAGAACCCGAACAATTGAGTAGTTGATCGTAAGCCTTCTAACGCTGTTGCAGTTGAGCGATCAATGTGTCGGTAATTGGAAGATAGACCTCAATTCTGAGTTTCTCGCGGCCCGGAAACTGGGTATCAACTATAGCTCCATCGAAGAAAATCTAACTGGAGCACAATTGTCTTGAACGGATTGTATTAGTTTCGTTTTTGAAGTCCGAGTAAATCTGTTTTGAAGTAGCTTCGTAGATCTCGAACTTGTCGCAGTTTGATCCTTCATAAACGCAGGCAAGGAGCGCTACATCAAGAGGAATAATTGTCACTCTGTAGACTCTTTGATGTCTCGTTGCACCTGACCAAACTGTTGCTCTACACCTCGGTCAGCAAAACACTGTTCAACATTTGCATTTTCTTCATAAAGCCACGAGATTAGTTTTGCGTTTTCGGCAGTTGTTCTTGGTTATCCAGTTTTCAGAACCTTGATGATGCTTGGATAGCTCTTCTATAATGTTGATAAAGCATCCGCGTGTGCCGACTAACTGATATCTGAAAGACGTTTCATGGCAGTCCTCTAAACTTATAACTTTTCTTTTTAAGAAAATATTCAACGGTATCCGACAAGAACGCTGCTCCATGCCGTTCCGTTGGTAGAAATTCAGGAAATGTTTTTTAGAGAACATTTCTTCATGTACCGCACGACGAAAGTGAGCTGATCGACGTGAGAAATATAGGGATAGAACGACGCTCCTGAAGTAGTTATTCGCTTCCTTTAGTTCCAAAATAATTTTGCTCAATACTTGCTGTCCCATTATAGCAAATTTTAACATCAGTTCTTTTATAACATTTTTTTTTAATTCCTGGTGTAGGTAACAACTGTTATAATAAGAAAGTTGTTATCTAAGTATTTTTATTTCATTGTTGTGATTAATGCTATAGAAAGATTGGCGGGAATGTGCTGATAATTTGTTGTGGTAGCTGTTGTAGACAATTTATATTTTTTACTAATTTAAAATAAATCCGTGAACGGATGAAAATTTGTGCTAGTGACGTCAACAAAATTTGCTGTTTCTTAAAGATTAATGACACAATTTTAAGAGAAATTTCGAAAATTCATAACTTTGTTATTATCAAACTTCAATTCTGATTATCTTTTTATATCAATTGTATTTAACATAAGTCACTCCCATATAAAATTGAAAACACACTTTATTGGAGAATAGCTTTTTTTATAGAAATAAACAGACAGCTGAATTCTTTTCTTATGTCAATATTGTGTTAAACACTAACAATACCTCTTCGTATTTTGCGGCTGAAGGAGACATATTGAAACATAATTAGTTTATTCAAAATAAATCTACCTCTCTTTAAAATTATTTAAATACAAGTTGACACATTAAAAAGAATTGTAATGCAATCCATATTTCCTTAAGAAGTGAAATAAAAGTTTCGAACTTTAATGTACGTTGAACACCAGAAGCTTTTAATGTTAAAGCCACTAAAGGAAGGTAATGCAAGGTACCACGTTATACTAACCTCCCTCTTGATTATTACGTAATTTTTATCTCAATCTTAGCATCGAAGTTGAGTTGTGTCCGATGCGCCAAGTAATTGGGTCAGGTCGCATGAAAACGTCATAGAAAATATCAAAAACTGCGTCAGTTATAGTTCTTGTGCAGTTTTTGGTGTTTCTTTTTCTTCTTAAAATAGACCCTCCAGTTTCATTAGTTGTTAATCTTATTAATTAAACAATCTTAATTATTAAAATTATTGAAATTTATTAATTCTAACAGTTTCTTAAATTGGTTATGGTAGTCAGAATTTTAATGTTTTAGTGCCTTTTTTGACAACAACAATTCTATTGTGCTAATGAAAATGTGGTAACAGCATTTTTGTTGTAGAGTCGTTCAGGATTTCAATTGATGTTTTTGATCAGTCATTAGTGATCACGGCAGATTTATTATCAAGGAAACATTTTTAAATAATAACGAAACAAGGGGAATAATATTATGTGATGGGACAAGGGACTAAAGTGATTTCCTAATCTTTAAGGGATTAACGCAGTTTAGTTCTGTGTTCATTATTTATGCACTTCAGTTTTTTGATACATGTGAAGGGTACAGTGGAATAATGATCAAAATCACATTTTCCCTCAAATTGAGTTAAACTTCCAAATTTATAGTTTACAAAGTGTGATTAAAAATATACGATTAAAGTTACGTATCCTTTAGATAAACGAATCATACTCCATCCGTCTACTGGATACATTATCAAGGTCCATAATATCTGAATCGCAGACTACTGTGAACTTGAAGTGTTCAAGAATCACACTCAGGAGTTTCCAAAGACGTTCGTTCTTTGGCAAAATAAGTAACTTGCACTTGCACAATAAAAAACTATGCACTCAACTAATTTAGCTTGCTACGAATTATCCCAGTGCATCATAATAGTTGGATTTGCGAATTGTTTTTAAATTTTGTTTCAAACTTAATAAAATCATTGATTATAAATAAAACCACAATTTAATTTGTAAGAAACCAAATTTATTTGCCTCAACACACGTTATAACATCATATGGTACGTTATCATAAAAACGAGGTTTTTTAGTAAATCGAAGTTGAAGCTATTTTGTAAATCCCTATTTTTCGAAAATGAACTTGTTTTGAGGGATCTAATCTCGAAGTGTATTTATAAAACAATAAAAATTTTATATTATCCTTAAAAGTTTGCATCAAACTAAACAAAAACATGTATAAGATAAATTTATTTCAAAATCTGCAGCACATTGAAAATAGGTTAAATTTTATGAAATTACCCGAAAACTAGTTACAATCTTCTCCTGAACGATCTAAACTTTTGTATATTTTTTTTCGAAAATAGAAATTTTATCAAGTAAAACGCGACCAAGTTGAGGTCAATCAGTTAAATGCACTCTGAAAATTAAATTGAATACAACTTATGATAAAAACATCATTTTAATTGTGCTTATTATTTACATAAACAGTTTATTCCGCTTCGGACCCAGTTGGAAAACAAAGATGAATTTGCTGAGTTTTTTTAATTGAGAAGGACGTCCTCGGTTGTAATTCGCTTCGAAAGTTGATTCTAAGAAGAATAATATAACATAAATTTACTGATAAAAAATATACTGAGTCAATTGTATTTAATTTTGAATATTCTTTTCAAAATTAATTAAACCAAAACTTTTAGTAGGTACCTTCTAATGACAACTTTTAATGTTCAATAACAAATAACAAAAAGTTGTTAAACGACTTTTCAATTTTCTTAGAAACCCTTTTGATCGCTATACAGGGTGATCTGCGTAGAGCGTGCATTAAATTTTTTTTAACTTTTAACTAAATCAGAAACTTTTCGTTCTACCTAAAATATTTATAAGACCTAGCTATACAGAATGTGTCAAAATTGCTATCAACTTTCTTGTTTTAAATACAAACCTATAATTCTTTTTTACATGAGCCGATTCGCCATATAATTCTGAGTTTATATCCACCTAATTTATGTTATCTTATCCTTGACCGTTTTTGACATATGTGCATTTCCAAATCAAATTAATCTATATAGTAGTTAACGAAGAAATTTGTATCGCAAATCAGTTGAGATTATAAAATTAAATTTATGAAGCAGGTGGCTGAAAATCCAAGCTTACTCTGATGTCCTACTGGTTGTTCTATTTTGTACCATATGGGCACAGGCAATTTTCAAATATCACAATAATTTAGGGTAGATTGCTTAAGCATTTCCTATACCCAATTTCTATCCCTATCGAGTTATTCAATAAAAATCAAGAAATTCCTTCTAGTCAGTTTTTTTCTTTGTTTTTTAAGTGAATAACTATGCCATGAAATAAACAACAATATAACTGTTTAATGAAAAATATGGATTCCTATTTAATTTTGAAAAAGAACAAAACTATATAATATTAACGAACATTTTTTTCGTACTTAATATTATAAATCTAACAATAATTTTCTGGAAAAAATTAACTTAACGATGCCTTGTTTTAATGCACGCTCTAGGCAGATCACCCTGCATACGTACGCTACATGAATGCATAAGCTTAATGTTTATCTCATCAATTTGGAATTGAAAGAAAACCTTAACGGGTAAATAAAAATAATAGTAATTTGCTTACCTTCTTTCTAGAATTTTACAGGCACTGATTTTACACTTAATAATTTACTTGTATTGTTTAAAATAATTTCGGAGGGTAAAAAAAGTTTTTCACATATTATCTTCTTTCCTAAAGTGTCAATATCCATAACCGCCAATACCAATTTTTCTTCGCTTTACACATTTTTGTAGGAAATTTTAAAAAAACGTATGTCTACGGCATCTACGATATTCTTTTATTATTTGTGTAACTGACGTATTCATATTTACTAATTGTCACAAAAATTATATAATGCAGTAATCAATGCAGTATCTTGTAACAATGCAGTAACTTCGAACCTCAAACCATTTTCATATTCTTATTCAAAGAAATCCGCAACGAGAAAGGTAGGGTGAAACTGACA
Organism: Abscondita cerata; assembly: GCA_030710515.1. Classification (NCBI taxonomy): domain Eukaryota; kingdom Metazoa; phylum Arthropoda; class Insecta; order Coleoptera; family Lampyridae; genus Abscondita; species Abscondita cerata. The sequence continues at coordinate 82,172 of JALBCR010001441.1, read as the reverse complement.
TAAAAATAACGGAGGGGGAAACTGAGAAATCTCGTCGCAATTGGATGGTAGAGCCATCTATGTTTCGTCGTACTTTTGTGTCGTTTTCGTCCATACAAGATGCGTATCTTTCCGAAGTTTATAATCAATGCTAATATGAAAAAATTTACTTCATTTTCCAGGGTTGAAGCTCACCAAAACTTTTGAAACCATACTACAAGGCAAAGTGCTGGTTTGTTACACGTTCAATATGTGAAACTAATGCTTCTCAGAAACAAACCCCAATCTATTAACCTACACACTTCTTATAATGATGGATGTTGGGAAAGTTACTCAGTTCTTAATAAGAAAATGATTCAATACAAAGATTATCTGCAAATCGAGTGCCTATTTCAAATGAAAAATTCAAATATTTATAATTTTTGGAAAAAATTGTGGTGATGCAACTCTGGAGTATTATTCAAATTTACACGATTGATGCTCAAGTTTATGATATAAAATATCCAGTTACATATTACCAGAAATACATCATCTCCCCCGGAATGTATAAGGCCCAGATGATTCTATATTTGCATATGAACTTCCCGAAGTTGCCGATAGGTGGCGATACGTGTTACATTATTATAATATTTTAGTTTCCTGTTATTTTCACACCTAACACTCAATTTAAAATTAAAGATTAATTCAAACAAACTGAATAGTATATCCTAGTAATATTTATACAAATGAAATATTAAAAACTTAAAAAAATTATTTTTAAATTATTGCGTTGTTCCGTCGTGTGGTAACATTTTTTCCGGTATTACAGCGCGCAGCCATCTTTGATGAAATATAATCGATTCTGAATCGATATCCATCACGACACTATAATCGGGATATTCAATCAATGACGAAACCGGATCACTGAACAGCGATCGTTTTTATTTGGTTGTGATTTGTTATTTTTTCTTTTTAATATGAACCATATGGTTTTAATTTTATTTTTAGCAAAATAGTTTGTATTTAGATGTATAATTTTTTTCCGTGAAAAAATAATTGACCTGTTTAATTTAGTTTTGTTTTTAATAGCGTTTCAAACATTAACTTGCGTTTTTCTGGAAACGATGTATTGTGACTTTCATTTTTTATTTCCGTGTACCCTAGTACCCTTTATATAATTAAGAAAAACATGGATACAAAGTTAAAGAAAATGTGAAATTTAATTTTACAAACTATGGTAGAACATCAGTTAATAAAAAATAGACTTTATAAAACGTCAAATTAATAGTAGATTATTTTACTAGGAGTTAAACAATATAATCGTTGAGCTTAAAAGTTTAAGCGCAATAATTATGTTTTTAACTCCAGATAAAATATACTATTTTTTTCTTCAAGCGTGTATTGCTGGTTTTTATGTGTTATTTTCAAATTTTCGAAAATTCTTGAAAGTTTATATTTTAAATGGCGTTTATTCTCGACGTAAACAGTGTTGGTACCTCTACCGGCAAACTAAGTTACTAATTGAGCGTAACACAATAACGAGGTACCAACCTTCAATGTTGTAAAGTAAAATTACATCCTTTTAGCACGCTTAGACAGAAAAAAGCATTTTTAGCGTCTGCCAGTAGTTCAACAATATGCCGTTTTAATGTCGCTTGAAGAAAAATATGTGTAAGTGTATGCAGATCCAGTGTTTTATTACGGGAAACAGCATGTTTATTTTACTTTAAATCCCTTGATAAACTATTTTAATTCCTTTGAGATTTAAAATGGTACTTTAATCTTCGACAGGGTGGACTTGGTTTTAATGTATAAATTATTTATTACAACATTTTTTGTCTACAAACTGAATTATTTATTTTTAATCCGGTTTTTGAGCTTAATTTTAATGAACATCTTCATGGTATATTTTTGTCAATGTGGAAAGGTTCATTTTTAAGACGTTTTGTATACGATTCGTGTTTACTCTTCAGGCTTCTAATTTATTCGAAAAAGATACAATTTCTTTCGTCCATTTTCAATTTGAATGAAGAATATTATTTTGTTTATTTTGTCGAATAGTTGTGATAAACGTTCTAGTGAAATAAAATTGCAATTAAAATCATAAGAACTTTCTTTTAGGCAAGACAGAACAAAAATTTTATCTTGAGGAAGTCTCACGTTTCTTTTATTCGTCAAGTGCGACGTCAGACACGGCTGGTAATTATACTTCGGTCTGCTGAAAGTGCTTGAAGAGGTCACACGACTCCAAACTGAAGCATCTAAATATATCTACCAAACTGGAAATTCATTTCAAACGTGCAGTATTATTCAGAAAATGTAACAACGTGTGTAACACGTATGCATACATGCCGTCATTTATTTCGACGTACAACAATTTCTTTTACCGTTCACAATAACGGCGTTTATTACCAGACATACTTTTTATTTCTCATCTAACTCTATCTCTCTGTTTTTCAAATATAATATAATTCGGGCGAGAATGTGCGAAAAGGTCGTTATTATTCCCACAACGCATTTGTCGGTTCCATTTCAATGGTTTTTCTATTCATTTTAAGTATAATCGGAAATAAGAGTTACTTTTCCTCTACACTCTATCAAGTTTGATTTATAAAACATTTATTTAAATTTCTTGTCTCACTTCCGCACAATCATCGATTTTGCATAATAAACCGTGAAGAACCGTCTTTTACTAAATGTTGGTAATTTAACTACACGTGGGTGTGTAAGAGAAGTCGAGTGAAAATATTGTGATTCGTGATATGGAGGACAACTACGACAAAAAATGTAACGAAATCGGCTTTTTGCCTGAATTTTCCAAACTCGAAGTTATTCAACGAACTTTAAAATATTCTGGATTCAAACCTGTAAGTTTATTGAAAACATTTTTTATTCGTTTTGATAAGTTTTCATTCAACAGTTTTTTCTTAATACATTTTGAATGAGAAAAAAAGTGAGAATCGGTTACTAAAAATACTGAAAAAAATATGGTAAGAAGTTTGCATATGAGTGAGTGGTAATTCCCAGTTATTTTTATTATGTGCAATAAATATCTTTTAATGTATGAAAGTAAAGTGTTATAAAAAATACGTTCTTTGAGAGAGTCGCATGAAGGTATTTTAATTCTTAATGTGATTCGTGTTGGCTAAAGTTGTGGTGAAACCATACTTTTCTACAAATGTTCGTAATAGGAATCCTTATAGGTATGTCCCTGTGTGTTAATGGTTTATTAAAATAAATAGATTTTCTTATTTTGATTTTAGTTGGTTATAATTTAAATAAACACAACTTTCATTTAAACTATTTTTCATCCGATAAGTAAATACTGAGATATGACAGTCACATGATACTAATTGTTTTAACAATATCTGAAAGAATATACAAAAATAAGGTATGCGATTTTTTTTCTTCTTTTTCGAACAAGACTGTGTTTTTTCTTAAAACGTTTAATGACAGCGAACGCGCTGCGTATATGCAGGTACCTGGTACCTGGACGCTGGACCTGTCTTAAGGGTTATGCTTTGTTGAAACAGTTAGATAATTTTATTTTTACTTTTCTATAAAAAATTTTGTACAGTTTCTGTGCACTACTCGTAGACGTTTATTTTATCTTTCGAGCAAAATGTTTTATGCTGTTAACACTTTCATTCACACAAGGTTCATAGTTATTTTAAAGAAATTTCATTTGAATTAGAAACTAGTGCTATAGGTAGATATATTTTGCATCTGAAGAACTATTTAATTTGTTTCTGTTTCTCGAACGCTCTTCAAAAAAAAATGAAAACTAATTAATATGTGAAATATTTAATAAAAAATGACACCATTGAATTTTTATGGTTTTCAATTTAATTAAGCCTCCTTCAGGAACAAGTGTGGGGTTTTAGAAGTCGTTTAAACATCGCGTGCTGTAAATTCGCAACGATTTCAGTATTATTATCTACCGGAAAAATAAATTCTTTTTAAAAAAATATAATACTACAAAATATTGGGAGCGCATTCTTCTTCATATTTACTTGGGGCACTATGTATAAGTCTGCATATTTTTAAAAGATCGGCAAAGATAATCAAAATGATTCTACTAAAATGGTTTTCCACTGTCTCAACTGTTTACTGGTTAAATCATCTGCTTTAAGTTTTAACCAAACTATTAAAATCCTAAAAACATGGCAACTGTCACATATCCTTGCAAAGTAATTTTTTTATTGTCAGATAATTACTATTAAGTTATTAGTTTTTTTCCTATATACATTTTTGTGAAGATTGTCAGATAGTACCAACGTCTGCACCTTTTTTTAAGTAATGATGTTAAGGAAAACTTAGGGTATAGGTAAACGGCAACGTTTCGCTACTAATGGTTCAAGTCAATAAATTCATTTAAATATAATATATAGTTGATTCATTAGGCCTAAGCCAATAAACTAATTTATTGGCGTACATTTCGTTAACACCATTAACATATATTCAACTTTTTTTAATAATTTACATTTTTTATATAAATTTTTTTTATACATTTTCATACGTTGTTACATGCACAAATAAGTTAACGACAGTTTCGAGTCAAAAACGTAACATAAATAGGGATTGCACAATAGCTCAGCGGGAGAAGGGGGTGGTTCGTGAGATAAATTGTTTTCGTGAAATAAAACGGTCGAGTAACGGGATGCAAAACCGTCAATAGATAAATTTGTCACGATGTAATTTAGCTTCCAGCCCTTTTGCCGGAAGTTCGTCTAGAAGGATACTTTTTGATAGACTTGCCTTGAAAGTACTGTCACAATCTGCACAAAAAAAGGATCAAACATAAATTAAAAAAGATTGTTACAATGTAACATTAACCAAATTTATTGCATTTTAAAAGAACACAAACATAAAAAAATAAACACTACTAAATAAATGATCAATAGGGCAAACGCGTGATTAACGATGTTAAACGAAATCTAATTGATCACATGATCGATATTTTTATTGAGAAAATACTTATCTAAATACATTAAAAGAAAAATGTAGTACATTCTTACGAATCAATACAAAATAATTCAACCGTAATAACATAATATTACGCGCCTCGTGTAAAGAGTTTAAATTCTTCATCTGAATAAAGATTAATAAATCAATACAACGAATTTTATAAAACCATTCTTAACGATAACGTTTAAATACTTAACATAATAAACATCTTAAGAACTTGCAGTAAACGGACGATAATTCTTGCAAATAAACACCCAAAAACTGGCGTGACATAAATTCTTTATAGAAAGCGACCGAAATTGGTATGTTGTAACGATAAGGTTCTTTTCAGAGAAATGCTACACTGCGTAGGTAATTATGTATGTATTTGGAAAGCTTCTATAAATCCGCATTACGCGAACCAGGCCGGATACTTGAATACTCCCTAAGAACGACGAAAACTGAATATTTCGTTCTGAAGTACGCTCATAATTCGCAATTGCCAAACGGGTAAAAAGACCCTTACCTAATATTTCACAACACGAGACTTTTTTTTATTTAATTTATTTAAGATGTAACTCTCGTTACATCTTGAAGTGAGTACTGCTTACAGCAAAAACGTACGTAAAATTTGACTAACTTAACGCAAAAACTCCCCCTTGTCAGACGACATAAATTTGCGAAACGAAACTACAATGAACCCATAGATACAGCAAACGAAGCTAAGTGAAAAATTAGACTAACGGCATTAGGGTACTGGAAGATGGAGAAGGTCATGGTATAAAAATTGTTATTTGGTGATCATGTGGCGGTAGTATTAGACACTGAAGAAAATGACTGAATAACTAAACCAAATATAATTGTCATGTAAATATGAGATCATAATAAAAGGGAAAAAGGCAGAACAATAAGAAGAATTTAAATATTTGTGAACAATAATAAAAACAATTGGAAAAGTAGAAAAAAACAATAAATTACAAAATAGCAAAAGTGGGAAGAATTCGCACCGGAATGAAAAACTGCAGATGAATATCCTCGTAAGAATTCTCATGTGGAGAAATGAAATACTCTGGTTTCAACTTCCCGACGTTTGCTTTATGCGAGCTTCAAGGGTTCTTGAAAAATTAGGAATTGAAAGTCACATGTAACATTAAAATTTTAAGTATTAACTGCCATTAATCAATGTGATTAATGGTTTTTAAACTATTTTATAGACTGAATGCTGGAATTTTAATTTTATTGTTTAATGTTAGATGTGACTTTCACTTCCTAATTTTAACAAGCATAGCAAAACGTCGGCAAAACCAGAGTAGTGGTCTTTGATTTCATCCCTCCACCTGAAGGAATGGACCACTGTGTATGTAGAATAAATGAACATATAACTCCAGAACATAAAATTCGAAAGACACCATATAGTGAACAAATTGTTATTGATGAAAAAACTCCCAAATTATTTCATCGAAGTTTATGCTGCTTCGGAAGGTATATATTACAAAATTGAAATGAATTCATTTTAGGTGGTTGCAAACACAACGTTGCCTTTTTGTTTTGTTTGCACAGAAGAAGCGAGGAACTATCTTTAACTTCTACAGGTTGTTACTGGAAACAATCGAAACTTTCGAAACCATGTATTGTAGAAGACGATTTGAATACGATACTAGGCAACCCAATTGACTTAGATTTTGAACATAAATATACAAACCTAATTCAAAAAGTTATTGCTTAAATGAATAAAAAAAGCAACGGTTCAATTATTCAAATTGTAAAGGGAACTGGAACTTCTGGATCTATTCATTCGGCATTAGTTGAATTCTTGACCAGTGGTGGAGATGAAGATGCAGACAGTTTCATTCAATATTGAAAATTATTATAAATGAAAACATTATGGAAAATGTTGCAAAAACACTAAGATGCGGTCATCATCTACATTGTGGCATGAAATGCGTTTTGGTAGAATAACTGCATCGGTTTTGTATACCAGCTCAAGGGCAAAGAAACTCGATGGTACTATAAGGGAAAATATTTTAGGTGCTTCATTTCCTTTGAATCTTCATCCTGTGATTCGAGGAAAATTTAGAAAAAGGAGAAGTAATTAGAACGGCAGAAAAAAATAAAAAAATCTAAATAAAGGATGCAGGATTGTTATTAAGTTAGGAATACCCAGTATCACCAGACGGAATAACTGAAGAATATGTTATAGAAGTGAAATGTCTTTTTAAGGAGAAAACTATTAGAAACTATATATATAATGGTGTCATTGGAACGAGGTACAGCCTACAAATAATGCTACAAAGGTTTTATGCTAATAAACGAAAGGACTATTCTGTGTGGAATCCCCCACTTTTGAACACGACAACAAAGTTGACGTTTATGAAGTGCTCCTAGACGAAAATGAATTGTTTCATATTTACAACTGGCATTAACTTTTTGGAAGAAATCTATTTATCCACAATTGTTGACAAGTTATAAACTTTAAAAGGCAGTGATGTATTATCGTGATCTTATATATTATATTTATTATATTAAACACAGGCGGATACAAAAATTGCGTTACATGCCGAGCATTTCAGTTATGTAAAAATAAACGACTGTACGCAATTTTTCTGGCTATAAGTTTAATCCTATAATCATATAACACCAATACCAGCTAGATATAATAGAACTTGTATCAATTTTTTAACAATTAAATTATTCAGTTCAGTGTCATTTTAATACAATCTGGGTTAAAAAAAAGGTGTGTACATTATTCCTTTCTTGCGTTTATTCATTATGAGTCATTGAATTAATTTTGAGTTTATTATTAACAAAATATGTACATAATATCAAACTACAAAATCGGTTCTTGAAAATACATACTATAATTACTACTTATATAATTTATTAATGAAACTAAATTATAATTATCGCATGCGCGAGGTTTTAACATTGCAAATTATCTTACACGTCTTATAACACGTTTGATGTGAATTCTAGTAGAGGCAATTTGTTTGCTTTCTGTCACTTCCTTTGAGGCTGGACTTTACTTGACCGTTTACTGAAGCTGGCCTTATAAGTTTAAAATTTTTTTGAAAAAGGAACTGCTCTACATGTTTAAACTCTCGATCAGTCAGAACTTCAGCACCTTCTGGTAAAACTCTAATGTACCCAGATTTTTCAGCAATTTGTTTATCACTAATTCTTTCAGGGTATGCTAAGGATATATAGTTAACAAACCCACTTGGAGTGCTTGAAATCAAAAATTTTACGTTATTACACTGTTTATATTCTGACCAGGTATTCGCTTGCAGTATCGGATTGGATGGTTTCTCTATACTAACTTTGAAACAATCTATTATTGATTGTACTTTACCATAACGTGCTCTAAATGGAAGTGGTAGTTGAAGTTGTATTTGAAAGGTGGATGGCCAAAAAATAAAGTTGTGCAACATTTTTGCCATTTTTGGAACACTTCCCACAAAAATTCTCTGTACTTGAGATTGGCTTATACCAAAACTAATACTAAGCCGATAGTATGTATCATCCAACCGAATTTTCTTCAATGTAAGTAAGATGTCTCGATGTATAAGTTTACATTTGTTACTAACGACACTGACCAATTCATACACATCCTTAGGCAAACCCATAAAAAAACGAGGATTTTTTCCATGTAAAAGAATGTACATTCTCTACTTCTTTCTTTATGAAGATCTTCATTAACACTGTCTTTATCTAAAGACAGGTGGTATTCTTCACTAACACTGTCGGTAACTGTTGTACTAGAGGAAGTCGAAGTAAATAACTTTGTTGAGGTGAATCAAACGATGCATGTTGTGAAGAAGATGTCTGTAGTGAAGTAGATGGTCCAGTTTTTATTATTGGTGGGCTTTTAACGGAATCCATTCCCATAGTTTCGGTTTTTTTAGGAGATTCAGTTTCCACATAATCAACATTAAAACTTCGTTTAACGCCAAACCAATAAGTATGGGAACAGTTACTTTTTTCAAAATAAGCTTGACACCAGTTGTTGTAACAAAACTCCAGTTTTCGAAATCATTTGGTGTCTAAAATTAAAAACAAAAGTGTACCTTCAGTATTTTTTTTTAGATCTTTTCACTTTCAACATGCTTTAGTTTAAATAAAGCATTTAATTAGGGTGATACTTACATTAAAATGGTCCTCGCAACAGAAAAGAGCTGTTCGATGTTGCAGTTTCTTAATATTATGGCCCGCAGCCTTCCACCATTTTTCTCTAACAGAAAATTTATAGGGCACAGAAATAAAACACTTTTTAAAATCGTTAGATTCAACATTTGCTTTTTGGGGATTTTGTTATAAAACTGTAATTCCAAAACAACGATATAAAAATACAGTGAATTGTCTTCAAAAATTGAGGTTAAGGTAATAATTTACATTAACAAACTAACATTGTTGCCGGATCTTATCTTCTTTGATTGGATAATGAGATGTGACGTTGCATAACGTTAACCAGTTAAATACAGCGAAAAATCAAATATTTTAAAACTAATATATCAATTTTTGTACAAAATACGTCTTTTCAACAGGTTTTTTTATTATTAACGAACTAATGTTTATGCACAAAACACGATTTTATGATTAAATTTAATTTTTTTTATTTATGGGATAGGCCCATTGCGAGTGTTGACCATAACATTGAGTAATTTGCCTACAAAGTTGACAACTTCATTTTTGAACACAGCTCCAACAGCTTATTTTTTTCATAATAATAATAATTTTTAGAATTTCGAGTTTTCAGTCGGTTTTCGAACGATCGGCGGAAAAATAGTATGTGTACATTTTGCGGCACATCGCTGTGAAATGTTACATACTAAGTACACAATATACTATTGTTTGTTTATTTGTTGTAGAGAATTGTATTTGTTCTGTGGTTGTTATGTTGTTGAAATTACCAACTACTATTTTCAAATTGAATCTGACAATGATTTATGTACTAATTAAGAGGTTATTGGACCACATTTTTTATTTCTATATGAAATTCGATAAATTAGTCTACGCAACTAGTTAGATAAATAGTTTTCTGAACTTATAGGGTTTAAATCTCACTTTTCTAAACTCTTTCCGAATTATACTTTTACATTTGATTTCAGATCTATTTATGAATGAAACTCGTAGTGTTGTGTACATGCTTGTTTTATTTATTTGAAAGTTTTGTTTTCTTTCAATTTTTATTTGAAATACAAGCAGATAATATATTAATATTGACATCAACAAAAACACTTTCTAAGTTAAAGTTTTTAATAATATTTCAGTTTTATTTCTTTTTAATGGGTTAATTTAAAAATTCAATCTTCGAGTTGTACCTTTCGACCGTTTCCTTCGTTGCAGCGAAGCACTTGCGCGCTATTTATTTTATACCTTGAACCTAACGGTAGTTCTACATTAACGATTATGAAAGAATTTAATTATACTAGCTCTAAACTAATATACATATTTTCTGTTACAGGTGAGTAGCTGAACTTATTCAGTTTCTTCTTGCGACTTACGTGACGGTATGTTAAATTTTATTCATCGCCTCCTTCTATTAACTAAGTTACATTGTTATCCAAATCTTAATCTGAATTGACATTACTGGAGAAATGATAACGTTTGTAAAAAGTAAACACGATAACCGGGTCAGGTAATCAACTTCTGTTGAAAGTTTTTCATGCCGCGATGTTCACTTACAGATCGGGGGGTACCTACTACAAATATTGATTTCATATTTTTAGAGTGCAGGCATAAACTTTTGGGATTATTAAATTTTTCAACCTTTGACTTCGTCGTAATGCTAGAGCTCCAGATTATTAATTCAAAATTATAAATAAGTATTTGCAGGCGTGTTGTTTAAAAAATTTATTAATAAAATGTTGGGGAAAAACTTCTACAGTTAAATGAAATTAACGACTGCACCTTGGGAATAAACTTTACCTGCGGGAGGAAAAATGACACTTTCCTTTCGTGTAATACAAATACTTATAAATAATGTAGATAGCGAATTTTCAATAATCTTTTGGTTTTATCTATTTTTATTGTGTCTGATATTTTGTTGCGAGGAACCGAGTTTCCGCGAATAATCCTTTAATCCGTTCAGAAAGAAATAACTTATCCGCAAACTAATTAGTTCTACACAATTTAATTCGATTTTTTTCTGAATCTTTGTTTTACATGAGAACGGTTAAAATGAATGTTTTCGAAAGTTTATTTATTATAGCTTTCGTAGAGAATATACGGTCAACATATTAATATTGTAATATGTTCATATTTTTTAAGAAACATTTTTATGCTGTAAGCAAATATTATAGTTCGAATTTCAATCGGAAATAATGTTAATATACAGGTGCAAAGTACAGGACCAAGTTCGGATCCGTAAGGGATCCCGCTATGAACAATCAAAAGATTGGAATGTTATTAATTAATTTTACTGCGATACGTTGATGAAAAGAACTAGAAATGTAACATTTTCTGATACTTTTTAAATCAAATCACCTATCACCAAAACAATGGACGTCATGGGAAATAATTTATTATATTACACTCATGAAATTTAAAACTTGGACACCACAATTTCTGTAAACAAAAGTTTGCACATTGTGAAGCGGGCTTAAGGGTATCATTTACAATTCTAACAGCAGGTAGTCTCAGCAGGGGTTATCTTATAGAAGGACTGTAGAATGAATCATTACACTAAGCACGTTTTAGAAAATAGGTAATTTACGTTGCTTACTTAATTTTTTCTTTAAAGAATATATTTGAAGGTATCGCTAATTAAACAAAGCTCGATTAATTATCGAATCAAAATTTTGTTTAGGAAATGTTTACAAAATAAAATTAGAAATAATTTTGATTTAAAAACGTCTACAAGCAATAACTTTTAAATTAAATCAAAAACTAAACATGGTTATTTGGGTTGACTGATTATTACTTATTTTTAAATAAATCTAACCTACTAATTATTGTAAGTTATTAAAAAATCATTAAACTCTCTATTCATAATATTTAGTCCTTACAAAATGTATATTTTATGACGTTTCATTTTTTCTGTAGTTAATATAAAAGTAAAAATAAAAACTAAGGCAATTCTTATTGTCAACGTATATATTTAGTTTTTGACAAGAATTTATTACATAATTATAATTAAGATACCAAGTTATAGTTTAAAATTAAATGAAAACTTTTTTTTAAATAAAGGTATTACTATATAAATAAATATAAGAAATCAATAATGGGTGTGACCTCCATTATTATTGATACATTCTTGGAGGGTCTGCTCATTGACGCTATCAAGGTATCAATATAATTAATATTAATCGTTTCCCATGCGGTATCAATGGCTGCAATTAGTGCATTACGGTTTACTGGTATAAAATTTGGCCCTTGTTGTCTTCGGATAACAGCAAGTATTCGAGCCCAAACATTTTCGATAATGTTAAAATCTGGGCTTTTTGCTGGCCAGGGTAACAGCTCCAAGTTATTTGCTTGTATCCAGTTGCGCACAACCTGCGAAGTATAGGGTCATCATATCCCGATAGTTAATTATCGAATGTTCCAAGAAAATATGTGTAAATAGTAAATGGAATCTACTAACGTAACGTTAAGTCGTTAATTATAGTTACATAACTCTCCTTTCATAAGATATAGTTCATATTAATATGCTTATTGTAAAGCTTCGTACACACCTGAACAACAAACCGAGGAACAAACAGAACAACGAACCGAACGGCAATCGGAACATTAATTTGGACGGTGCTACGTACGAATTTTAGAACAGATTCGCAAGTCCTGATTGTTCGCGAACGGTCTGCGGCGTTCCCGCAACGTGCGTTGAACCACAAACCCTGAGGTTTGGACAAATCTAAACAAAAACGGCGAACAAACTTATGCGGGAGAATTAAATTATTTATTTTTGTCCTCCTTTTGTGGGTTTGTTGTGTTTTAGGTAATATTATGGAGTTGACAGAAAAAAAAAGTTTTAAATTAATCAGTGTTTAAGAATGCAAGAAAAAATGATGTCCCTATTAGCATCATTTGGGCGGGAAATTTCCAAAATAAAAAAAAAGCGAAGTAAATTATAATTTTTTACTCTTCTTTGTTCGTAAAAATTTGGTTGGCACTATCTTCTTGTTTTCCGCAATTTTCTCTTCTCAATAATAAATATATATGAACTGAAAACTACTGAAAATAATAATGGGAACAGCACAAACGTTCCGTTTGTTGTTCGGATTGTGGAAATCATAAAAGTCGTTTGTCGTTCTGTTTGACTTTCGGTTCGTTGTTATGTTTGTTGCTCGGTTTGTTGTTCAGTGTGTACGAAGCTTTACAATAAGCATATTAATAGGAATTATATCTTATGAATAGTATATACTTTAAAAAAAAAAAGTTTTCATTTAATTTTAAACTATAACTTGGTATCTTAATTATAATTATGTAATAAATTCTTGTCAAAAAACTAAATATATACGTTGACAATAAGAATTGCCTTAGTTTTTATTTTCACTTTTTATATTAACTACAGAAAAAAATGAAACGTCATAAAATATACATTTTGTAAGGACTAAATATTATGAATAGAGGTTTAATGATTTTTTTTTAATAACTTACAATAATTAGTAGGTTAGATTTATTTAAAAATAAATAATAATCAGTCAACCCAAATAACCATGTTTAGTTTTTGATTTAATTTAAAAGTTATTGCTTGTAGAGTTTTTAAATCAAAATTATTTCTATTTTATTTTGTAAACATTTCTAAACAAAATTTTGATTCGATAATTAATCGAGCTATGGCGTTTAATTAGCGATACCTTCAAATATATTCTTTAAAAAAAAAATTAAATAAGCAACGTAAATTACCTATTTTCTAAAACGTGCTTAGTGTAATGATTCATTCTACAGTCCTTCTATAAGATAACCCCTGCTGAGACTACCTGCTGTTAAATTGTAAATGATACCCTTAAGCCCGCTTCACAATGTGCAAACTTTTGTTTACAGAAATTGTGGTGTCAAGTTTTAAATTTCTAGTGTACATACTTCAAAAACGATTTCTCCGAGATTAAATGAATGAATTAAAAACAACTAACCTGTTCTTGTTATTAGTCTTAAAGGTATCCCCAATTCACACTTTGGAATCATGTTTAGGTGATATAAATGTATAGAAAATTATTTTGTCAATTATGTTTATAGAACAAAGCTCAAAAAAATGAAGGTGGCAAGATTACTTCCTTAAGGCGGTGGTCGTGAGCGACCACCACCAGCTCCAAATGTTATATGGATTGAGCTACCCCATTTGAGAGCTTATTAGATGCAAAAGACTTTGAATTACCTGAGAAATGATAACCATTCCTCTGTGCGCTCATTGGTAAACGGTCCAGATTCCTCTGTCTCCCACAATCATCGGCAAGACAGTCACGTTTAGGTGGATAACTTTTTAGTTGTTATTTCCTTAAAATGGTAATTATGGTACTGAACTGGACTTTGACTGCCCTCCGAAGATTTCTGCATCACGTATATTTGCATCTATAATTCTATATTAATATAGGCGATTGGGTGCCTGTCTGTGTGTTTGTTTGTTACTTATTTATTTATTTATTTAATTCAACTCTAGTTAACAGTTGTCCATTAACAAACTAGAGCAAACCCAGATTTACTATAAAATAAGATACGAGTAAATATTCTGCTAATTAATACAATTACTATTACAATTAAATTCAACTAAATATAGAGATTTTATTTGCCTGGGAGAAGAAATAAAAATGTCGTATATATGCGTACTCTTATTGTAATTTTCACACATTACATAAATAGGTGAATTTTTAAAACATTAGTATGGGGTGTTGCTAGATAAAAAGTGGGACACCTTCTTGACGATAATCTCGGTACTAAGAACTGTAGTTTTGATAATAGAAAGGGACAATCAATGTTGTTAGATAAAATTCTCTTTAGAAGTGTTATTGTAAAATACTCTCTTCTTACAGCAAGGCTATCAAAAGAGTGTCTTTGCAATAACCTATCGTGACATGTGCTTGTAGGTGGATATATTTTATCAATTTTAAAGCTAAGTAATTTTAAAAAACGTCTTTGAACAGATTCTATCATGCTAATGTGAATGTTATATTGAGGACTCCATACTATAGAAGCGTATTCAAGCTTAGGACGAACTAGTGCAGTAAATAGCTTTTTCAAGGAAATTATACTTGTAAAATCCCTAGAACACCTTGCAATATAGCCATAAATCCGATTTGCTTGCGATACAATGTGATTAATATGAGGTGCAAAAGAGAGTTTAGAATCAAAAATCACTCCAAGATCTGTAACAGTCTTAGGTCTGTTGAGTACGGTTGAACCAATTTTATAATCAAACTGAATACATTCTGGCTTTAAAGAGAATGACATAACATTACATTTAGCAGGGTTTAAATCTAATTTATTATTTCTACACCAATCTATAATACGGTTCAAATTGTTCTGTAAAGAATTACAATCTCCACCATTTGATATCGCTTGAAACAGCTTCATATCATCAGCATATAGCAGTACACCAACGTCTACTTCAGCTATAATGTCGTTTATAAACATGTTAAATAGCAAAGGACCTAAGTTCGAGCCTTGAGGCACACCAGACGTAGCTATATATTCACAGGATTTATGACCATTGCAAACAACATATTGCGTTCGATTGGTTAAGTAAGAATGTAATAAATCTATTAAAGATTGAGAAAGACCAAACTTAGATAATTTATTAAGGAGTACATGGTGATCAAGTTTATCGAACGCCTTTGAAAAATCAGTATAGATAACATCTGTCTGAATACGATTATCAAGATTCTCTGCTATGGTCTGGGTTATTTCCAAAAGATTGGTTACAGTAGAACGTCCTTTTATAAAGCCGTGTTGCTGAGTCATTAATTGATTACTCACTGCGTAGTACAAAGTATTCTGTAAAAGCGCCTCAAAAACTTTTGCAAAATTACATATAATAGCAATCGGTCTGAAGTTAGAGATATCCAACCTGTTACCCTTTTTGTACACAGGACATACTTTTGAGGTTTTCCAGATAGTGGGAAATTTACTTGTCCTCAAACACATATTAATCAAAGTTGTCAAAGGGGCACGAGTACAACGGCACAATCTTTAATAAGAAATGATGGTATATCATCAGGTCCAGCAGTCATTTTAGATTGCATTTTTTTAAAACTTGCAATACTTGGCTTTCATTAAACTCAGGAATACTTATACAATCGCTAGTAAGCAGATCCTCTGTGAGAGGCAGATTGGATGGTAATTGAAAAGAGTTAAAAAGAAATCGGCAAAAGAGTTAGTCAATCTGAATCAATGCAATTATTATTGTATATCATCCTGTTGCTAATATATGATGTTCCTCTTTAGTGTTAACAAAAGTCCAAAATTTTTGAGGATTATTTTGTAGATTAATTTGAACATTATTAATATACCTGTTATACTCTAGGTCGATATCGTTTTTAACTTTCGTTCTTAGTTTACGAAATATGTTTAGCGCAGATGCATTATTACGATTTTTATTTAATTGACGATGACACCGTTTTTTTGTTTTAATATCCTTTATAATAGATGCATTGAACCATGGAGGATAATTTTTCCTACGAATATAAGTATACCTAGCAGTATGTAACATACTATAAAAGTAAGTTGCTGCTTCTTCAACATCTTGAAAAGAATTTAAAAACTTCCAATTAATATCAGAAATCATTTGATATAATAGCGGGAAATTTGTTCGCCGAAAGTTGTAACAGCTTGAAAATTATTTTGCAGTTTCTTCTTTATATAAAAATTATTATTAAGCACTTTTAATGAAATCTGTAAAGCTGGATGATGTGTATCTTCAGAAATGAGATAATCAATAGCGCGTTTTACCATACAATTATTATTATACAAAACAAGATCGAGAATCCTGTTGTTATTGTTATATACGAAATTATACTGGTTAAGTAGTAAACTGTTATCAAGAAATGGTGATTCGTCGATTACCCTGATTATTAAACAAATAAGCAGCATACTCAGTAATGTTAAAATCACCAACTATCAGAATACTACACTAAAATGATCAGTACTTGTTGCAGGAGGAATATACATATTTATGACTAATAGTGTTCCACCATTTATCTTTATTTGTACAGCTATAATATCAATGTTAAATGATAGATTTTGTGGGCAAACTATATTTAAGTCTACGTTCACGGATACATATTTTGAACTGACGCCAATGAGTACACCGCCACCTCTAGTGTAGTGAGGTGATGATCTATCATAGCGATAAACATTGTAAGAAGAAGGAAAGATTTCCTGATTAGAAACTGAAGAGTCTAACCAGGTTCAGTGACAGTGTTACCACTGGATAGTTTAGCTGAGATATTGAATTAAAAATTTCAGTAGTTTTTGTTCTTAACCCTCGAACGTTTTGGTAATAGACTAACAGATTAAATAATTCTGAGTTCTTAGTAGACAAAGAAATTGATTGCTATTGTTCTAAAAAATTATCTCTTAGTTTACTACAGGCTACTTGATACGCGGTGCATTTATTCTTCTCCCAGACGATGTGATTTACCGAAGCGTCGCTATTTTCGCTTTCTCTTAATCTAACACAATTTGAACACTTATGAGACGTTTCTTCACAAGATTTTAGATCGTGCGCACTACCACAAATCGGACAAGATATATTAAAATTGCAAGCTTTGGAGTTGTGATTAAAGCGATTACACTTAAAGCATCGAAGTATATCAATTGCGTCGTAAACAGCACAACTGTCATAACCGATGAATACCTTTTCTGCTTTAATAACTCTATTATACGATATTTTGTCTAATTGTATAATAGTCTGAAATATGTTATTATTCTTTTAAGCGGCATAACTTTCAGTACTTTACAAGTCGATTCAGTAAGGAAATCATCAGGATTACAATCTTTCAAAAATGCACATATTTGATCGGGTGAATAATGTTCAGACAAACCGACTAATCGAACTCTGGGGTTGGTACCGCTAATTTCTTTCACGTTATAAGAATCTGCCATCTTCTCCCGTACTAAATTTTTGAATTTGTTGTTTTGGCCATCGTTTCTGCAACTCACAAGTATCCCGCCATTTTTCACAGGCTTAACCATTGATAGTTGCAAGCCTGAGTCTGAAGGATTCATATTATGAAGTATATCAGTTTTTCTTTGTTGAATAGATTGATCAGCATTTTTTGGAAATACAATTACTACTGAGTGAGTTTTATTTTTTAGAACGTCCGAATATTTGGGTGGATCAACAGGTTTTGCAACCTATGCAGTAGATTTACCAATTTCAGTTTCAAGTTCATTAATTTGAACTTCAACTTCTGAAAACGACTTTTTCTCTTCTGCTTGTAACATTTCTTTAATTTCATTTTGATTAATCATAATGCAGTTTGTTGTGCAATTCATACATCTCCATGATAATCCTGGGACGGAAGTAAGAATAGCATGTAAATCATATTTTTTAGATAAACAATTGCTATATATTTGAGTTTTACAGCCGTTACAACTTATGCCGGGCCTTGAACGATTGCTTATCGCTGCTGCACATTGAATGCAATTACCAATCATAGTAAAGTTTATTATAGTTGTAATTTTCAAAATTAATTTGAGGGTAAACCCATAAGGGCAGACAAATAATTATTTCATAATATACGAACCCCGCATGCATACACTGGAGTGCACTTAACAATATACTTAAATTTAAATTTAGACACTATCACTGGTAAATTTATTTTAAACGTATGTTACTTTTTACTTATATGTCACTCACGAAGAGTGCGTGGCGTTCCGGTAATAAGTACTTATAGCTGCCATGGCTGAAAATTGATTTACATGACTAAAATTTTACGAGTAGTAACAAAGGCTTCCTACCTGACCTCTCTGAGGGAAACTACAAGTAGGAGTAGGCCTACATGGGCTTGCGTAACCTGGGCAATGCCGGGTATTGTTTCTAGTGTTTAATAATTTTATTAAGTATTTTCTTATGGCCTTTATTTTTTATTCAGGATTGGCTAGAACCGTACCTATGTTGCTAATTAGGTCGAACCTTTTATTGGGAGTTGTATACCCTTAATAAGTTTCTCCTTATTTACTCCCTGGGTCTATTGAAAATGCCGTCTCTGCTAGCCTTGTCCTTGACGCAGGTCTCCAGACTCCTACTCAAGATGTAAAGTTTAACCTGTTATTTTCAAAATTTAGAGATGGGTACTTCATTCTTCATTTTACTAATTTTAGAGCTTTGAAGTATTGTGACTGCGATTCTCATAACACTATCAAGAGAATTTTTCTAATCTGTTCCAGATGATTTGTGGAATTATTCCTCTCAACTGTAAGTGTGGTTTTAGATAGATGAAGGTGCGTTTCAATAATTTATCAGTTTGCTTCAATACATTCGCCGTAATTCTTGTTGTATGTAAGCCGTATATGAGCTTAAATTATTTTGTAGCGTATGCTCTGGCCGTGAGTTTTTTAGTATGGAGTCATAGTTCCTCTTTGTCGAGATTTTTGTAGTTCATAGAGCAATTCGTTTTTCAACAAGTTAACTATGAGAGAACTAAAAGTAACCCTTTTTTGACAATTTTAATCGGGTTGGTTCGAGATTTCCCTACGTGTTTCTAAATTCATGATGGACTTCTCGATGTAGTTTATGGACTCTTGATCAACAGTTTGCTGTCTGAGGACTGAGTAATGAGAAACCATATCGAAGGCTTGGCATATGATTATGCTTACTTTTATTCGCGTGCGGGACAAGAATTTCGAATTGCAACGTTAGCTACTGTACCATCCATACTTGAAACATGACATGAGAAATTCTCTTAACTAAAATCCTGTGCAAGAGGGCGTTGAGTGTCAGATCCAATGGCCAATGGTCTTACTGGATGAGATTCGTGTAGTCGTTTGTCACAAATGAAATAACAAAGAACTAAAAGGAACCCCTTGTTTGACTCCTCTAAATATTTTAATTGAATTTGTTAGAGTTTTCCCTACGTGTTTCCAAATTCTTAGTAACCATTAAACCTGAAACAAATCCTTTTTGGTTTATGTTTGGAGAAATGGCATGTTAAATTCTGCAAAATTCTCTTATCTACAATTCTGCGTGTTGAGTAGCAGATCCAATGGTTATTGGTGGGTAATTATATACATTAGTGAGATTACCTTTCTTAGGAATAACTGTTGTTTGTGGAACACACTAAGGATGCAGTTGGAGTTCATAGCGCAACATAATTGAGTATCTAATCGCCAAGGGTGGCGCCTTTTTGACCGCTTGCACGGATATCGAGTGTGTGTGAAGCAGTTTTCTCAACCTAGAAACCAAGCAGTTGACGTGCTTAGGAAAGAAGTTTGATTTATTTAAAACTGGAAATTGGTCGTTTGTTTATGCAGAAAGGTAGGCCGATGATGTTTTAGAGGGCCTGCTTTCTAAGTTGGAAATGTTGTACTGGACGATAGATTCAGTTTTATGTGTCTTGAAAGTTCCTGGTTGAATTCTCAATAATGATATCCCCACCCATTTCTGAATGTTCGGAAATTGAATATTGATTAATTCGTCTAACATGTTTTAATGTTTGGAGCCGCTCATTAACAAAAGAGACTCTAAAATTTGTCCAATTGCCTATTATTTATTGTTTTACAGGAAATTTTTCCGTGTTTGGGACTGTGAAGATGTACTTATCATAACATGTTTTAGAACTTATTTATTGACCGAAACAGTTGAGTTGATCCTTATATTATCATCATAGTTATCTTCGTCGCCTAGCTGTGGAGCGCATTCTTAAAATGAACAGGGTCTAAGTTTGCAAAATAGTTTTCGGAGTTGATGTCAGATCTATCCTTGAGCATTTCCCAAACTCTTATATTAAGATTCAAGAATGCAAAATACAATTTTGTGTGGAAAATAAAGGAGACATACTTTGTAACTATTTTTTTGTTATCTTCCATTAGGGGGATTTCTCCAATACGAGAGGGACTCATTTCCCTTCTAACCTACCGCATTGATAATGTTAATAATTGCTCATATTTTTCTACCTCAGAAGTTTATATGTAATCTTGTTCTCGTTGCTTTTATCTTTTTTAGCAGCGACCATGTTTAGAACTTTTCATAGATTTTGTGAATCTGTTCTTGCCAAGACGTCTCTCTTCTTGATAACTTTAAGGAATCCGTGTGTAACCCAAGGTTTTATACTTTTACTCTGTTTTCTGTTTTCTTATTTTTATTTTCTTTGTAGGATTGATATCAAAGCTGTCGATTTTTTGTGCCATATTTATAAAAAAATAAATCTTTTCTGGCCGATAGTTTCTGCAATATAACTTTCTTTAGGTTCACACTTTTTTTGGGCGATTGAAGTTAATTGGAGCCCTTACCTTTTGGTAACTAGAGTTGTGGGTTTCTTATAGCGCCATGCCGTTTACTGACAAATTTTTCTTGATAGATGGCAGTGATATTACAATGTGAATATTGCAATGGCAATAAAAACAAAACAATGACCTGGATTCGTAAACTGAAAACAGTTGGTCATAAAGTCTCTCTACTAGACTCATATAGTAAAAAGCTACTGC
Organism: Abscondita cerata; assembly: GCA_030710515.1. Classification (NCBI taxonomy): domain Eukaryota; kingdom Metazoa; phylum Arthropoda; class Insecta; order Coleoptera; family Lampyridae; genus Abscondita; species Abscondita cerata. The sequence continues at coordinate 60,689 of JALBCR010001441.1, read as the reverse complement.
AGTAAAATTCACGAAGCAAAATGGCACCCGCGCACACGTGAATGGCCGTAGTTACACGAATAATATGATCGCAAAACTATCACAATGGCAACAGAAATAAAATGATACATATACATTTAGTGTGTAAAGCAGTTTACTTGCGATGTCCTTCAAATACTGATCAGCGAATAGCTAAACGGCCGTGAACAGTGCACGTGATTGTAGAACTCCCAAAGTTGGTGACTGTTACTATACTTCAATGGGTTCAATTTTTTTTTAACTTACCTACAAGTGTTCCCTAAATTCAATGTCATCATTTCTAATGCGTGTTCCTGACGTGAAATTATGAAAAATGATGTGTAAAATGTCAACAAACTCGTCACTATTATTAGGAAAGAGTAACACCAAAGTGTACAAAAAGTACTTTTTATTGCATTTCGCTAGACGAACCGTTTTCGAGAAAATCTAAGAAATATCAATAAAACTTAGAAATTTATTAGTTGTAATCTATTATAAAATTTTGCCCAAAATTTTCTCCAAAAATAAAAAAAAAATTGTTTTAACTTTAACACTCTGTATATCAAAAACGAGACATTTTTGGACGTATATACTTTTGTCGTGATTTCACGTCAGAAACACGCACTAGAAATTATGACATCGAATTTAGAGACACCGTGTATATGTAGAGACCACTATGTATATTAAATTGATTAGGCAACACTAGTTCACAAACAGGCCGCGAAAACCTAAACCAATTCCTCAAGCCGTCTCTAAAAGTTAAAAATGTGATTTTTCTTTTTCTTATTTTTCTTTTTTGCGGAGGTTATTCGGGCCAAATTAAAATATCCTACAAGATTTATTCGTTTGAACGTTCTTGAGGTTTCACAATATTTTGAAGAACACTAATTTTCTGTTCAAGAACCAACTTTTATTTTTGTTGTTCTTCATTTTGTTGTCTCCAACCACTGATGTTATGTTCACATTTTCTTTGTTAAAATATTCTTCTTCGTTCATTTATTTCTGATTGACCAAACCATCAAAATTAACAAACTCGGATGTCAAACATTAACTGATATTTATTTTAAAAAATGTTTAAATATAAAAAAAAGTTCTAAATAAAATCTCTTGCGGACTTGTATCTTCCACTTATGGTCAGATAATGAACGTTTACACCAAGTCAGAATCAAGACCGAAAGAAGTGTAGAAGTCGTTGGGGTTAAAAACAGCATTTTTGTTAAAGGGAAGGAAGAATTTTTTTTCTGTGCAACTTTCCAGGAGGGGTAAAATTTGAAAATATTTTTATGGTGACAGTAATTTACTGGCAGCATCTCAACATTTTTTGGCCCAGATGTCTTTTAAATGATGTACTCAAATACCATCAAACATGTAAGAATATACTGAAGATCTTCTAATAGGTATATGGATCTGTTCAAAACTGGAGGGCTAAACGAAGATTTAACATTTGGAATTATATGTTTTCCAGTAGGTGAAGGCACTCATCTTCAAGCTCATCGAACATTCCCTCAAAAACTATGAGTAATTTAAGAATGTTAGTCAGTTTTCTCGAACAATTTAATTATGTATAGTATTTTTGAAATTTTTCTGCAACAACCCAAACACTTTTAATTAGAAAATTGAATACAATGTTTTATGATTAAATCGCGTTTAATGAAAACTGACGATGCAATTATCCGATATCATCTTACAAACATTTTATTGTCTTCTTATGCCGTATTAAATTTCAAAGAACTAACTTGTATCACGTGGATGAGATCCTTCCTTACCTATTACGGGGTTTGCTGTGACGTTAATGGTATCTTAAATTACACATTGTAAAACCGTAATTGATGGTCGAGGATTGCGAGGAATAATAGCTTTATTTTTCTAAATTAAAATGTTTTCTTTTTACGTTAAATAAATTAGTTTCCCATTCTGCGGAAGTTGAAAAATGAAAGCGCTCGTAAGATGCTTAAGAAAGGAGCATTAAATGTATAAAATAGCAATTTTTTCGTATTCCATTTTTTATATTGTCATTTACACGAAAATAAATTCGCGTAGGTACGTGATTTTCCTTTTGTACGACCCGAAATTGTGCTCGAAGTTTTTGTATTAAACAACTGGAGTAGGTGGATATCGCATTTGTTAAATTGTATATGCGATTACAACTAATCTAAAGGACGCCTATCTTACAAAGTGAAAAAATAAATCATATACGCAATTTCCTTAACTTTCTTCTATCCCTCGAGGGTTAAGATGGAAATCGATCCCCATTGAATATAATACGCATAACCCTGTACAAAAACCTATAATAGATATAAGCTGATTTCTTTGGGGTTTGCGTACTTCGCTGATATAACTAAAGTGTTGACTTGGGTTCTCAACAAGGGGTTTATGTGCACCTGTGTTTTATCTATGGTAAGGATAATCCAATAACTAAATAAAAGTCGAAGGAAAACTTACTCCTTTCGTTTTCAAATAACTTTATCTTTTTTTCTCTCCGAACATTTTTACATTAAAATGTAGTAGCATCATTTTTACACCCGGCTTGAACTTTGTCTTTTACTTTTTGTTAGTGAAGTATCTATATTATATTGACGAGGGTGGACTTATATATTTCGTTGTAAAAATTTCAGTAAATTTTTCATTTATAAAAGCTCGAAACTGTCTCCAACATTTGACCAGCATGACCATTAATTTTAGTTGAATGGACTTGTGTGTTGAAAAAAATTGCATATATAAAAGTTTTTATATGCTAAGCTGTTAGTAAAGCTCTCCTTTGTTGCCTGCAGTAATAAAAACGTCGTTCAAATTTTCACATATTTGTTTTTGACCGCAATTCATTTTTTTTGTTGTATTGTGTTGTTCTAGTGCTCTTAATTAATTATTAATGTTCTTGCTTATGTTACTTGTTACAAAAATTATTATTGTCTTGAGAATGGATACGTTATTAGGTCTCGTAATTCTTTTTTTTCTCTGCTCTTTTTTTTGACAATTATTATTACTAATAAAAACATAAATTAAATATAATTTTTCTTATTGTTTTATTATTTTGATTCAAAATATAATGATTTTTACAGATTGCGTTGACAGCAAAAATCTTGGGGTACTAAGATACTACTATACCTATCATATTACAAGGTACAACTTTACTACAGAAGTAATGTTTTTTGTGTACCTTTTTCTTGGTATACACCAAGTGTATTTAATTAGAGTAATTATACAAAAATTTGTAAGAAAATTACTCTAAAGTCAAAATAATTTCTATATATTCGATATTTGAATGGGTACTATTGTGAATTTGATAATACATTCACTTCCTCCTTTTAAACCCGTATTTGGTGGAAGTAGACTGATGTCGCCTTAGATGCTCTTTTTAATAAAGAACTTGCGGTACTTTTTTTTAGAAGGGAGGGTTTCTTGGTAAGCAACTCTTTGCTCCAACGTCTTCTGCATGTAAGCATTTCTGGTTAATTCATTTGCTTAAGTCGTAGTATCCGATTTTTAATCCAATAAACCACTAGCACCATATGCTACTTCAAGTACCAAATTAGTCCTTCTCGCCATGTATCTTCTTTGTTAAATTGTCACCAATAATCACGTAGATTGATGTGTAGTCAAATTGCACAAACTTATTTAAAGAGCTTCTTGTGTAGTTGTTATCTCTAGTTCTTTTGTCGAAAGTGCTACACTGAATTGTTTCTTTGAATTCCATTCTGTAGCATAGGGTCAAGTGGTGTAAAAACGAGACACTGTTTGAATCTTTTAATTTTTTCATAGGAAAGAATACTCCAAACGGTTCGACAATTTCATGTAAGATGATAGTTTACTTGTAGCATATACAGGGTGTCCAGAAACTCTCCTGACAAATGAAGACCGGAGATTCCTCAGATAATTTTAAGACAATTTAACCCAATTCACCTAGGCCGAAAATTCTTAGTAAGGGAGCTAGAGCTGTTTGAAGATGGCGCCTGGTAAAGTAAAAAATTAAAAGATAAACTTCGCGAACTGACAACAATTTGACAATGAAAAACGTAGGTTTTACTTTTGTTGGCAGTTCAGAGCCAACTAGTGCAAAAAATATAAATTTAACTTTAATGACAACAAACAAAAAAAAATTTCAAATCCATTTTTCTAGAAAACGGTGTATCCTAATGACTTAAAGTAAGAGTACCTTTTAGTACTAGAATACCTGAAAATTTAATAATCTAGTATCACAAATGCTTAAAAGTTAAAGACAAAAAAGTTATGCGTTAAAATAACCGTTGACCTACCCAAAACGGACGCCTCTGACCGGTACTAGAAATTTGCAATTGATGGAATCGATTCATCTCTGAAGTCTAAACAAGCATACCAGTTTTTGCTTTTCTAAGTAGAAGCGTTCTGGAGGTACTTAAAAAAAACTATTTACAAGGCGCCATCTTCAAAGAGCTCTAGCTCCCGTAGGAAGCATTTTCGGACTAGGTGAATTGGGTTAAATTGTCTTAAAATTATCGGAGGAATCTCCGGTCTTCGTTTGTCAGTAGAGTTTCTGGACACCCTGTATATCCGTTATCAATTTTCACCAACTGCTTCAAAATTTAAGTGAAAAAATTCAAATACGTGTCTCGATTTTAACCATGGCTTGACGAGACAGGTCAGGCGAAAAACAAGATCCGCCAGTTTTACGCACATCAAACCAGTTTTGAAGGCTAGGTTATATACGAGACATAGAAGGTTAAATATACAATCAATTGCAAACATTTTCACTTCTTTATTTGGACAAATATAACGCTCTAAAAGGTAACATAACATATTTTCCTCTACCTAATTAACAGGTAAAACTAAAATATCCATTTTTCTTTGGTAAAGTAACAAATTCTGAAACACAAGTAAGTATCTCACCTATTTATAATATTATTTAACATTATATTTGTCGAAATCTATCTGTTTTGCAATACGTTGAGTTCCTCCATGGACAGTTGGGGTAGGAAGTTGGCATTCTATATCAGTCTTGAGTACAGAATATTTTTCTGCGATTACTGGTTCCAAGAACTTGTTACCGTTGCGTCGAAGATATCTTACATCGACTTCTTCCTCTCCTACTTCCTCAATTTGTGCTACATAGAAAAGGTTCTTGCATTTAGTTGCAAACCTTACCAAAATGTAGTCACCTTGTTTCATTGGTGACGGTTAATTTGTTTCGTCATTTTCCAACGATGTCTTCTAAAGTAAGATTTTCAACGTCGCTTTCATCGTCTAATTTAACGTTGTATAAGGCCTCATTATCTTCACTGTCAGATTCAGTTGGTTTTCTGTTTTCTTTGGCTTTTTCTTATTTTTTTTCTCACTTTTTTTTCTTCTGATTATTTTTTTCCATCTCACTTAAAAATTCCATTGAGGTCAAAACAGTGCATTCGATTTTTTTTCTTTTTTGAATTGAGGGGACTGTTCTTTTAATTTCTGACAGTAACAGTGACTCGAATGACGTTCGGTACTTGTATTACTGTGAGTTGAACACGATGGTGTTTCTGTTGATGAATTTACATCATTGATCTCCATCGACGGTCCAATAGCAGCAACAGATGTATTATTTGCTTTAACCAAGGGCAATTGCTCCGGTTCCAAGTTGTTCTTCTTCAAAAACACTGGTCGCGTATACACAATTATTGATATCTCGTTTCTGGTATCTCTTCATTTTTTCTGGATCCAATTGATGTACATGATATTTATCTTCATTGCAAAGGTACAATCCGGTACACGCTGATTTTATAACTTGCCCGGAAATGCCTTCTTCCCATATCTCGCATAACAAATCGCAAAATTCGCTCTTATTTAACTTTCGCTGGTTGCGGCGTTACCATTCAATTAAAGCGTTATTCCACTTCAATTTAAGAGGACCAAAGCAACATTTATTTAAAGGTTTAATGCGCTGGCAGTTTGAATAACATGATATTTCCTTTAATTGCTAGTTCGATTGTACCCTTATCTAAATGAGTAATGTGGCCGTCCATAATGACTATTTGAGGCCTCTGCTTAATTAAGGTACAAAATTTTCGGAACCATTCTTGAAAAATATTTGTCGTCATCCAACCCTTTCCCGAACACGCATAGACGGTATTTGGCAAATCTTTCGTCCCTTTCCAGCTGGTCCACAAATGTGCACCTTGGAAAATTATTAAAGGTGGTAGTAACACACCAGCTGCTGAAATGCATGCCATCACGGTTGTATTTTCTTTTCCGGATCCTTCTATGTTTCTATGTAATTTTGTCTTATCTCAGCAACGCCCTTTACTCTGTTTGGATCTGATGAGAAACTCGTTTCATCCAAGTTCAATATTTGGCTTGGACAATCTTCCAAATTAAGCTGGTGGATTATTTCCTTCAACTTTTCATAAAATCTATATATAATAAAGGGATCGCTGGTTGCCATGCGTCGACTCTTCTCCAGTTGTTCAAGCTTCTTCTGGCTGAGTCTATGACGTTTACAGAATGCCCTGAACCAATAATTTCCGGGCTTACCATTTTTGAATGTGTTTGGGATGTTATTTTCTAAGTTTGTACACTTTGTAGAATTTCTCCCTTGGTTAAGGCAAAGCCCCATTTTGCCATAATTTTGATTTTCTCGCTTAGATCCTTTTCTGCTTCTTGAGATAAAGATGTCTTTCTTCCCTGAGTACTCACAGTGTATGATCTTCGGCGTGTTAGCACCGATTTGTCAATTTTAAATTTCTTACCAGCCTCTCGGAATGTCGAAGTGCCTTTGTCAATCATTTCCAAAGCTGTCAGAATATCTTCTTCGGTGTATGGTCGAACTTTCTTAACATAAACCTTTGGCATCTCCACTCCGCTCTGTCTTCTTTTTCCCCTTAACCGTGTCTCATTTTTCGACCTTCGCTTGTCTCGTTTTTTGCCTCTATTTCTGTTGTGCGTAGTACATGAACACGACGAGATATCACAACGCACTGAACAAACTTGAATTCAGCACAACATGGCACGTCGAATGCGACTATCGCCGAGCGCTTCCGACTTCGAATGCGCGCGTTACTAGAAAAGTTTAAACTTGTGGCATCAAAGTTTCACGCACCCATTTTGCCGCTTTTGGCGTTGGATTTTTTAAACATTTATCTCAATGTTGAGAACATTTTTAATATGGGACAATCTAATAATCACATTAAACTACAACTGTACGATTTTTAATATCAAACTGAATGTATTTTAGTATAATTTGTACGAGTGTCTCGTTTTGACCCAACATTTTGCTAGTCTCGTTTTTACACCACTTGACCCTACATACGTAACTCGTTTATTCTTCACGGCCCGTTTCTTTTTTTGAGGACATATCCGAAACGTTTCACACGTTCATGTTATCTCTCCAGTAGCACTTTTCCTAGTTAGTGACTTTGGTCGATAGATAACGGAAATATGAATTCAAGAACGTCCTTCACTGTATCAATTATCTTTCTACTTAGGAAGAAAGGTTTCAGTTCAACATCATTATTGTCGAACTAAATGCTGGTGTTGAATTTGTGCCCAAAACTCTTTAAGGCACAATCATGTTTTTGGTCCCATACACGACCTTCTTATTTGACCCATACAAGGACTTCTTATTATTAAAAATACTCTTCCGGAACCGTTGTCAAATTATTTAGCATACTCCATACAATTTCTTTTGTGTCAAATTTCTTCTCCCTACTCATTATTTAAATTTTTTCCCGATCACTTGATATTCTATATGTCAACAGTTTCCAAGAGCCCCAAAACTGTACAAGCACTATCGGTTTGAGTTTTTTTGATTAAACGAATTTATCAGACTTAGACGGACGTGTGTCATCATGAGAGTTTAATTATTTTACGTTTTTGTGACTTTGATATGAAGACCTAAAAAAATTGTAATCTTAAACAATGTTGATGAATCTTTTAAACTGTTAGTCCAAGCCATAAACTTTGAAATCTTTATGATATTTATATCTAGCTTTGCCATTGCCAGGGCAGTTTTGTCGATATCGGCTTACTTTATTTAGGTCATCACCAACTCCTTCTAGATGTGGTGGGGTAGGTCCGGACGGCTTTTTTCAAATAACCATAATTTTCTAACAGTGTCTATTTAGGTAAATGGCAAAATGTCAGGCGAATTGCAGATCCATCTTTTATCAACATAGCTAGTATTTCTGTTTTTAAAGTGTGTATTTTTTTGTTAAATAAAGTTTTTCAAAAATAAAAGTTTGCCCGAAGGATACACCTTGGTGTAGAACCGGACACATGTTGAAATATTTATGTTAAGAAGGAATTATGGATAATTAAAGACCCTTTGCTTGCTTAATAATATTTTATTATTAAGATAAGATAATGAATATTGTACGAAAAAAATACTGAGAAAAATTAGCAGAACGTTTGTTTTCATTTTCCATTATGTTGAACACTTAAACACACGATGTACTTCATGGAGGTTTAAAACTGGGCTGGAAATTCAATAATGTAAAAGAATTTACATTGTTTAGATATAATCCTTTAAGCTATTCTATGTATCATTGTAATAATACTTTGTTACTTTCTTTTATGTGTAGGTACTTTTGTTTATTCAACCTACGAAAACAGGCTTTGTTTAAAGTAGAAAAAAATACAAATTTTGTATTTCTCATTATTTGTGTTCCTGTTTAAAAAACTTAAAATAAATTTAGTGTCTTTAATATATCCACGTTTTCATCTAGAGTAGTTCAGTTTTTATTCATACCAATGAAAGTTAACTTAACCTTGCGTTAAAATTGCTTTATAATACCCATCTACTTTTAAATATCACAATAACCTGCAGGTGAGGGTTAAGTTAACTTGCATCTAATTTATTTTTATAAAACCGGCCCTAAGGAAGTTATGTAACCGGTGAGATGTTAGAACGGACAGGAAGATAAAATATGAAGGAAATATTGATATTGAAATATTCTCAATTGGGAAAATAGAAGTAGGTAAGTATTGGAACGATAAAAATAGTTATTTACGAACCAAGTTCGGGAAGAACTTTTTCCTACATGAGCACATTTAAAGCATCGAGCGAACGAAGTGAGCGAATGCTTTAATAGCGCCATTCAATGATAGCGCGAATGCTAGAATAATCTTCCCGCACGAGGTTTGTACAATATTTTTGTATTGAGCAAATATTTCGTTAATAAATATTAGCAACTATTTTACATTAATGTCAAATTTTAATATAGTTAGCAGAGTGCTATGAGTTGACGTTTTTAGTTGTAGTAATTTACATAACGGATAGATGGCACTATAAATTTTTAATAACTTTGTGTAGATTTTTCAAGGTTAATTCTTGTTTTCATTAACAAAAAAAATTGGGAAAATGATTTTTAGCAACTAAAAATTATATTTGGATTATGATGTTATTATTTCAATGTCTGTGAATGCCAGTGTTTTTTGTAATTTTTCCCGAACTGATGCGGGAAAAATAGCTTCCTGATTGGCTACACACTTATTTCAAATGTCATTTCCCAAGCGGCGAGACCAAAAAAGTATTTAAGAAAAATGAAGAATTATGTATGTAAAAAGTTGGAACTTAGACTTAAAAAACAGAATGGACAATGGAAAGGAAAAATAAATAAAATGTAGGAAAAAGCCGACAATGAGGGAAATGCAAACAAATGAAAGGGAACACTGAGGTAGAAAATAATGGAAAAAATGATTGAAGCCGAATTTTCTGAACTTTCCCATCTCTAATTTTTATCATGGAATATTTGATTCTTTCTTTTTTATTATTGAAGATTTATTTTTTAAAATTTAATGTTATATTTATCTTATTACTTATTATTGACAACAAGTTAAAAATACAATAGAAAATAAAAGAAATGAATAACATTGTTAATGCCACCTAGTGCGCTACAATACAATATTTTACGAGGAAGTAACCTTACATCATTAACTTTATAATCAATGCTTACATTCTTACTTTTAACTATTAATTCATTCTTATTATACAAGATAGTATTTCAGTTGATCTAGTATAAAATATATAGAAAAGTTATATCGCATAATGAAAGTGGTCCCAGAAAACTCCAACTTATATTTTTCAGAAGTGATATATGCCAGCAACGCTACTATTTGTGTTAACGCTTAACACGTAGCGTAAATTACATACATATTACGTTCTACATTTCTTTCACTAAGAAGCATAGTGTTGCACGAGAAGTAATTAACAGTAAAGCGCGAATAACAGTTTATTTTATAGTCAAAAACATTTTTTTGTATATATTTTCTTTTTTTAATATATTATTTTGAACATATCGCGAATTATTGAGAAAAAAGTTCTAAGCAAAAACCTAAGACAGATTCGTTTACCTCGACACCGACGAGATATCTTTAATATCGAAGCGAATGAATGGACTGTGATAAAAGTAAGTGTGTCTGCTATTCCAGTAAATGTGGAGTGTCAATCAAGCGATTGCAGTGGCTACAACCGCGCTGCTGCAGCCGAGTGACTCAATGCGTTTTTGTTCTATATTTTTATTGTTTTTTAATTTTTTTTGACTGTAGTTGTATATCTTTCTATTTTAGAGTGTACTTCTACCACAAAGAAAGGTGGAGTGTGTATCCAAAACTACATAAACATTTTCAAAATTATGATCGGTATAATATACAATTTTATTATATTTTAATAAGCAGTTTTTGTACTAATTTTTATTTTGTTAACTGGGTCGATACTGTATTGTTTAAGTATTATACCAGAACTGTTAGATGCCTTGAGAAAGACCCTGAATAGCGGTTGGAACGTCGGCTAAATTTCAGACAAGGTAACAACGTTGAAAAATCTAATAATAACAATATATTTATAAAATCAACAAAGATAAATGTCGTTTGTTTTTGTACTTTGTTTCATTTATTTCCTCTGCGAAATGTGTCAATCACTAATTTGAATTATAACTACAGCGTTTTTTGTTTCTTTTTCTTTAGATACTTTCTTCTTCTATGCCGTAAGAGAGTTTGTTCAATTTGAGAATTTCCCCCTTGTTTAAAAATTTTTTGATGTTTTATGCTAAACAATTTTTATACGGATGACCACTTCACATTACCTACATGAATTAATTTGAAGGAAATTAGTATTAAGCTTGGTGTTTTCTGCTTGTTGATCTACTCCGTGAATGTCCACAATCAAAAATATCCTGGAGGGTAGCCAATTTTTCACTACGTTTTCGAATTTTACGAACATTTTTAGTAAATTCTGCATGCAACTCTGCTCAAATGAATCTTTAACAAATTTTGTCACCAAAATTGAATTACATATAGGTATGCTAAACTTTCAAATTAAAAAATAAGCTATATTTGATAGGCAAGAGTTTCTTCCAACATTTTTTTTAATTTTAAAAATATGAATTTATCAATTCTAGAATTTTACAAGATATAGTCACTTTTTCTAACGGGAATAATTCATTTGGTTCGTTATTTTCGAAATAAATCTTTTCATTACTAACAATATTTTAAAGTAAAATTTTCAGTGTTGCTTTCATCGTCCAAGGTGACGCCGTTCAACCTCGTCATTATTTTTATTATCAGACTCTTTTGGTTTTCTTGTTTTTTTTTGACTCTTTTCTTACTTTCCTTCCCGTTATTTTTGTTCATTTTTCTTCTTATTCTTTTTTTCAATTTCGCTTAAAAATTCTTTTAAGGTAAAAACAGTGGCATCAATATGCTTTCTTTTTGAAATGAATTTTTGACAGTAATAACAACTCAAATGAGAAACGTTCGGTAGTTGTGTCACTCTAAGTTAAACACGACGTATTGGTGATTTAGATTTAGATGGACGTACATCATTGGTCTCCATTTATGGACTAGTAATAACATCAGATACGTTATTTTCTCCCACCAGGGTAATACCTCCGGTTCATCTAGAAAAACAACGGTTGGGTATTCACTATTAGGCTCTTGAATCTGGTATGTTTTAAGTTTTTCCGGGTTCAATCGATGTCCAGGATATTTATCTTTATTGTAAGGATAAATTCCCTTATTAGCAGTCGCAGATTTAACTACTTGCCTTTTTCCTTTACTTAATTTCTGCTGGTTAACTTGTTGCTATTTCATTAAAGGTGGTTTCATTTCAATTTAAGAGAACCAAAGGAACATTTATCTAAAGGAATATTTATTTTATCTAAATGAGTAACGTGATCGTCCATGGTGATATTTGAGGCCTATCTCTAACTCAGGTACAAAATTTTTGGAACCATTCCGGGAAAATAATTTAAACAGCTAGTCCACAAATGTGCACCTTGGAAAATGATTAAAGGCTCCAGCCGCTGAAATGCAGGCTATCAAAGTAGAAAGTTGTATTTCTTTCCGAATGTTTTTATATTTCTCTGGTTTTTTGGTTATATTTCAGCAACACCCTTCACTTTGGATCTGATGAGAAACTCGTTTCATTCAAGTTCTATGTTCGACCTGGACAATCTTCTAAATTAAGCTGATGAATCGGTTCCTCCAATTTTTCACAAATTTCACATAAGTATAATAAGAAGATCGCTGATTGCCTGGCGTCAACATTTCTCCAACTGTTCATGCTTTTTCTGGCTCAATCTATTGCGTTTACAGAATACTCTGAACGAATCATCTCCTGGTTTGCTCTTTTCAAATCTGGTTTGGTATCATTTTCTATATAGTATGTTTGTAGAGGGTCCAGAATTTTGATTTTGTATGCTTATCGGCGTGATACCACCGATTTGTCTATTTTAAATTAAAATAAATATTATTTTATTTTCTCAATTTTCGTTACCTTCTTTCCTTTTTGCTAGTTATCTCTACTTATGTAATTACCACGCGTTGGGTTTGGCTTTTTCATTGATTTTATTATTTTTGCATTTATGTTTTGCGATTTTCGTTTACCTTAATCACTAATTCTTTTTGGTGTGGCAATTATGTTATTCATGGATGTTCAAAATATGAGAAAAATAGGTATTTTTTTGTCATTACGATGCCACTGTGGTTACTGAAGCACAAGAATCTGGTGTAATCCTTTGTTATGATGACAATAGTCAAAGCTGGCAACTTAACCTAACCTAAAATAATGAACACCACTAGATCTAATTTTTTGACGTCTAGTTATTAGAAAATTTAGGGTAAATACATCGAAATAGAAAAATGAAAAACATGTGTCACAGCCACTTTGGCCGCATTCAGACTTTTTGTCTTCGTGCGACAAAAAGTCTCGTTGGAGCACTTTTTTCTTACCTATAATATTTGCCACATTTTTCTACCGAAAAAAGAGAGATAAACATATAATAACGTAATTTTTTGGTATAAATATTTTGCACTTAAGATGTTTAAGATATTTAAAAATTAACTTGCCTTGTCGTAAATGGTTAACGCGTTAAAGGTCAAACTGTCAAATTTAACTTATAACCGACAAATGAAGGAAGTGCGAAGCAATGTTACCAACATAATTTACGTTATTTCTGAATCTCCCGGTAAATACATTAAACATTTATTTTTGTCCTGCTAACTTTTCTAGTAAAACTTTAAAAGTTTTTGATTGAACTGTGTATTATAGTTACTGTATTTTCTATGTATACAAAATTTTTATTTTGACTTGCATCTAATGTTCGATTTTTTAGTTCTCCATCGCTATTAGTTACCCCGAAAAAAATGTAAAAAGTTTTATGTGTGAAAATTGTTAAGTTTGTGTCGATATACGTATGTAGTCTTGATTAAATTTATTTTTTTTGTGCATTTTTCAACAGTTTTCAGCAGGTAGGTGTTGAATAATAGAGTTTCAATTTATTCATAAAAGAGAGGAGGACGTTTTGTTGACAGATGTCTCTTTACCTACAACATCGATTCCTTGTTTTTTTTACCGCTTGTCCTTGATGTCCTTGTGCCAATATTAAAGTTTGAATTCCTATGTTTTATTTAATATAATTTTCTTAATTTGCTTAATTCTATTATCGTGACATTATTCGAATATTACACAAGAAATTAATATTAAATACTCATAAAATGTAATTTTATTAACAAGAAACCTACATTAAGAGCCGTGACATAAAAGATGCTTCAATTTAGTTTACATCATTCAGGAGGCTCATCGTCGTTGGAGACGGTAGAGTTGTTCTCGTGGCAAAGACCTATTTTTAAGCCTTTGGAGAGAGAGTATTTTTTTATTTTTAAGTTTTACAAGGGTGTCTTATAACAAGAACCCTTCTCGGTGCTTATATAAAATAACTCGGCCATAAAATAAACTTTAAGCTTGGAGTTCTATGGTTTAATAATACACCTTATTGAACTTAATCCTTAAGGTATTACGTTTTCTGCCACAATTCCATTTTCTCCCGAAATTTATAACGACACATATATTACATTAAATTATTTTTTTTGTGTCCGAAAGAAAATGTTCAATACGTGAATGAATGTAGAGTAATAAAATTGTTTTTACAGCTGATTGGGTTTTATTAATGAAAATTGGGAAAAATCGTTTTATGGGCATAATAGGTCATTTTATTGTTAGGTAAAATATGAAAAGGTTTTATTACGGCGGTAGTAGGAGGCTTTTGAGTAATCAATAATGCAAAAAAAGCTATCGAGTTTTTAATGCAAACGCGTGCAACATTTTTTTTCGTATTTTACATTCAATTTTGAATAGAGGTGTTTTTTTCTTCGTTTTTTTATGCAAAAAAGGTTTATGAATGGATTTGTGTCGTTAAATGTGAAGGACAAAAAGTCATCTGCGAACTTATCGTTGCATATTGTTTTATTCGCTTATAAAAATTAACGTAATTAATGAGATTGTTTTATTCTTGCTTATAAGTAAAAACAGTCATTTTCTTTAATGCTGAGATGATTAATTGCTCTCAGCTGAAATATGTTCAATATTGATTTTATTTTATTTTTATGTGTAACAAATTCTAAACATTTTCTTATTCTCTTTTTCCTTGAGTATGATTATTATTTCTACTTATTTTAGTGTCCCTGTATTTTCATAACGTATTTTATTGCGACACGGAATAAATTACAGTAAAAAGTGAGTTGCATTAAATTCACGAAATAATTTTCAGCCTTGTCTCCGATTTTAACCATTAAAGTGACGTAACACAATAAATAATGAATGTATGGTGCGGATGAGATTTTTTTGCAATTATAACTCTTACAACAATCACATAAAAGAAAATTAAAAAAAATGAAAGCAAATTGGCATTTGGCATTGTCAATTTATTGATCATGTTTATAAGAGAAACTCACATGATAGGTGAAATCACATACCCAAATGCAATGAATAATTATAATAAATACAGGGTGGTATTGAAAACGGGTACTATTGAAAGAGGCTAACGAGTAGTGGTTCATAAGCTGTCAGTAATCTTGTGATTTTTGGAGCTATTAGTTCTATCAGG
The DNA here is from genome assembly GCA_030710515.1 of Abscondita cerata. Classification (NCBI taxonomy): domain Eukaryota; kingdom Metazoa; phylum Arthropoda; class Insecta; order Coleoptera; family Lampyridae; genus Abscondita; species Abscondita cerata. The sequence continues at coordinate 45,366 of JALBCR010001441.1, read as the reverse complement.
ATAAGGGTCCCCCTTACTGTTTGAGGAATAAAACCACTGTAACTTTCGGAGAACACTACTTGGAGCGGAAAAATTGCTCTGAACGGATCTTCCGAGGAAGAAGGGATATTAGGGGCATTAAAGGATCGGGGAAAGGCTTCCTGGAAGCTGCCGTGATCGTCGACCTTGGTAACTAGGTTTTTCGACCACCCGCCGCCGTGGCAAGTCCGAAGACTGCCTTAAGCCTGGTCCAGACGTAACGTTTTACCTGCACAGTTCAAAACGTTGCGCCTGAACAGGAAAAATGTGCAGTTTTCAGAACTGCGCGGAGACGGCAAAGTTTGTAGCGATATCATAGGTCGCGAGGCATAGATATCGATGATTTGCGCAGACAAGACGGAACGTATAGACGCTGAACTCCGTTTTATATACCTTTTATTCGTCGTTTTGTGAGAAATGTCAGACCTTTGCAATGTACCTGGGAGTTTCTTACTTTTATGTATTTGGCGTAAAAAATCAAAAAAATATAGTGACAGAGACAGGCAGAAAAATTTAAAGAAATTGATTAAAATGCAAGAGGGAAACGGTTGTAAAAAAAATTAATTTCTTGAGGAATGTTTACCGAAAAGAATTGGCAAAAGTAACAAAATCTCATCGATCTGGAGCTGGAGAGTAATACGTCCTCCATGGTCGACGTCACTACAACTACGCCAAAATACATACAACATATGTACCGTGTGGATGCTATATTTTTGTAACGTTTTAAGACTGCCCAAACAAAATGTAGTGCCAAACGTTGGGTCTGGACCAGGGTTTAAGACTTGCTTTCTATTGTCACGGACGAAACAAACCTTAACCTAATAATAAATAAATAAAAGTCGTACGAATCTCTTTTTTGCCCCTCTCTTTTATTCACGTACATCATTGCATACATGCATTTTTCATTGCGCACTTAAGACGATTAACGAAACGAGAGCCTTCCGCAAGAAGGGTCTTTACTGGAGACGAAATCAAGACCTGCATTCAGGATTGCGGACGTGACTTCGGTAGACCTAACCCCCGTCTCCTCTATTGTAGTAGAGGAACCCGTTAGCGGTAGATTGTGGTAGTTGGTATATTTGCTTAATCACTACTCGTAGTTCTTGGTTCAACCCCGTCAGCAGGATTGTTATGACCAGAAGCTACAAGTAGTGCGGGATTTAGTAGTGGAAGGTTTTTCTACTTTCTGGTTTGGTTTTAACGCTAACCTCCTGACTCTATTTAGCGTTTGTGTCAGATGGTTTGACAGACCCTGAATTTCTATTTCTGCTCAATGATAATTTCATTCCCAAATACTTATGGCAGCAGCCCGCTGTATCATGGGATACAGCCTCTTCCTTGCTTAATTTTACCCTAGGAACTGCTCAGTTAATCTGAGCTGATTCTGTGTTTGTGATACTGTGTCTGATAGTAGTACTAGATCGTCTGCATCATTTCAATCTCCTCTATGCTGAACGCAGACCCTTCTCGTATCTATTTTTTCTTTACAGTGGCCGAAGTCCTTTTCTCATTGGGTTCTTTAGGGTGAGCCTGCCAATGATGAACTTTCATTGATTTAGCATTTTTTAATACTTGCTTGCAGGAGGTGAACCTGACTCCTTCGTTTACGAGCAATGGAACCTGATTCCCCTTGCGTTTGGCAAGCAGTAGCTAGTGTTGTGTAATCATGGTAAGATTTTATCGCACCGGGTGCATTCATATTTGATAGAGAACCCGCTAGGGTTCACATTGCAGTACTTTAGCATATTTTCCGCAATGGACCCAAAAAGGTGCTTGGGAACAGATTGAGCAGGAAATTGACTGGAATGGGGATCTTCTAAAAATCGTAGCCGTTTCGAATGTCTTGAACGTAAATTCAAATGAAAAAGATCCTAGAATTTCATAAGAAATATTATTGCACATTTTGAACTAAACATGTATACAGGGTCATGTAGATATCGCCGCCTAGAATCTCAATAGCTGAGATGATTCCTGACATTAAAATTTTCTGTGTGTGGATGCGGACATTGACTATATCTAAATAAAACAAAAAGAATGGAAATTAAATAAATAAGAACGTGGAACAAGCATTTAATGCAAAAGAACAAAAAGTTTAGAGTGCAAGAGATAGAATACACCACGTAGAAAGTAACGTGGATAAAACATCACTAAGGTTAGAATAAACCAAAATGGTAGCCAGTGAAAAATAGTACGACTACAAAGGATGGAAGCAATTTTTTTGATATGGTGCGTAAAAAAATGCAAATAAAATAAAACAAAGTTAAAAATTTATAGGAAAAAAATAAGTAGAACAAATAAGAAAGAAAATTAAATCTTCAGCACAATATGTGAAAAATCTTTTAAGAAGAAACAACATTTTTGGGAAGAGTATAGTATTCAGAAAGAGTTGTCGAAACTATTCGACAGCGTAAAAGTACGCCTTATTAAAAGCAAATAGTAAAGAAAGAAATATTTCTTTGGGACGCATTAGAATGCACACGAGTCATCTATTTTATTATTTTAAATAACAGTAGCTTGCTTCATAAATATGATAGGAGAATCAATCAATAAAAGGATTACATCATAATCTTTAAATATAGAATTTTTTATTTTTAGAATCATTTTGTTAGGACATTATAGTTATAATAACGACAAAGTTTTTTTAAGAAAATTTTAATTTTGTTTTGTACGAAGTCATCATTTCATCTTTTAATATTTTCTTAAAAGTAACATAAATGACGTGAGCTGGTTATGAAAGTTGAATCAACGAAATTGACAAAGAACCCAAGTACTACTGAACAAAAATTCTGCTGATCTAAAAAAGCGTCACTACGAATTCAGAATTTTTAAAGAAGGTTTGAAAATATTTTATTTAAAACTAGCCGCTACCACTAATAACCTCCATAAATACGCATACACACACATTACAGACAAGCACGCAGTTACGTAACTTCTGAGTTATATACAGGATATCTGTAAAAGTTGGTAACATATGGGAAACTTATTGATTTTATGAAAAAAATTTATTCTTGATAAAGAGCTTAGCATGGCCTAAAACCAAAAATGAAATTATCAAATATCAAGTTTTTAGGCCATATACGAGGTGTTGCAAAAAATATGAATTTGGTACAAGAGTAAAGACCCATCTATTGTGTTTGTATAAGTCGGTAACATATGGGAATTTCTTTAACGATTAAAGGCCGTATTCTGTAACTTGTCGTTATTGAACCACCGTCGTCTGTGAATGACTTTTCTTGCCGACCTCAACAACGACATTATCGTTAAACCTATTCCGTAACTACGTCGTTCACAGTCACGTTGAGGATCGAGATTTCTGAATTTATCAAGATGGCAGCACTGGAAACGTTATGTCAGTTGTCAATTATCTGTAATTTGTTGGTGAATTGAATATTTGTGATATTTCTTACCCCATAAATGTAACTTATATCCCTATCGAAATCTTGAAATTACATTTAATATTTTGATAACGATGTTATTGTCACAAGTAAGGTATTTTACTACTGTACCGAAATAATATTTTTTGACACACTTCGTATATGGCTTGAAATAATTGGTATCCGATCACTTCATTTTGGGATTCAGGCTAAACAAAACCATTTATGAAAAATAACTTTTTTTCATAAAAAATCAATAATAAAAAAGTTTTCCATATGTTGCCACTTTTACAGACATATGGAAGTTTTTGTATTTTTTCTATACTTGCCGCGACATCCCGAGGTAACTAATAGATGATTGATTATATGATATTGCATGATGCAGTCTTAAAGTTAACAATTTTACCCAAACATTCGAATTTCACGAATTCCATGGATTCATTGCGACAGCTTTCAGATTAATAATAATTCTAGACACCATAATTGTACGCTCCTGAATAAGTTTAATTTTATTTATAAAATAATATGTATACTATGAATTATTCATGTAATCAAAACAACTAGAATTACGTACATTATTAAAAAGGCAGAATAAATTAATGAATAATTAATGTACTAACGACATTACAAAACTACCGAAAATTTTGAGTTTATAGAACCAGTCTGCGTAATGAAGATAAGCATCATTTGAGTTAAAATTTAATTAATTATGATGTTATATTATTTGTGACAATGCTTGATGTTGTTGGTTTTATCAAAGAATATATAATTGGGATATAGTGCTAACATAATGGAAACAAACGTACAACTACAAGTTGTGTTGTCTAACATATTTTTAATACGTTGTCTAAATCTTAATAAACATTTTTTTAAATTTGGTAGTTACGCCCAATCATGTTTCATTTATTTATAAAAATAATTTTTGTGATGTTTATTACATGATAACACATGTATCTTTTTAATGAAAAAAATAACAGAAATCTGCGAATTCTTAATCCATCATCGACACGTCGCTTACTTTAGTTCCGGAGGGTAGGACATTGAAAATCCTAGCGGAGGGTACTTATAGCACAGCATAGTAAACATACAGCAGTGTATCTCTAGAGCGGCGTTTTTGAAGTTGCTAATTCAAAAAATATAGTCGTGTGGTCAGCGCAGCCGGACTGTTGCAAATATTAGGTGAGTTTAATTATAATTTTATGTTTAATATAAACAAAATAAAATGTAAATAAATACCGATTCATATAATCGTACGTTAGTAATTGAATCTTAAAATCGATTATGTTTGTTGTGGAGGTACAGTCCTGGCGTGCGCTTTATACCGTTCCCCGACCATTATTAAACCGAAGTGACTGCTATTTACGAGTTTTGTTTAACGTACGAAAATTCCCTGCTGTATGTTTATTATGCTGTGCTTATAGCACCTACACGTAACCCATAAGCATAACGCTACGTTTTGATTTTTAATAAACTACATTACTTCAGCCTTAAAAAGTTTATTACATACTAACAACGATTCCATTCTAAAAAATATTAAAAAAATAATAGTTTGTAATATAAGGGAAAATTGTAAATATCTTCCAGCAATTTTTGTTTTTCCTTAACTTCAGTAAATAAATGAAATATTAGAAAGTAAAAATTCTGTTTCGTTGTTTAACTTTCCCATTATTTGTTTTTCGAATATTATTCTTAAATAAATGTTGGTTTAAAGTTTCAATAAAAGTAAACTCTAAAGGATAAAGTAAATAACAACCAAAAGCACTTACTGCATAAGCAAACATTTATACTTCCTTATTTTATTTAAATAAATGCATTGAAAAATATTTGTTGTAATAAATTGAAACACGAATTTGTATTGATATGTTTTGATTTGTAAACTTATGTGTGTTCTCTTTCAGCAGACATCGTTTTTTTAACTTCAAAGTATTTAAAATTGAATAGATACACATTTTAAAACTTACTAATGACTGAATCAAAAATTTCAACACAATACAAATTAAAAAGTGGAATATTTCTTTGTAGTTAATTAATTTATCAGCTTTAATAATAGAAGACCATGGATAAATACGAAATAATTTTGTAATATTATGAAAGAACGTTGTTTGTTATCAAATTATATTATAATTTTTATAAAATACTCGAGACATAATTTTAAATTTTTGCAACATTTAATAATTATTGTAAAATTGTCAAAAATATAGTACTGCAACTCAGAAACTTATTTGTTGGACATAAGTATCTGTAACTGTATTTTTGTATGTCGACTTGAAAATTTCACTCCCGCTCCATAAAAATGTTTTAATTAATTTTTTGAACTTTTAAGCGTAACTAAGAATTAAATATGAATAATACATTTTTATTTAGAAAAAAAAATAAACAAATTACGACAGTGGGAGTCGAACTCGAGGTTTATCGATTGAATCTCGACGATTTAACCAACTCAACCACCAAATGCTCCAACCCTGATCTATAAATGCAATTCAATAAAATGTTAAAATAAAATATGCTTTAAATAGTTATTATTATCACATAAATTTGTTTTATTTTATCTACCTAAAAAATATGTTTCTATATTGTGACGGAGAATTTAGTAACTAGTAAATGGTTATCTCAACTTTTCCGTGAAATTCTTTTTCTATTTATGGCAACATCTTTTTTTCAAAATCATATTTGAATTGGCCCGAGATGTACGTAAGTACAATATTAAATTATTCTAAACGAGTATTGATATAGGTAACACACAGAATAGTTTAAGCTCTGTCGTTGAGTAACTTTAATAGAAATGTCACGTTTACGACGTAGGTATCCCCGTTGGAAATTAACCTCGAACATGAAAATTTTAGATTGGACAACAATCAAACCCAAACCGAATATTAGAATTCCCAATAGAAACGAACTTCATCAAAAGATCTTCATTGTCTTTTCGCCCTGAAATATTTCACATCAAATTCAAATGATGATTGTTCTTGTAATAACAAATTCAACATTTAATTTCGTATTCTACTGAATGTAATTCGATTGTAAATTCTGTGCTGATATTTAAATGTTATTTTAATTTTTGCGAGTATGTCGTTGACAATGACTTTTGAAATAAAAACGTTAAACAATGTAGTTTTTTTAGTGAAAGCAGTCGACCTAATTCTAATCAACGATTGTCATGCAAACTTGTAAGACAAATCAATTCGTTTTCTAATTATCTTAATTCAATAGAAATCCGTAAAAAAAGGTAATTTATTGCTTTTCATTTCATTTTGTTGAACAAAAATATGGTGCGAAATGTTTTATTGTTGAAAATTGTTACTATATCTAATACTGCTACTAACTATGTTCTGTTTTCTGACTTAATCACAGTTTCTTAATATGTTTAATTTGAAATCGAGAGTCCTAAACATAACAAAATTTGAATAAAATACTCTGATGGAAAGTATGATGAAATCACGAAAAAGAACTGAAAGTGATCTTTTTCTGTAAACCCAAACCGCTTAAGCGACCATGCTTTTTGTTTCAAAAAACGAAATTATATGCTAAGACCTTCTCTGATGAGTGTTGTCAAAAATATTATTTATGATTTTGTAACGATTTTTTCCAGTGAAGTTATAACTTCTGAAATTTCTTTTAGTTTTTTTTAGGCATCTTTTTGATGTATATTCTTATAATTTTGAAATAAATGTCGAAACATCGAGATTTTTTTTGTTTTGGGTTACTAGATAAGCTACAAAAGCATCCACTTTTTCTTCAAAGTCTTCGTGAAGCATTTCACTTTGATTCGAATTAAACAATGTTGGGCTTAACATCGATTTCTGCGGTACTCCATAAATTGTGGATTGATTCAATTGATTTGATTTTACTTTTGTATTATCTGTAGGTTACAGTTTCCTAATTATTTGGGCCTTCTTTGGAGTTGATGTAATCGGATCAATGAAACACTGTTTATTTTTCACTCGACGTTTCGACTGACATGTGTCTAGTCTTTTTCAAGAATTCAGACCAAAACCTACTTTGACGGGGGATTTCATTTCTTTTATAATCATTTTTATAATCAATAGTGACTACATTTTCGATCAGTTTCTTTTAGTGAGATTTGATCTAGTTGTCGAGCCTTCTATAATGTTATTTTTGTTGCTCTTATGATTCTCGGTTTACTCTAAAAAATATCCAGTTTTCTACCTCGTAGGCATACAGAAACAGACTTGGAAGCTTTTTGCGACTTTATGTCCAAATAATTATATATTACTGTGTTTACTTTTCTTAGTAGATTGGTTAAAGTTTCTGCATACTGGTTCGTTGTCCTACTTGATTTGTATGTATTTTTTTGTTATCTAACCAGTTACTTCTTATTGATGGCCATATGTGTTTACGAGGATATAGTGAACTTTTTGTTGTATGATCATATGTATTTCCGATCATGTTTTATTAAATTGTAAAATTTGATTGCTTGATAGTTTTCTAGATTTTTATTTTTGATTTTTGCTTCGATTTGATGCAGATGTCCATGTTAAAATAAGCAATGCTTTGAGATTACGAATTTTATGGTAAAACGAACATACTTGTTGCATATTTATAAAGTCTTTGACTTTACACGTATTCAATCCGATTTTATTATTATGTGGCGTTATTTTTTAATGTTTTCTTTGTTTGTTATTATGTGTATCTTTTGGTTTAATTATATTTGTTTTTTCTTGTTTAATGTCTTCTTGTACTTTTTTGTTCCTTGTTTTTTTCTTTTTCTTCGTCTGTTCATTGTTATTTTGCATGTTTGTGTGCGTATAGTATGCTATGACGGTAATTTTTCTTTTAATCTAATTCATTTCGACACCACTGGTGACAATGTCTGAATTTTATTCACTTTGTTGGAAATTTTACTCTTTACAATTTAAGCTACATTCGAGCATTCCGGTGACAAAATCATTTGGAGCTGGGGTTTCGAGCTTCTTTAAGTTGGTTATTGTTTAATCACGTTCCCAAATGAAACGTTACGTTTCCTTTTCTTTCTAATTGTGCCTTTGGCGTAGAAAGTTGTGTACTTCCTGTACTAAATGGGGCAAAATCTAATGAAGTACTATTATTAATTAATTGGTAATGCAAATAAATCCAATACCAAGTTCTTAATAGTATCGGAGGATATATTAACTTATTCTACGTCGTAAGTAACATTTTTTTATTTATAACCGTTATCGCTAACTTTCACACGTTTTGACTTTTAGAATTTCCACCGGGTAAAGTTTGATCGGAATGAATAAATACGAAGCAATTTGTCTAATTATGGTTGCTTAATTAAAAGATAACATCAACATTACTACGGGGAGGCTGTTGTTATCCACCTACTTTGTTACGGTTTTATTTCATACACCGAATAAACGTGTGTCGTGAGCACTATGTCATCACGGAATATAAATCTAGAAACGTATGTCGCGATTAATACGTTATTACGAAAATCATGTTTGGCGCGCATTTTGCGAATTTTAGATTGGTTGAGACTAAATAACGATGTGTATTTCCGAAACGAAACGGGACATCTTGTAACTGTTTTCCTTCGTGCTCGAAACGGGTAGAGTTTAGAAGATCGTTAATTCAAAATTACGCGAATAGATTGAAAGGCGTTAACAGATTTCTAATAACAGTTGGTTAAGTTTTATTCGTCTACTAAACCTACCATAAGTACTCGTTCTTTTCTCTTTTTCTTTGTGCAATTTTTAAATGCCACGTGGAATTCTTTTAGAGTTTACGTTTCCTATTCTCTGCGTTTTTTGTTCCGTCTCTGGAATTGTGTTCGAGAAGGGATGTTTATACATTGTGGTCGATATCGTCGCCAGCTGTAAAATCCTACTCTCGGTACTTTGTTCACATAAAATGCAGCTAAGTTTTAGTATTTAAGTTATCGTATTTATTGCTTGTGAGTGTGAAGATCATGTACATACGACATAAAACGGCGTTAACTGTTTGTTTTAAGTAAAACCATATTCGGTGGTACTCTCAACAACCTAGAGATTTTAATCGGCTCAATACGGGCTTGTTCGCTTCAATTTAAACTTACCCCGTTAGATAAGTTACTTTTAAGCGTCAGTGTCGTTGCATGTTCGACCAGATAAATTACCGTGTGTAAATGGTATATGTACACCGAGTGTTTTTATCAGTTAGTACTCAATTGAAACTTTAACACTACGAATTGTGTTCTTGAAGCTTACCTGTATATCCGCTGCGTTATTCGTATAGATTTTTTTGTTATTATTAAGCGAGACTACTGCTTAAGGATACGTGACGACATCCGACAGTCTTTCTCCTTCTCACTCTCCTGTTACTATAGAAATTTTAAACTGTCTGTCTTTCTTTTATGGTTATTTATTATTGTCAATTCTTTGATCTCGTGTATCTCGTATTAGAATTAAGTCAAACCTTTTGATCTCCTGTTGGTCGGTTTTATTTACCCAGCAGGTGGCGCCTTGTTAGGGCAGCGGTTTAATTCTTCGGCCTCCCTAAGGACCTCCCCACTCTACGACGACGCCGGGAAGCTGTTGCTCTACCTAAATAATTTATTTTTACAAACCTACTACGATACACCGATTTGTACTTTTTTTTTCCTTTTAGTGTCATCTATTTACTTTGTATATTTGTAAACTGAAACCGTTACAACTTGTTGCTATCTGGCTATTTGTCCAGTCAAGGTGCCCATCGAAGATAAACTGATTGACCTCTGGACTTATCTATGTATTCAGCCGAGAACATATGTGTTCCTGTTTCGCTTTTTTACGTGTCTATGTTACTACTTATCCGCTCTGAAATCACGAACCGATTACGTAATCACAGAAAAATCAGATAAGTTTCTGACGTGAATTTACCTACATAATTATTGCGCTTTATATTTAATCGATGGTGTTTGAAAGATCTTTCGAAAATTAATATCATATGCTTGCCCCTTTTTGTTTACTTTTAGATTTATCGTCAATTACTGGTACGCAACGTGAGTTTTTATATTTAAGGTAAATAAAGCTACTTTTATGTATGTGAGCACTTTAAAATTCAATTATCTGTTTTTGTTCGTTGATTAGTACTATCGTGTAGCTTCCTACACGCATTTGTTGTGTATTTTATATGTGTCTTGTGTCTATAACTGGTCTAGTCGTTTTACAAAAATTATATTTCTACGGTTTGTTTTTGTGTCTAAAGTTCTTAATGGCTGTACATTATTTACTACGCATTTTGCTAGGTGGCGACCTATTTACTACTTCTTTTGCAGTGTGAAAACCTTCGAATTAATTACTACCGAATACACCCACGATCCCTCCGACTGGTAGAACTGCTGGCCAGGTTAAGTTTAAATATATTTATTACTTATTCTTTATGGTTTTTTATTGTTTGATTGAGGATTTTGACCAGTTCGATCGATTTGTACTGCATTTTTGAGGGACCACTAATGTTTGGAGTTGATAAGTGTGTGACCAAGTGTGCTTGCTGATGTAATCGCTACTCTACTACTATATAACGAAAAGTTACACAAACTATAACTGTTGAAAACAAATTATAAATTAAAAACATCTATAATCATAAATTAAAACGAATTCTAAATAAATAAATTAATTAATGCAAAAATTCAGTGTGACAAAAAATATCCTGGTTTGATCCACAAAACTAACCGAACCTGGCCCGAGGAAGTACTTCCATAGAGCACGAAACGTCGCCAAAATTGAACATTAAGCGTTTGATTGCCCTTTCTAAAAGAAGGTAAAAGAAACATCCTGATTTTGGTCAACCCTACACTGATCAGTCTTAATAAGGCCAAACAGGTCAGTGTAAGTGCTCCGCGTATATCTACAATTATCAATGGCCATTGTTTTATTGGATCACCAGAATTGAAATTGTTTGCGTTACTTAAGAACGGGCTCAAGGATTCGCAGCTGAAATTAAATAATAAAAAAATTCTAATGAACATTTTTCTATCTTTATTGAGGTATCTGCTTTATATTCTAAAGTTATTAAGATTTGTAGGAATCATATTATATTTAGTTTCGTCACTATGTTATACAGAAATGAAATTCTTCTTATACTCTAATCTTTTTAACAAAATAAATAAAACTAAAATTCTTTAGATTCGTTGCTGCGAACAATTATTTATTAAAACGTCGTTACCCGTCGAATAAATAATTAAATAATTAAAAATATTTTCTTAGTTGAAATAATTTTTAACGGACTCATAAAAGGCATCCTGTATTTATCCTACACATTGTCGACACGCGCCTATCTCGAATGGTATTTATTTATGTTTATATTTGAAATTCAATTATATATACTGAAGAATATCTAAATATAAATTTGACAGTATACAAGGAGTGAAATATGAGTTCGAAATCGTAATGTCGTTTCCGTTTTCTTATTATACTTCTGTTTGTGTTTCGAACAACAATAAGATACAGATGGTACACATTCCGTGCAAGAGGATTATATTGATAATATCTATGTTAAATAAACAGGGCGTAGATTTTGACATTATTCTACATCGATTATTACTTAGGCAGAAATTTATTCCTTCTTCTGTAAATTATAAGTGCTAAATTTTAATTTTTGCTTGTCTTATTTGTAACGTGCTCAGAAGAAGAATGTAGTAGTGCTCAGGTTTTATGCATTTATTTTATTTTTCAAATATCTGTTTTGGGGTGTTCTCGAAGTTTCAAATTTTTATTCTTACGAGAGAATGTTTGCAACGATGACTTCAATATTAAGAAAATAGATAATTGTTGGATTAAAAATAAGCGATTACAATTTTTTTATTATACATTATTATAGAAAGCTAATACATTAATGACAGAGTAGAGTAGGTAGAAGTAGAAAAAGGAACTAAATAAACTCAAGTGCATGTCTTGCGACATCTCGTTTATAAAGAACACGTACAAATAGTATAACTAAGTAATGCCCACAAACTGTAACGACGATTGAATGTTTAAATGCAAATCGTTATCTAAGCGATAACTTAGAATGCATAACACGCTCGTGCCGATAAAGCCAAGTATTTCTGTACAGTAGCATACACGCACGAAATAACACCTGATGCGCATTTCTCTTTTCTTTTCAAAGACCAACCGCCTTTTTGTACAGTTGTATACCGCACTTAAGTATACACCTCTGATGAGCTCATAAGAGCGAAATGCGCATCAGGTGTTCTTTCGTGCGTGTATGCTACTGAACATAAATACTTGGCTTTATCGGTACGAGTGGGTTATACATTCTAAGTTTAGACACTCAAACAATTTTTAAATGTAATTTCAATTATTCACAACTGTTTTATTTATTTTATTTATGCCATGTTTAATATCGAAACCATAATATGGGTTATTGAAACAAAAACGTCTTCCAGGATTGGACCATGTCGAAAAGGTCTTAAGATTTTTTAGTCTAGAATCTGGCTTGGTCACAAGTTGATTACCTGACTTTCAGTTGTCTACCTTGAACTTTCTTTAATTGGTTTCAAGTTTCTCGCCCTGATGAAGTATCTTACGGTAGGTGACGAAACGTTGGCAACGACGGTTACCTTTTCGACACGGTTTAATCCCGGAAGACGTTTTTGTTTCAATTATGACTCCGGCCTTAGAAGCCTCAATTCTTACACAATGTGGGTATTGCAATAGACACAAATTTTAGCCCCCATCCGGGTAATAACTACTCTTAAAATTAGTAAACGAGAATAAATAGCCTTAAAGCGTTTTTCTCTTTTCTTTTGATCACCCTTTATTAAGAGAAATATTTTAAACAACGTTGCTTACTATTGCATAATTTTGTTTTATTTTTACGTATACATAGTAATGTTTTTTATCAAATTTTATGTATTTATTATTTTCTTTGGAGCTTTTCAAGGAAGTAGGACTTTATAAAAGAGTGCATCACCACAATCTTACAGTATCTCGAAATTGAAGCAAACTCTTTTGACATAGGTCATGCTATTTGTTACGTGCAAAAAAAAAAGAATTTTACGTTAATTATGTTAACTATGTATTAAAAAGACTTCTGACAACGTAAAATAGTAAATCTACCCAGGTAAATTAATGAAAGTTGTGCAGGAAATTCTTTAAAAATCGGTTGCGCGAATACTGGTTGACATACTAAATTCCCAGTTACTTTAAACGAAACATAATATTTCGGAATGAAGATTATTTAAACCGCGTTTAACGAAACAGGGTAATTACCCTTTTATCTACCGTCAAACTCAAAAATTTTAATTTTCACCAGCACAATTTATGAGGGACTGGACGACGAATGCCATCCATCTAAACGAAACATACTTTATAAATAAAGCCTAGTACACGTACCCCTTCCAAAACTATTTGCTGAAGAAAATTTTTGAAATGTGTTATAGGTAGTGAATTGTGTCTAAATAATGTTTTTAACACAAAATAACTAGTAAAAGCAAAAATTTTATGCGAAAGCCGACATATCAGTACGCATCGCCACAAAAATATCTACGAAGGTTACAAGTGTTATAGGTAATACATTGTGTCTGAATAACATTTTTAGCACAATTTAACAAGAAAAAGCGAAAACTTTATTCGAAAGCGAACATATTTAGGCGAATCTACAAACAGAATAGCAACGAAAGTTTTTCAGGTTTGTAATTTAGAACACCTTGTATATTATTTATTTTTTATGATTAAATAACTCTTAGTGTTTTTTCATTGGAAATTGTACATGACCAAGATAACATTAGGACATTTTCATTTTTCACAAATTATTGTTCTAAATGTTTTTTATATAGTCGCATGTTTTACTTTCCTATTTTAACTTTTCAAAATGTACTAATTATACATTTCAAACATATAACACCAATAACTTTGAAATACAATGTAATTTTCGTAGATTGTCGTGCCTTAATAGGTCGAAACATGCACACGTAGGTGTTTGTTCATGAATCTGCATGGAAAGAAAATAGAATTGCAAAATTCTAGAATGAACAAGGTGTTTAATTTCCGTTGAAAATATTTTGAAATTCTTGATATTGTTCTACATTCTATTGTATAGATCAGCGCTGGTATAGATGTTCGTTGTTACATTGTATATTTTTGGTGCCAAAATTGATAATGTTAACAACTATTGTTATTATTTTAGAAAAACTACTGTAAATAGGAAATGTATTCATAGTTAGAATGAAAAGGTTAAACATATAAGGGGAATATTGACACAAGTCAAATATTACCATATTTAGTAATAATACTTTGTCACTTTGCTGCAATAAATAATTATATTTTTCTGTATTAAAGCATGATTATTTTTGATCTGGGTAGGATCTCGAACATGTACGATTTGAATTTTGCAGGAAGGAAATGTTTATATTTAACTTTATCTAATATTGGATTAAATTTATTGACTGATTTAATGTGGTATTTGCGGCATTTTTTTTATTATAAATATTATAAACCATATATATTTGGAAATGGCGTGTTAAGCCACATTGGATAAGCTACATAAGTCTGAATTATATTGATGGATACTCAACTTTTTTTCAAATGACACCCTGTATATTTTTTGTTATACAGTTGTATTCTAAATTTTTGGAAAAAAATAGCACCGAATAATTAAATTCATCTCTATCTTATTTTACTATTAGGATAAGCTATCCATAACAAAATTGAATATCTGAAACTCTTTATTTTTAATTTTGTTTTCGTCAAGGAGGGGGAGGAGTAAGGTCAGGAGATCTAGAAGGTCATTTAACCTCTTCACTCCGATATCCCATCCACCTATTTGGATGAAAAATATTTAATTTATGAGTAACTGTTCTCGCATTATGTGACAGCGCACCGTCTTGTTGAAAAATGACTTGGAAACCGCTGATCGTAAACACATCTACTTCTTTGGAACTTGCCATAGATTAATCGCCAAAATTCAATGAGAAAACAAATTGTTGGTGCAAATTGTTATTTGAAACATACCTAAATACATCTTTTTAATTGTTTTTATGGCTAAATGATCTTAATACATAGTAAAATAGGACCAACATCACAGAATCACTTCTTAAAACTTTTTGGTGTTATTTAGATTTACTCTGTGCTAGTTTTTCAAAAAATTGATAATACAACTGTATAATTTTTTTAAGTTGTGATATGGAGAAAAATATGACTTACAAGAATCTATAAAAAAATATACAGGGTGTTACTTGAAAAAAAAAGTTACCTATTCTAACTTTGGCATACGTTAATATAATTATTTAGCTCGTATAAGCTAGATTAAGACGTTATTTACAAATATACAGTGTGGTTCAAAAATTTGGAAATTATTTTTGTTTTAAAAATCTGTATTTTCCAAGGGAAATATGAATGTATTATGACATACCGTAACTAAGGTGATAATAGTCGATATTGTGAAATCAAAAAAAGTAAAAGGCCGCGGACACCATACTGAATCACTCCCCGTATAGTAAATTTTAGTATAAAAATTATCACTTTACAATTTTATTATATAAAATTTTTACTAGTTTCTAACTGCATTTTGTTACAAGACTTGGATTTTGCCAATTTAATAATTAACACTATCTAAGCATAAGTTCATTCAAATTTGATAAATATTTATTATCTGAAGATTTTATGTTCAAATTTACCTAAAATTGATTTGTTGAATTTAGAAATTTCTAGTGGTTGTACTAAAGAATGATTAATGTAAGAATGTCCACGTTTTGCGAATCAAAAAGAATATTAAATTTTAGAGTGCGCCATCTAGCCGGTCAACTAGGAACTAATCTTTTTTTATCACGTACGGTTCAGATACATACGTTCAATTAAACCCATATATAATTGGACAGAGGCTTAAATTTTTTTGTATTTTTTTGCTTGTGGCCAAAATTCATGGTTGCAGCGTTTCAACATATACAAATGATTATTGTTTTGTGCTCGTCGATGCTACAATATGTTTGGAATGTATTCTTCTCTTTTTATATAAAATTCTAAACATATTTAGATGATCGATATTAATTCACTACTGTTTTCAATATTACTTCCTAAAAATGCCGTAATTGAGTTAAATTTATAAAATACTCCAAATAGTTGCAGATAAATTATCCCTCTGAGCATTCTTTTAGGTGGAGAGATGAAACCAAAGGTCACTACTCTGGTTTCAATTTACCGACATTTTGCCCGAATTATGCAGGCTTTATGAAGGCTACTTGAGATTAGGGCTTGAAAAAAACACCTAACATTAAAATTAAAATTTTAAGAAGGAAGCTGAAGTTACAAGGATAATTATATGTAAAAATACGTTGTTCATGCACATTCAGTTAAAAATAAAGAATTAAAATTAGAAATAACCTTATGAAACAAATAAAGTCGATTTTTAAAAATATGTACTACAACACCTTTGGGAATTACCTAATTCTTATTCACTGAAAAATTTTATTGCTCAACACATTTGCTCATTGTGTCGTTTATATTAATGTCCTGTTGAGGCACCCAACAGTACTATTTAATAATCCCCGCCGACCTAATATTACGTTACAGCTGTTCGCATACAGTTAACACGAGAAATGGTTTTTTTTATTTGTACGTATTTGAAAAGAAAGGTATTGTGTCGCACTTTTTATTTTCAGCACAAACAAATAAAAAAGTAGTTCATAATTTGTTTATTTTCGCTTTGCAACATTTACCATTTGTACAATAACTTCTTTCCTTAAAAGCTTAAGTGCATGCTGCATTTGCTTGCTTTTGTAAAATAATTTTATTATTCTTGGACCAAAGGAATAATTTTTACTTACGTTTTAATCGTTATCTGCTGTTAATGGAATGCGATTGTTGTTATGTTAATCTAATGTATTGAGTTCAGAACATGACTTTACACGTATTTTCTTTGTGTTAGAAATCGTTACCATTCAATTATTTGTTCCAAATTTGTCTATTGTTATTCTTCGCTGAATTCCTTTATTGTCTTTGTTTGAATGTTTTCCTTCTATTTTTGCGTACAATAGTTTACAATCTTATTGTTGCTAATTATTTCGATGAGTGCGCACTGGTTCGTAAATTGAATTTATCCTTCCTTTATCTACGTTTTCAATTAAATTTTTTGTCTAGTTTTGATTTTGTTAGGAAATTTGCCGGTGTAAATTTACTTCAATCTTTTATTTACGTTAACAATTGGAATTTCCATTCTTAAAATTTTTTTGTTTGCTGTTATGCACAGTTGTAACATGGGAAACATAATAAAATATTTGACTTGATTGCACTTTCTTTTTAATAATTATCATTAATTGATTTCAAAATGGCTTCTCTTTAAGATGTTATTTCAAGGATATTTATTGTTTAATTTACGAAGTAAATATGCAGTTTTTTACTTGAATACCGACAAATAACTTTGAGGCGACATATAGTGCTATCTTAGCACATTCGAATAGTAATTAAATATAAGTCGGCAAATGTTTGACCTAAACCGTTGATTGAAATATTTCAATCAACGCCTAAACACTATCTGCTTCATTACAATATTTTCATTACAATTGCATTTTGAAGAAGAGTTATAATGTGAGCATTTTTCAGTCTTTTATATAAAGAAACGTCATTGGAGAATTCCTTCTTAAGATACAGCCCCTTAAAGGGGGCACATAAAATTTGTTTTACAATTTTTTTCTCAAACACTAACAAAGTTGAGGATACATTTCAGCATATTTTCTAGAAGCTTCTAGCCCATTCCCCTGCGACAGACCGTAAACGTAATGCATATGCCATTTTAATAACGAATGAATTATTAATTTTGACAACTGATTGAAATTGACACAACTGTCGAAGTGAACGAAACTGCCTTAAAATGTTGTAGTACATTGAAATATGCGGTTTTTAGTGACCCGAAAGTGCCAGAAATGGACTCGATGACTGCTGACCTAACCCTGCAGGACGTTCTAGGTGAGCCCCCTTTGCTGTTATTGTTTGTAAATAAACGCGAAATTGTTGATTAAATCGCAGAAGAAGGTAACTTAAGGCGTATTAGCTTGTTTCGGGTGACTGTCATGAGCTGTTGGTCAAGTTTTTCGACAACCACCTGTTGCTTTCTGTTAACATTTCTTTGAAGTTCAGGGACGTATTCAAAAGCCAACGCTACAAAAATACATTTTTATTTTTATTTCCAATCGATATAAATTTATTAAGAAAATAATTTGCGCTTAAAAATTAAGAGGGCTAACGTGGATGACACCACCGGCTTCGCACACCTGCCTACCAATCGTACTTAAATTACTAATATTCTTTACGCTATCTCCATCTCGAACTGCTTTCAAATTCTGCTTCACCCTCTCCATAGCCTGAAAACGATAACACATTAAAGTGGCATTTTCGATAAATCCTTAACCGACCTCGAAAACCCACGCCTCAGTCATCAGTTTGTCGTTCCCGGCGCTTGCCAATTTGCTTGCGAGCGATTGCGTACACCTTGACAATATCACGACGCTGCTGTAAATGTCGAAGGTACAATTCGCTAAACGTGTCAAAATCGATTGCTGATCGATGATGCCTTTTCCGTGTTTAATGAGTACGGTTCCATCGTCTGCCCGAACCCGTCGATGCTTTTAAACCAAAGCCGCCGATTTCACCAAGTCCGTATGGACTAAGTGGTCCATCGCGGGTGTCGAATTTAAACCAACGGAACGTACCATCCTTTTCGAAGCTTCCCCGAACAGCAGGCCTAAATTATTAGCCGGCTGTTTGAAAGCCTTCTGCACCTCTTTTAAATGAGCGCCGGCGTGTTGCACTCCGGTTAAGGTGACTAGTAATCGGAGGATGTCGTTCGTGCCTTCGAATATCCTGAAGATCCGCAAGTCTCTCAGCACTCGTTCCAATCCAGTTTCTTTCATGAAACCCATGCCGCCCATAATCTGTATAGCTTCGTCGCACACTTGCCAAGCTGCCTCCGATGACATGCACTTAGATATTGCAGTTTCTAAATGGTAGTGCTGGGAACCTTTATCCATATTTCCGGCAATCATATAAGCGAGTGACTCTGTTACGTACTGCAACATCGACATTCGTGCGAGCTTTTCCCGGACACCTTCAAAGGCTTCGAGCTTTTTCCCAAACTGTACACGATTTGTTGCGAATTCCGTCGCCTTCTGAATGCAATTCTTCATGGTGCCAGCCATGCAGGCGGCCATGCCGAAACGACCATTATTTTTAAAATATTCATGGCAACTTTTGTTAGAGTTTTTTTAGGTTTTTGGAAATTAAAATTGGAAGTAAGACTTAGAGTACTCTGTAACAAGAAAAGTTTTAAAAAAATTAGAAAATACAAACAATTTACGGAACGAAATATATTGTGGGCAACAACAAAATAAATTGGGTGAGGGGTGATAAGGAAAATAATTTAATATTTTAGAATAGGGTTGATATTTTTTTACAAAAACATGGAGAGATGTTATTTTAATATTTTTATTAAATAAATATTTTATTACTTATAATTATTAATATTATAATAAATAGTGGGTAAGTTGAGTTTGGTTTAGTGTTTTAAACTTGAACAAAAGCCATTGCCAAGATGAACCAAGCAATTACAGTTTGTCACCACACTGTACAGGTTTATACTGATCTTCTGGGGCACCATACATAACACTTACATCACAATACAATATTTTAATGCCATTCTCAATCGGAACCTTTACGTCTTCGAAAAAAACTTCGGCGGTGTTCGACCCCTTGATCCCCATCTTCTTTTCAGGGGCGCCGTTAGTGACACCACCAAAAGCTCGATCCACAATAAACCCGGTCACTTTATTCTTAAGTTCGCCGGTTGTCGGATCCGAACTACTTGTCTGTGCAAACACAGTCATCACATTCGCCAACCCGCCGTTACTGATCCATATTTTCGAACCATTCAGCACATAGTGTTTCCCATCTGGATGCAGTTCGGCTTTACATCTACCAAAACATATTCATCAAACCCCATCTCAAATTAAACCGCGCACCTACCTGATGGAAGCGCATCCGAACCCGCAGATGGTTCGGTTAAGCAAAAAGCGGCGAATTCGCCTGAAGTCAGTCGTGGTATATATTTTGCTTTTTGCTCCTGTGTTCCGTACAACATTATACCCTTGAATCCAATGCTCTGATGCGCTGCCAAGGTTACAGCAACTCCCAAATCGTGTCCTCCGACGATTTCTACGACCCTCGCCAACTGTGTATTCGTGAGACCTAAACCGCCATATTCGACCGGGGCTTGGGTACGGAAAAAACCTAGGTCCCACAAGGCCGCCAAAGCTTTGTCGTCGATCTTTTCTAGCTCGTCGTTCTTGGCCGGGTTGTTGACATCTACGAAGAATTTTGTGACCGGGTCTAACAGCATTCGTACCATATCCTTTTGGTCGTCATTGAGAGGATTCGGAAACGGAAACACTTCTCTCGGCTCGAGCTGCCCTCGAAATAAATTTATGGTGAACGATAGATTTTCATTGTTCGCAGAGGTGTCTTTCTCTGGGGTCGGTTTCGGTTGGGCCGCTGTTGCAGTACTGTAGACAAGTGTTAAAAAGTTCGAAGAAAGTGAGGTTAAGCGAATTTTTACCTGAGTTGGGTTTGCAAATTTGCAGATTTTTGGACGAATTTTACCACACGATACATTTTGTTGTTCATTAACTTGTTGATTAGACCTAAAAATTATTGTTCAATTATTAGACTTTGTACTTTGGACTTACTACCAGTGGCGGGGTAAGGATATTTGTGGCGGCACTTTCTAAAAAGTTAAATAATTTGTTATCGTTTCGGTTAAAAATTTGTTATAGGAACGTAATCTCAGATTAGTGCTTACGTGTGAACCGAACAACGCGTTACACATTCGATAACAATAATCAATTAATTGCGTTTCGGTTTTGCACTTTGGGATCAAAATCCTGTTATTTATATGGTTGAATGATTTTTTTTAGGATCCTGGTTTTTTCGACCTGTACGCGTCACAACAATCTCAAAGTGCAATTTTTGTTGCCAAATCTAAAGAATGCACAAGACCGGACTCGGTTATTCACGCAGGTGTTCGTAGAAACGTTGGCTGCTTTTTTCTTAAAACTCAGGTATTCTGATTAAAGAAGTAGTCCTGCGTGACGTAATCAAGTTTGGAAAAACTTAGTGAAATTCTGAACACTCTGCTGTTTTTTTTTTAATTCTATGTCTATGTGGGCGTTGATTGCTCTTTAGTGAATTTTTGAGCCAGAATTCAGCAGAGTGGGGAACTTTTAAAGTACCGAAGCCTACTTTAATGCTTAGAAATGAATTCTTATATCTTTTTCGTTTTATTTATCTGCTTTGACTCGTTAGGCTTTACAAGTTTTTATATCTTTCTTAAATATGAGCCCCGTAATCCCAAGGGTCACGAAAGGTCAACTCGTGAAAACACGATTTTTGGACGTTTCATGAACTGGGGATCATTTTTGAGTATGGCCATTTTTTTTGTGATGAGTGGGGTGGTTGATGATCTGCCTTAATCGCTTAAGGTCAAACCCTAAAAACATTATTTTTAACGGTTTATAATCTGGAGGTCTTGTTAAGATATGAATTGTGAATCATAAAAAAGGTATGAAGAAGTCCGGAAAATTAAGAAAAAGGTTAATAATTGACGAAAATTATAATTTATAAGGTCGTATGGCTCACTACACGTCACGATTGCACCGAACTTTAAATTGAGAAAATGTAATAATAAACCTTCCAGCGAAACATCATAAACATATAAACATTTTCTGCATAGAATTTTGCAAGGTTTTGTTTGATGCTTATTTATTTATTTATTCAATTATTTTTTTGGTTCACTTTAATAGTTAGGTATTTATATTTATAATAACACTAATTGTTGTTTTGTATTGCACATATGTATGTCTTAATTATACATAGACAGTATTGGATGGTACAACTTTATTATTTATTAGCATTATTATTGCAATATTAGTCAGATGCTCTTAACATTGCTACTGTAATATTTTGTATATACAATATTGGTTACCAACTTATTTTTATTTTTTTTTAATTCAAACTTTTGTAATAAATTACGTTTTTACATTTTGTTTAACTTTACTTATTTAATATTATATAACATTGATGATTCTTCGAGATCTAGTATTTTTTATTTTGTTAGGGTAACGCAGTCACCATTTTCATAATTTGCTTGTTGCTTCCATTGTTGAGTAACTGTTATTTTTTTCATAAATACTTTTTTAAATTTTATTTTTCTTGTCACTTCAGAACCATTTTCTGTAAAATTTGTGTGTATCGAAATTTTCTAGATTTTCAAGCTCCAACACCTTCTTTAAACATCAATACCGAGACTTATTGTTGTGTAATCGCGCGACAGCGTAAAAAATGTCGCGTTTGCTGTCTCTTAGCCCAACTGCGGTATAATCTTTAAAAGATGTGACTTTATATGAGGAAAATCAAAATCTTCACCAACTTATTGACAATAAGCTGTAACTTTGATTATATAAAAACAAGAAGAAAATATTTCAATTATCAAAATTTTTATTTTTGAGTCGCGTACTGTGTTTACTCTTTTCGCACTGAGTTTCATTAATCAAGAATAAAAGAATAATTCAAAATTGAAATTTTTGAAAAGGTCAGTGAATATCGAGATGACCGTTACATTTTTTGCTATTACAAAAGTGACAATGATGAATTTAAAGCACATCTTTTACGATAAAATTTATGCATAAATACACTCATATACCATCACTTCATATCGCTGTGTTTGTTATTTGAACTTTATCCATTAATTCACTTTTGAAGTAACAACGTGTTGCGAATTACAAGCATTTCCTTTTTGGAAATATAAAAAATTAATCTCAATATATAGTAGTATGATTACCATATTAGAATTTCCATCAAAAATTTGCTAAACATTATTTTCGTCTTCATAAATAATTTTATATGGTTGCAGAGTATGAACATTTCTCGATTTATTCATTTATACGGGGTCAATAATTTTTACGGTTTATTACCTTTAGTATAGTTTATTAAATGTCGCAACAGTTTAATTAAGTATTTCATAAACTTTATTTTTATAAACACAATATTAAACGCAAACGCGCAGTTAATTGCCGTATTTTATTAGAAAATATTAGTTCTTCGTATAAAGGGTGGTGATTAATTTTGCTTGTTGTAAGCTACGTTTTAATTTTTCAATTTGTTCTCTCGCTTATGATGAGAAATTGTGAATTACTAATTATTGCATGAGAACATTGGAAGTAAAAAGATTTACAAATGACTAGTGTATTTATTCTGGGAAGTTTGCATCTGAGGTACTTGAACAATAAAATAATTGGAAAGTAAGTAGATGGATACAAATTTCATTTTTTTTAATTTATGTTTCTCTATTAATTTTAAGTTATTATGTAAAATGCATATAGTACTCAATTTTCTTCGGTCTTTTATTTAGGTTTGGTGAGTTTATCCATGAAACGGAAACTGTAATTATTTAGTTTGTCGATGCTACTCGAATTATTTTTGATAAGGAGTCACCTATAGATAGTATGGATGTATTTAGAAAAACAGATTTTATCTACTTCTAGGTTACAATACTGTAAGTAAATCGTGTGTAAATGAATTAAATGGTATATAAAAGATATTCATTTTTTGTTGATAACGATTACGGGTAAGTGCTACACTCAAAACAAAATATTGAAGTTGTACCCCTTCGTCTGCTGTAGAGTATGTTTTGCAATTAAAAAAAGTTCTGTCGTAGACAAATTATTGTATGACTTTTCAAACATTGTCATGCTTTTACTATTAGTAAGGGCTACTATTTTACAGTATTGGTCAAAATTAATTTGAACTATTGGCGTGCGAAAGCGGTAGGGGGGATAAATTTATTTTTATAGTTTTTTATCCTTTGACTTTTTTGACAATCAAAATATGATTTATTATCTAAAATTACATAAAAGGTACTCTCCGAAAATGTTGTAGGACCAACCATTTAAGAGATATGCCGCTTTAAAGAAACACTACAAGGTGAAGAGCTGAAATTAAGCAATGAAACTTCCATACAATCAATAATTATTAATGTGTTATGATGTCTGTTATCACTTTTGTTTTTACATAAACGTCATTTTTTGACTATTTAAACTTTGTTTTTGTTATAAGACAGTTTATTAATCAAATAAGTTTTGTTTTGCATGGAAGTTTCATTGCTTAATTTCAGCTCTTCACTATGCAGTATTTCATTTAAAGCGCCATATCTCTTAAATGGTTGGCCTTACAATATTTAATGAAAAGTTTCTTTTTTATGTAATTTTAGATAATAAATCATATTTTGATGTCAAATTGTCAAAAAAGTCGAAGTATAAAAAAACATGATAAATAAATTTATCCCCCCTCCCGCTTTCGCACGTCAATAGTTCAAATTAATTTTGACCAATACTGTAAAATAGTAGCCCTTACTAATAGTAAATCGTACGCGAAATCGTTTTATTTTGGTGTCAAACTGTAAAAAGAGTCAAAGCATAAAAAAATATGATGACTAAATTTATTTCTCCCACCGGTTTCGGACGCCTATGGTTGAAATTAATTTTGACCAATACTGTAAAATAGTAACCCTTACTAATAATAAATTGTACGTGAAATGGCATCGTTTTATCTCGAATGGTTTCTGAGATATTAAATTAAAACCAATTCTTGGGGACAACATTCAAAGGACCGTAACTCCTTTAGAAGGCTTTTGCGGACCCATGTTCATAGAAACTTTTTACATATTTTCGAAAGTAGAATCAGCCCTTAAAGTTTGTCCCTCTATTTCGTGAACACCCTGTATGTAGAGCAAATAAATCGGACGCGGTTATTTTGACGAACGCATCTTGACACCGCCGCTTTGACGTGAGTTCATCTCAACGCGAGCTCATGTCCACGCGAGCCCATCTCGGCGCTAATGGATGTTACGGATGGTGTTTATGTATTTTCAGTTTGTTTGTATTTTGGCGACTACTGCTTAATTTGGGAAATTAAACAGATTCTCACCATATACTTTATATGTAGTTTCATAATATAATTTAGTTTATTACGAAAGAAGTTAAGTATAGTGACCCGCATTGTTTAATATACTTACAATTATAAATCACCTTAATAAGTAATAAAAACTTGAACATTAACAAGTAAGCACATGCTAACGTTGGTCAGCTGGATACGATACCCCGGAAGCCGTCTCTCATAAGAGAACTACGCTTTTAGAACAAAATGGGTGGGATTCATTATTTAAAGAAAAATATTTAAATTGATGTATGGAACAGACATTGCTAAACAAGTAACCGATAGACATTGCACTTCCAAACTATTTAACAGTTAGTGCTTATGCTTTCCTGTCGAGACGATTCTT
Organism: Abscondita cerata; assembly: GCA_030710515.1. Classification (NCBI taxonomy): domain Eukaryota; kingdom Metazoa; phylum Arthropoda; class Insecta; order Coleoptera; family Lampyridae; genus Abscondita; species Abscondita cerata. The sequence goes on along the minus strand of JALBCR010001441.1, from coordinate 19,693 downwards.
TCTTTCTTCTTTCGACGATATAGTAACTCGAGCAAAAAGAATCCAAAGAGTTGTCTGCCATTTTCAACCTTTAACCGGTGACGACTAATTTTCTGGTCGTAGACAGTGATGTGGAGTCTCTCAAACTTCTGTAGGATAGTTCGGCACCTACTAAATCTGTTTTTTCTGGGATAAACAGGAATTGATAGTGACACGCTTACATATTTCTCAATATAATTTGCACTAAATTGAAAGAAAATACGAACGTACGCAGTGGTGACATGGTACAACGTCAAGAGAGGATATGAAAAAAGAATTAAAATTCAAGCAGAGATTTTTACAGGGTGAATCACCACCAACGGGACGGAGATTTTAAGCGAAACAGTAAAAGTTTTACAAGTTTTGTCGTTTTAGTAGCTTGCAGGTTGATAAATTTGACATTTTAAAATTATTTCGAAATATACAGTACGTCCAAAAAAAGTGTGGCGCATCAATGTTTTATTTTTTCTTATGGAACACTCTGAAATTTATTAATTAATTAATTCTTTAAATTGTCGAAGAACATTACCCATTCATTGTTTATTGCGCGGACCCAAAATTACATGTCCGTCATTCTCTACTGCCCGAGAGCGCCTTCCTTTTCCCCTCTATCACGTACGCACAAAAATCGATATATCTTCTTTACATGGTAGATATATCTTTTTTATCTTACTACTAGACCTTATACCTATATTTACATCTATACATTACAATTATGACATCATAAAATCACTGCAATATGCCAATCCCTTTGACTTCAGTAGTTTTACCAGTTCCACCTATCACATTCCGATGGGTCCCAAATAGAGGTATACATAGGCGAATCACAGATTGAGTTGGATTGGGCAGCATACGCATTATATGCATAGTTAACATCATCACTTTCATTCCGTATTTCCTACTTACTCTGAATATACATACGGAAACTACATTTTTCTCGGAAACCCGGCAGTATTTCGTCAACGCATATGTATTCACTAACCCTAAACTCTTGCTGGCAGTTCTGAAGAAATAAATCAAAAATTTGTTGTACAGGTGCTAGCTTATTTTCACGTTTCCATTGCTCTCTACTTTGGGGATCATCAAATCTAAGAGCGTTTAGCAGAACAGTAAACATTTTTGCACTCATAACCGCCTCAAAATATCTCTCCGTGTTCCATCTGTCGCAAATAAACAATCAAGATCAAGATCTTCGTATTTGTATACTGCAGAATAAACCAGCAACCCCAAAAATGCAGTTATTTCTATTCGATCAGAATCTTTTAGATCAGCTCGATTTTTGCTCTTATATTTCAGTCGAACGTATCCCAATTTCACATTTGTCTGAGTGACTTAAATATCTATGATTTTGTCTGTGAATAAACACTTCCATATTGTTTCTGGGTCTGCTGAATCTCCCAAAGAGCGGAATTTTTCCTGTAGACCAGGTAAATGTGTATTTACATTGTGTTGTGGAACGCGAACATTTCTGGTGTGTTCGTCTACCAACCACTTACTGCGATTATTTTCATAAAAATTTTTTGTATCATCATCAAGCTCCGACTGTTCACTTTCTATTTCACAGTCAGAATCACCAACTGCATCACTGTTATGAGATTGTAGGTTATTATACCAACCTAAAACTGTTTCCTGTCTGGGTCTGTTACGCGAACGCCATGTGACGTACATGCTATTTTAAATACTGCGAAAACTAACTAGAAACAAATTAACGGTGATGTGGAGTCTCATAGTTTGCAGCGGGCTTCTTACGTGTAAAGCATTGAGCAAACACTGCCGATAAGTAGGTGTACCCTGTCTAATCCCACTTCTAAGAAAGTACTAGAGCATACTTTGCCGCCGATCGAACTGATGTAAAGTAAATTAAAAAAAAAATTCTTAAGGAGTCTCTTGGACTCAACGTCAATAACCGTAATGTAATTGTGGATTTGTGTTTCTCGCAATTTTTTTTCGCTCCTCGGATGAATTATATTTCATATGAAAATTCAATAGAAAACATCACTTTAATTTTTCCGGATTTGTTTCCAATTTTTCCTTTCCTAAAAATTATTAGTTTTATTATAAGTACTATTACAAGAAACATCAGGACACTTTAAAACCGCCGTACATTTTGCATTTGAGACAAACACAAGTTGTGGTTAGTCCGACCGCTAATTGTGGTTGAGGCACATCATGTTGGTGGTTTGTTTGTAGTTAATTTGATTTTATATGGCAAGGCGCTGCGGCGTCGCTCAGACTGCATCCGACTGCAGATGCCCGTTTGCAGCGACTGATTTTTGTGGTCGGGACCGACTGCAAAATGTGGCTCGTGTATGGAGGCTCTTGGTTTCACTGAAACTTATTTTTGAACGTGTACCTACTTTAGTTGTCACCTTGTACAACTACATGTTGTTACTTGCAACAATCTTAGATTTTCAGGATACTAACGTAACAAAAACTAATTAATTTTAAATGTTATTTGAAAAAGTTTGTTTTTACTTATTTTCTTTTTTGAATTTTTTCGACAATAATTGTAGAAAGGGTATCAACTCACTACAATTTTGAAAGAAAAACATTTTTTTAAAAGTTTTCTGAAATTTGATAGTATGGAGTTCCTCAAGGCTCCTTTTTGAGACCCTTATTGTTCACTATTTATATATTACAATTCCGATTAAAATTTAATGATGATTAATGATGATAAAGTACATGAACATTAGACTTAACTAAATACAAAATAATATCCATTAAACTTCACTTAACCTGTAAATAATTGTTTACTATGCTTTTGATAATCATATTCAGATTAGTTATATTTACGTTATTAGTTATTACTTTTTGAGTGCTTTTTAGTATGAGGTGTTCTTTGTTTTGCTAATTCAAAACTCCCCGACTTGTCAGCTAACGCTTGAAACACATTGTTACTACATTTTACGTGATTCGAATACAAATAACCTTTTTTTTACGTTGTCAATACGCGAATTGAATAAGTTGATGTATTAGTTGAAATACTTTTAGAACGCTGAAAGGAAACGATAAAATAGAAGCAGATAGTAGAATCCATTTGCATAGAATTTGATATTTAAATGGTAGCGCTATGCAGAATACTGTCTTGAATGCATGCAATGCCAGAAGTTATTTGATTTGAATTCGTCAGTGCACACGCTCAGATGTAATAACGAGGTTCGATATCGTAAAGGTTGAGTGACCAAGCAAAGAGTTTTATGTAGTTGATAATAAGGAAATCTGTTACTCTTCAATATTTTCTACATTGAATCGTGGAGCAAATTTTATATTGAACGAATACCAAAGTCACATTTGTCCGCTATTTTCTACAATTTACTGTTTTCTTAAATTAATTTGATAATTTCCTTCAAAGCATACTAGGTAGGTAGGGTGTTACAAACGAATAAAGTCACAGACCCATTTCCAGCTTCACTATTAAAATTTCAATCTTGTTTAACTAGTGTCAGATTCTTAACTTTAATTAATTTTTTTTTTATTTTATTTATTCACTTTCACGTTATTTTTCACGATACATTTAATATTACGTAATTTTTTTTGATTATGGGCATGTTTTTTATCAGTTCTTTTGTACAAGCAATTCTAGGTTTTTATTGCGAACCATGAATCGTAAAATAGTCCAAAAGAACGTATATGAGCAACTTTAATAATTTCACATGTTCTCATTTTCTTACTCATCGCTATTCTAGAACTTTCATTTTATGCTTAATAAGTTAACTTTTGTAATCAAATCCGCTATAATCTTTTTTTTATTTATACCTTTTTCTGAAACGTTCTTATTTTACATCATGTAACCTCTATTTATATCGATTTTCATTATTTGTACAATATTTTACCTACTAGTTTTCGCTGTCAAACTATTTCGTTTTACATTAATTATTACATGAAAATTTCATCACAAAATCTTTGGTCATTTTTTTTTTCAAGTTTGGTTCAAGTTTTCAGTATCCAAAAAAAAGTACGATGTATGTAATTGAAACTGTGATGTGTAATTCGTTTTTCATTTTCTTTTTTACGAATAGCGGAGAATGTGTATACATTTTTGTAAGAATTTTTAGGAAACGAAACCACAAAAACTTTTGTTCAAATTATTTTCCGAAAAAACTCTTCAAGACTTCAAACTAACAAAATAGACTCCAATAGTATTTTTAATGCCCCCGGTCATTATTGACAGTTTTGTAGGATTCAAAATCGGCCGGCCTAGACCTTACAAAAGTGACATTTGGTAAAATTACACCGAAAATGTCACTTAACTTTAAATTTGAAAATTAAGTAGTTATGCAATGACAAGTGGGTACCAACCAAAAAAAAATAAATCCCCAGTAATAAATGGTTGAACTAAATTAAGAATAATTTTGTAAATATTTTGAAGTTTGTCAGCATATACATTTTTGTGGATTACACGTCCAGAAAATGTGTTGCTTCGCCTCGGCTAGCCGCGTCGGCTAGGCAATATTACTCACACTTTCTGGACTAGTGATCCAAATAACTATTTCGACACGTTATCGTGTAATTAAATTAACCGAGTAAAGTGATCGTGTCATTGGGATATTACATAAGAGGGTAACAAAAACATTTTGGCATGAGTGGGCACCAAAATGTACTTTTGGCCCGAAAACCTAGTTAATAGTGATGTACTTTCGGTTTAATTAGGCGAAAAATTGTTTAAAAACCTTATTTTTACTCTTTTTTTAAAACTTTGTTGTGCCTGTTTGTGATTTTTTCCGTTAAATAAAACGACTGAAAACTTTGAATGTGTCATTTTAAGGCAAAGTCTAACTTACCAAAATGGCCAAAAATCGTTAAAATTGAAGGTTTTATAGAACTTTTTTGCTGTTTATTATGGTTTTTGCCTTTTTTAAATTAATTCTTAAAATGAATTCACCACAATTTTGAAAAACAAACCGAAAAACTTTGAAACTATGTATATTGTGCAATTTATTTATCAATATATTTCAAAATTTTGATTGAAAAGTTTTTAATTAGATTCCGTTTCAATTTTTCACGAATAGCCGAAAGTGTACAGACATAGATTTTATAGAAGAATTATAAGCAAACTATTTTCTTAGATTATTTTTAGAAAAAATGTTTAATTTTCAAATTCGTTTTCTAAAAAATCAACAATGTCAAAAATTGTGAAAAAACTAATTTTTTGTTTTTCATGATTTTTAGCCGTTTTTCGGATTTTTTTAAAAACATACTGATTTTATTTGTATAAATATCAGTAAACCACACATATTTTTGGGAATTAGTCCTTAAAATGAATTCTCGAAACTTTGGAAAACAAACTGAATGACTTTGAAACAAAATCTTAAAGCAAAAATGTATTGAATTTTTGAATAAAAGGTTTTTTAAATAGTTTAAATTTTCAAAATGTGTAAAATTTTTCATGAGAAACTAAACTTTGCATAACTTTTGATGAGATAATTTTGGAAAAAATAGTTTATTTTCATTATAGTACTTTTTTTTATTTTTTTAATTGCCCCCTGAGGCCAAGATTTTTTGAATGAATGAAAAACTATGGTTGGCCGTAAGTAGTTTTTAATATACTTTAAAATTTTGATTTAAAGAATGTTTCTGCATTTTTCTTTCCTATTTTTATAATCTGGCAAAAAAATTGCAGATGTACATGCATATTTGGTAATAATTTTGTAAGAAATTAAACTACAAAAAACTCTTTTTCAAAAAACGTTTTATTTTTGATTTAAAGCTTCAAATAAAAATAGCCTAAAAATTTTTAAAAAAATTTTTTGTTTTTTTATTGTTAATGCTTCATTTTCTTTCTTGTAAACTTTATACTGATTTTTTTTATTTATTTAATAATTATTGTTAAACAATAAATTTTTTGAATTAATTCTTAAGATGGTGAAAATTATTTGGCACGTGTATTTTTTAATAATTTTTTTAAGTTTTTGATTAAAACAGTTTTTTAAATTTTTTAAATGTGCAGAAGATACAAAATTTTTCATAAGAAAATTTTGTAGGAAACTAAACCACATACAACTTTGGTATCATTTTTTGAAAAAATGTTTTTGTTTCACATTATGATTCCAAAGTCTAAACCAACAAGAATGGCATAAGGCATTATTTTACTTGTTAATACTTGTTTTACCTTTGTAATGATTTTGAACCTTATTGTTGTTCTTATTTTTAAGATTTTTTGTAAACATCTGAAATATGAATAATTTTTTCAATATAAATATTGTTAAGGTGATTTTTCTTAAATTAATTCTTAAAATGAATTTCGGCAATTCTGGAAAACCGATTCCAAAAAGTTGAAACTGTGATGTGTATTTCAAGATTTTCGTTTAAACTTTCTTTTTGCGTTCCCTTTTTGATAACAATTCTATAGGAAATCCAACAAAAAATTCTTTTCAAGTTAGATCGTTAAAAATGCAATTTTAATTCGTTTTTTAGAATTTTGTTGCGTTTCTATGTTTTTTAGCTGTTTTTTATAATGTTTTCAGCAACTTTTTTTTATTTTTTTATACAGGATGGCGCATATGTCAGTTTCCCTTATAGCGGAAGAAGCGAATACATGAAATGGAACTTATAAGTTGATAACAATGTAACGAGTTCTTTCCTTCAATTGTGGTGTGTAAATAAAGTTCATGTAATAAATTGGATTTCTTCCCTCTTAAGTTTTTATTATTTTGCCATTTATGGGGTACTGACATATGCACCACCCAAATTTAATTCTTTAATTGAATTTTCCGCAATTTAGGAAAACTGACTGAAAAACTGTTTTGCCTTATGTAGTTTTTAATATATTTCAAGATTTTGATTTAACCCAGATATGCCTATAGGTTAAGTTGAAAATTAAAAATAATAATTTAATGAAGTTGCATTTTATTAATGATAACAAAATTATGGAAACTCAAAAAATTGGATTTTTTCCAAAATAGGCAAAATTTCAGCCGTACTACATGTAGTACATTAGGCACATCGACACTTGTAATATAACATTTATTTTTGGTGTGAAACTGCACAAAACACTTAACATGCACCCCGATATTGCACTTTAAACATCTTGTAGTGGTTCTTTGGTGACAATGACCACATCGAGTTTGTTTTTCTTGAGGAATGACAAGGTGGTCCAGATGGTCGTAACGTAGATCGTTGTCTCGGGAGCTACTTGCATGTCCTTTTGATAAGACGGTCTTTTTTATTCTGAACAAGTAATGCACAAGCAATTCTCCTTCTGAAATTCAACTGGTCCAAATCTCCTCCACTTCGGCGATGTAAATGCCAAGCATTCTGGATTGCCATATCAATGGAGTGCATCAGTAATGGAATATACCATTTTTCCCCGAATAGAAATTCGATACAAACTGATATTTTGATCAGATCGATCGACCCCTCCCATATTGGCATTGTACATGTGGATGAGATGAGGCTGCTCCACCTGGATATTCTTTTTCTCCTTCTGTGAATAACGTTTGACCATGTGGATTGGTGTAACTCCCGCGAAGTTCGAACAGAGACAAACAACACTATTATCGTGCCACTTTACTGCAATGAAATTCTGATCACTGATTTTCGCGTAATCGTAACTCCCTCGACTATTTTTTTATATCCTTTGAACTCACCAGCGAGACTCCCCTCAATCGATTTTCTCTCACCGTACCGGTAGCGTAAAAATTCAGTGCTGTCAACTCTTCTATCAGGGGAATTGAAGTGAAGAAATTATCGAAGAAAAGATGAAACTTCATGTCTGGCCATTTTTTGCGCAGAGCTTGAGCGTACTCCAAGACTACTCCTGCACCAACTCCAAAATCTTTATAAGTTTCACTAATGTTTGTTGAAGCTCCCTGATATGGTTCAAACCAGTTCACATAACCCAACCTGGTAGTCCCAACCCACAACTTGTAGCCATATGGTATAGGTTTTCCATGAATATACTGCTTGCACCCATGACGTCCATAGTATGGGACCATAGCTTCATCGATTGAGTGCATTTCCTCTGGAGGCGAATGCTCCATGAATTTTTATTCAACAGTGTGAAAATCGGCCGCACTTTTGTGAACTTGTCTCGTGGCTCCAGCTCCTGATTGTCACAAACATGAAGATTCGAGAACAAATAGTCAAATCTGTCTCTTGAAATAGCTTCCGAAACCATGTCATTGTGACCATCTCTGTCGCGTTCCCAGTAAATCCGTCGCCTTGGCACTTGCACATATCCACTAAGGATCAGAACTCCAATGAAAGCCTTGACTTCATGTCTTTCTATGTTTGGTCTCCGGTTCTTTTGTTGGGCGTATTGATTGCTGCAGTATAGAATGGTGTCTATTACTTCCTCATCAAAAAACTTTGAAAACATTTCCAAAGGACTCTCTAAATTAGGTACGTTAAAATTATTATCAAAGGTTGTTGTAATCGGAGCCAAATCTTCCGCAACCCAATCGTAATCCTTCTTTTTTTCGCAGGTGGTTTTGTTTGTTTCTGTTTATTTATCGGCACGTTTGTTCGCAGTTGGGATAAGGGTAAATTGTCATCCGATGAAAAATCGCTGTCGTGGTCATCGGCTTCAAAGACAATTTCTGCAGGAGCATTCAGTTGGTTTGCCGGTAGATTATCAATGGTGAGATCATCTTCACCTCCAGAATCTTCATCTGTTACTTCATCTGTTGCATTGTCAGGAGGAAATATCGTGATTTTGTCGACACTGCCAACATTTTCTTCATTGTCCTCTAACATTGCAAGAGCTTCATGAAGCGAGAACCCCCTGTAATTGAATGATATTTGTAGACACATATTTTCCTAATGTACTATATTTAGTACACCTCTTTTCACCCCAAAATTACCACAATTTCTCAAAATAACTTGAATATATGAATGCCTACTGTTAACATGATTATTTGTTGTTATGTTTTCCATTGAACGAAATTTTTATAGTTTTTTATTTATTTGCAATCAACTTACCTCTCGAAGCGGATGTTATGATCGTCCATTTCTATTTGTTGGCTAACTTTGAAGCGGAACAAGACACAAACGAGATTTGAAAAGTCAATTGAATGTTGACACTTGCGTTGTCTGGTATGTACTGAATGGATTCATGCATCTGAACAAGTTGCAGCCAGTCGGCACTGCACAGGCTGAGACTTGTTTGAGCCGTACTACATATAGTACATTAGGCATACCTGGGTTAAATGGGTTTTTGAATTTTTTTTTTCAATTTTCACCGACTGCTAGGACTACAAACTAACAAAACTGACCAACAATTTATGAAAAGCTTTTGTTAAATTTTTTTATAGTTTTTGCTATATTTTTCCAAAATGTTGAATTTTTTTTGCTTTTTGTAGTTTTATAATATACAGCTAATGGAATTTTGAAAAAAAAATGTGTATAAACATATGTCTGATTTCACTTACTTAAAGGTCTTTAAAGTTTTCTGCATACAAGACGAATTTACTTAATAGCAGCCACTTGGAGTTGCCACAATAAAAAGCGCAAATAAACATGTCAATTACCTGTCAGTTTTATTGACTACATACAATTTAAAAATTTTAAAGTGTACGCTTATAGCACTGAAGAGTGTGCTGACATAATTTTTGTTTATGCAATGAAAATTCTCGGCAATCAGTACAAGACTATCAATAAAGATTTCCACATCGTCATGTACCACATCATTCAGTCTTTGCCGAAACTTTTTTAGAAGATTACAAGAAGCAGGTAATCTTGTCCCAGTAAAAGTTATTCTACCGGATGAAATTAATGTAGAACACGAAGAACTGTAGTTTATGCTGTGATTGATAACCCTTCAATCTACACGCGAAGAATAGCACACAATCAGCATGTAAGTCAAAATTTGTATGGCGTGTACTGAACCCCCGAAGTCCTTCATCCCTATCATCTACAGAATGTTCAAGCTTTACAGTCAGGAGATGCGCAGCAACGACATTGGTTATTGCAGCAACATACTCAAAATAATAATTTTATTTTACATGTGAATCGTGTTTTACCCGAGATGGTATAAACAATTGCCGTAATGGACATGTCTGGGCATTACAAAACCCTCATGCAATTAGACCAAAGAAACAACAACAATGTTTTAGCGTCAACGTTTGGGGTAGAATTTTTGACAACAATCTATTAGGCTTGCATGTACTTAATGAGCGCTGAAACACAGATTCTTAGAGGCGTTTTTTGAACAACACACTTTTTGATTTCTCGAAGAGATACCTCTTAATGTAATTCAAAATATGTGGTACTAGCACGATGGTGCTCCACCCCTTCGCGGAGGGGTAGTTGTCGTGTGGTTAAATGAACATTTTGGAAATTAGATTAGTAATGCTGAATGTTCAGATTATTTTTAAAAAAACTTTCTTTTCAAATTTGGCCACTAAACTAACTAAAATAACTAATTTTTTGGATGTGGCATATAGTAATTAAATTACACCTTAAATTTTACGTAGAATCTGAAAATGAAATAAAAAATAGCATGTTCCATTTGAAGTAAGAAAGTTGACAGCTACTTCCGGTACAACCGGAAGTGCTGTATGAACGAAAATATTTTGTCTGAGTTCAGTGATGTCGAAAACAGGCGCAGCATTATTTACAGAAAATAAATAGAATTAGTTCTCCATATAGTTTTAATCTCGATGTGCCGGACCCTGTATAGCAGCGGCTTAAAAGTACGAATGGCATTTAGCGCCACTTTTATTTAAGATTAATTTAAGAAATGCTTTCAAACATAAAAGCGTAAGTGTCATGACGGAAGTACCAACGTACAGATGACGAACTTATTCCACCTTACCTTACCTTTAATGAATCAAAGGTATGAAAAGTAAAATAGAAATAGAAATAAATCATAAACGATAACAATCAAAACTATTTGTATACAAGACGATGGTAGTGCACATACGCAAGAGAAACAGACTTGCTACCCCTACAAACGGATTATGGTGAAGAACATCAAGAATAGAACACGTAACTATAAAGTAACAGGTGGATGAAAACAAATATGAAATTGAAATTTGTTGCAAAAAGGAACTCTTTAGGTCCACAACAATTATAATTTGAGAGATTCTATGAACTCAATCAATTAGATCATATTTCTTTGACACATCTTTTATGAACTGGATCTTCTTTTCACTTCTTTGAGTGTGACCAACCTTCTCGATGCTATTCGATAAAAACTGACATCATTTTCAACCGCAAATTTTTGCTACTCACAACAAATGCTATTTTTAAACTACGAATGCTTTTTTTCACACAACAAATGCTAATTGATCCTTTCAAATGCTTTCACACTGCGGCACTAATACAAAGTAAATAATATAATTTTACGAAACATTGTGTTCATTAGAATCAGTCTTCATTTAGTTGTGTCAACCAGTATGCGTTGCTGAAAGTACTTAAAACGACTAAAAGTTCAAGCATAATCATCAGCTCGAATTATTTCCACCCATTTAATCCGTTACTGCAGAGAACACTTTCAAAGCCCAATCGAAAATATTTCATCCATATTCTTGTGCAATATCATATTTTATAATACGTTAAACGTGACAAAATCAAAGTTCGCTTCGATGCTAGAATTTATATTTCATTTTTTAGTAATTCCGGCAATGTTTGCACTTGTACATAAATTATGTTCTTGCGAATTTCCGTTAAATGTAATCCATGCAAACCTTTTGGCAATCAATCAATTTGAAGTACAATTTCCCGCTTCGTTACTTGTTGTATAGTATATCATATTTATATAAGTTCTTCAAAATGAAGATTATTGCCTACATAAATTGTACAAACGCGAGTAAGTTATAAATTTCAATATACGAAATTTTCACTTTTGTATAATGTGTTTTTCTTATTGTTTCAGGTGAGTGCCAGTTTATTCGAGTAATCGATTGAGTAAGTTATTGTTTCTCTTGTCCTACATCGGTTTAATTAAAACGTTATATTTCATTTTGATAAATCGATTTTTTTTTACCATTAATATCCCTATTCATTTTTTATGGTAAAGGTTTATGGTTCGTAAAATTTCATAACGCGTCACTTATTTGGAAGTTTATTAAAAATTCATTTTGTGTTTGTTATTTGTGTAAACTCATAAACTAGTTACGATTTTTCTTTTAGTGTCGCCCCGGAAACTATTATAATATCTCTCGTTTCGACGCCCCAACTTTTTACTAAGAAACTTCATTAAAAGTTCTCTTTGATCGTAAAATTTTTAAAAGAAAGCTTTCATTGTATGCGCGTAACCGCAAAGAAATTATTGTTTTTTTTATTAGTTAAGAATGTAGCAAGTATCAAAAGAAATTTGTTGAGCTATTTGTATTACAACGTCCTTTGGGTAACGATGCGTTTTCAAAGCAACAACATCAAAAAACAATTTGTTTCCAACAAACTAAAAAAGAAAAAAGTAAATTTTAGGTACTTAAGCTTGACATAAAGCATGTGAGGCGTTGATACAGGACAGACCCTATCTTCAGACGGGTCTTTAAAGGTCGCTTTAGGGTGGTAGGCGCCAGTTTCCCTACTGTGAAACCCTGATAACCCACATGCACCAAACAATCTAGGATATAATAGCTACTTATTAGGGTTAGAAAGTTTACTGTTGACATTAAAGGCGAAAAGTCTACAACAAAAGACGAAAAATTTAATCTGCGAAATTTAGATGTTGGTGGAAGTTTCAATTAAAATGACAAAACCATCGATAGTGCCCTATATTGAACAATTTTCAATACTAATTTTAATATTTTAAAGAAGTAATTACCTTCAGTTTTAATATTATTAATGGATTTTTTAATATTTATTTATTTATTAGATTGACAGAATTTGCAAACAAGAACATTTATATGCTTTTATAATTAAATTTCACAAGTTAAAAATGTTAATGGCAGTAAGTTTAGGTTTTTAAGTAGACGTAAAATATATTTTTACTTATGTTTAATTACTAAATTTTGGTGTTTCTTGAGCTTATATTTTCTAGAATGGCTACGGATTTTCATGTCGTTACTAAAAAATATCACATGAATACAACCTGACTACTCCACGCGTTCGCCGCGGCAAACATAAACTTAGCCAAGTCTTTCAATTAAACATAGTTTGTTTTTTGAAAAAACCTGCTGCTAATTTGCTACAAAATTAAGTTACATGAAAATTTTCTTGGGACACGAATTATTTATTAAAATCAATCATAAATTTAAAAAGTACTTTGTAAACTATAGCCTGTTATTTAGTGAGCATGTAAAGATTTTATTAAATTATAATCTTTATGGCTCACAGACAAATACAGTTTGTATCAAAAAGAACGATTATAAAATTTCCCACAAAAATAGAGACCTCATCATTATTTTCAATGATGGAACATTTTAACAAAAACCCCGATCAACCATACTACTTTCCATGGATTTTTGTGAATATCTCGCTTCCTATGACTTAAATAAATATTAAGGTATTTTAAGAAAGAGGTCTCAATTATTTTTATGTGCGACAAGCCGTTGAGTGAAAAACGAGTGTTTGTTTTCGAACCACTTTTGAGACCTTCATGCGAATATCTCCCTTTCTATGGCTAGGTGATAAATTGAGGTTATAATCAAAAGAAATATTCTAAAACTCCCTACAAAAATATTAAATATCTCAGATCTTACTACTTGGAGACCAGTTGAAGTTATTATTAAAATGAAATCATTCTCAACGAGTTCTTATTAATTTCTTACGTCTAAAATCCGTTCAGCTAAAATTCTGCTTTCCGTAGTATCTGTTTTCGAACTACACTTCTCGTGAAATGTAGCTGAATTTCAATGTTTAACAGTTTTCGAGGATATTAACACGATTCACGATTTTTTAAATAAATTTTATATTAAAGTTCCAGGAACCCAAATTTATAAGCTTAATTTGGTTATTTTTAAAATTCTACTGATATAGAGGGTGTTATTCGAAATCGTGTGAAATCGTTAATTCAGTAACCCCCAATTAATGTTGCAAAATAGTGCTATCCTTTAGCAATATTTTGTTTTTTCAATCGCTCTTTTATTTTGAAGAACAAGGAAATTACAAAGGTTTTAGCCACTCTATGTTTTAAAAAAAAAAAAAATTACCACACAGCCTTATTCTTAACCCCTTCGAACATTTATGGGTTACCATGGTAGACGACTTAGAGAAATTTAAATTAACTGGCCGAAATGTTTTCACTTGCGGAAAATTGGTCAAAAATAAGTCCAAAGGCTAATTTTGAGCATGTTCTTAAAGATATAATGCATATTAAAAGAAATATTGCTAAATGATGGCACTATTTTGCAACTTTTATGAAGAGTTACTGAATTAATCAGTTCACTCTACAAGATGTTTTGAATTTCTGTGAAAGGAAAACGCTATATTAAATAACACCATGTATATCAGTAGAATTGTTTTAAAATAATTAACTTTAAACCTACTTGGATTCATGAAACTTTAATTCAAAAAATTTAAAAAAAAAGATCAAAATAAGGTTAAAACAATTGTTGAACATTGCAATTTTGATACATTTTATATTATTCGACACTTTTGACGTGAATTTTATTTTTTTGTATACCTATCGATTTTATTTACAAAAATATTTCAAACAAAAATTCTATTTTTTTATGTGTAGTTCCTCTTTTTTCGAACCACTTTATGATGTATTTCAATTACTTGCAGACAAATTATTGTAAAGAAGAAATATTATAAAGTTTCCCACAAAAAAATTGAAAAAGTCAAGCTAAAATGACACTTAAGCGAGGGGCATTTTTGTTTTTATTTATGGCAAAACTCAAAAACTTTGTGTAACAAGGCCAAAATGTGTATCTTTTTCAGAAAGTTTGAGATTAAATCTAACGATGGTGAGACAACACTGTTTGGAAGTGGTGCACACAAAATTTTTTTGGCGAATTTTGTTATAGATAAAAGGTTCTCTGGAAAATAATTTTCAAAGATATATGATCAATGTAGGTAACTATGACAGAAAATTTGGACATTGGCGGTCAAGTTAATATCCTTATGTAAATTAAGAAAATATTGACAGATGGCGCCACCTAAAGCGGCCAATTATGAAGTCGGCCAGAAAAAAAAAGACTGCTTTTAAGAACTAAAATTTCACTTTTTATTAAAATGACCTAAAATAGTTATTTGTGTGTCAAGGCTGTAAAGTGTTTTTTTCGGCCATTCTGATTGTGAGCTTAGGTCAACATACCAGTTAAGGTCGAAAAAAAAACTTACACCCCGTGGTGCACACAAATTTTTTTAGGCGGTAATTAAAATAAAGTTATGTTAGTAACATTTATTGCTAACAATGTCAATATCAATCTGTCACTTTTTGAAAATCGGGCGAAACGCTATTGTGATTTTTAGGAAGCGGCCGTTTACTTTTTTTGACAGTTGAGTACAAAAAAGGGCCACTTTACGGGAGGAAACATTTAAACACATAATATCATTGTTGGCATTGTTCACCTGAAACTACGTTACTGGAGAAACAACGTGGAATAGTGTATCGGTGATATTTTGCGTAATGCGGTTGAATACACACAGTTAAATTTTTAAAGTTTTATATGACATTACTAAAGTTTATCACGTGAACGCGGCATAACTATTCTACACGTTGGCCGCGGCAACACAGTTCACTTCAATCACTACAGGGTGTCCGTTTTTCGACCTCAGGCATGGGTATCTCGGTTAATGTAAAAGGTATACAAAATCGGTTAAAGTAGACAAAAGATGCGCATTTCTGATCTGTCATTTTTGGTCTTTGAATTATGGCAAAAAAATTAAAACACCTGATTTTCGTTTTTATTTTTTTGAGCGAAAACCGACCGATCTTTAACTGTCCTCATATTATCCATGACATTTTAGATTCAAGAGTTATAATACTCAACTTTGTTTTTTCTTATAGGAGCTATATTGGATTTTTAATTTTTGAATACATTTTTTTTCTGATTACGATGATGTATCATACGATATGATCAAGTCATACATATTAAGCGAAATAAAAAAAAAACGTTCTTGCACAAAGTGCTTTGTAAACAACGAAGCAACATTACCTATAATAATTTTGACAGTTCAGTCACATTTCGATAATTGACGCAAATATTTTTTTACGTTTATCAATAAAATGTCGTTTTCCAGTGTACAAAAACGGGATATGCTGGAAATTTATTACGGCTCGCATCCAAATGTACAAATTACCTCTGAAACATACCCTCAGCGGTATCCAGAAGGGGAACAGCCACCTCATTACTATTTTTTATCGCTTCATAGAAATTTTGCAAATATGGTTTGTTTTGTAAACCGTCTAGATATGGAGGTAGACAAAATGAGAAATACACCAATAAATACTACATCAGATAGAGCCGAGCGCCCCATATCTAAGCCCATTTAATGATTTTTTTCTAGGTTCAAGAAAATCGTTCTACTTCCACACGAGAAATTGCGGCAGACCTGAACATATCGCATCAAGCGGTGTGGAAAGTCCTCAAAAAGCATAAATATCGGCCGTTCAAAATTCATATCACCAAAATCCTCCATCCCGAAGATAGTAATCGGCGGGTAGAATTTTGTAGATTTGTGGTGGATCAGTTCAACCGAAACTCCAATTTTCTCAATAACGTGATATTTACGGACGAAGTTTACAATTTGGGTATTTTCAATCGTCACAATGAGCACATTTTGGTTAATTGAAAATCCTCGTTATCATCAAGAACGATGACCACAAATACGTTTCGGACTGAATGTATGGGTGGGTTTGTTAGGCAACAGCATCGTTGACCCATACATTTATGAGGAAAATTTGACAGCGGACAAATATTTACATTTATTTATAACGCTAAGATGAGTTGCGAAGAAACATCAATACCACTCAAAGAAGAATTAGAAGAGGGGACATCTTACAAAAGCGCGTGGAATTGTTTTTAGAAGTGGAAGGCAAAACATTCCAGCAACTCTTATGATTCTTCCATTTGTTTTTTTTGTTCTACTTAGTTTTGTTGATGTATCTAAAATGCTGTTTCATCACAACAGAGAATTAAATTCTTAATCATTCTGTTGTTCTTAATTTAAAACTTTATAGTCAGTTGTTTCCAAAGCACTCTGCGCAAGAATGTTTTTTTTGTTTCGCTCAAAATGTATGACTTGACCATATTGTGTGATACATCATCGTAATCTGAAAAAAAAAATAATTAAAATGTAAAAATCTAATATGGCGCCCATAAGAAAAAATAAAAATGCTCAACTTTTGTATAATTTAACCGATCTTGTAACTCTTATAATAACCGATATACCCATGCTTGAGGTCGAAAAACGGTCACCATGTATGTTACTTGATCAATGATCATTATGAAAATAACTTAATTTAAATTTGGGTACAACAAATGTTAAAAAATTAATTATCTTCCATAAATGTCCATTAAGAAAACGAGGGATAATACTCTACATTAATCATAATACAACCAATACGTGTTGCGACATCTAGTGTCGTCTCGTGCTATCGTAACACGTCCGAACGTGCATTTGCATTAAAGCAACTTAATCTCGAATTACCTGCTATAAGTTCGCAAAAGATTGTACCATTGAGAAAACAAAATTCGGGACACTGATTTACAGGATAACTAAGTAATTTCTAACAACCCCTTTGGTTAAAATGTTTTGTTCCTCTAGTTATTCTGAAAAATTGTATAGTGGTGTAAAGGAACCCAACAAATCGGGATGTACTGGATTTGACATCAACTTAGTTATTTTTAATATTTATTTTATTTTCGGTTTGTATTCACATTTTTAGTTTTTGGATTTTTAGAAATTTAGATTTTTAACAAAATTCCAAAATTTGCAAAGTTGTTTTGATATGATTG
Source organism: Abscondita cerata (assembly GCA_030710515.1). Taxonomy (NCBI): domain Eukaryota; kingdom Metazoa; phylum Arthropoda; class Insecta; order Coleoptera; family Lampyridae; genus Abscondita; species Abscondita cerata. The sequence continues at coordinate 1,880 of JALBCR010001441.1, read as the reverse complement.
TGACCCAAGTGAGTCGCTGTATTGGGAACACCCTGTTACGCTAGTTAATTGCAAGGTATACTCAGACAAGTCGTCAAAATGTTCAGAAATCATCGAAGTATTGATTTTCAAAATCAGTTCTGCAAATGTCGAAACTACTACTAATACAAAGTACAATTCAAAAATAATTAAAATAAATACATGGTGGGCCACGTTCTTCGAGACCGACTGTAGTAGACAAACGATACATTTTCAAAATATTTTGAGATGGGCGTATGTACGTCAATAAAGGCTACTTTCTTAAATTATTTTGAATTGTACAGTGCGACCCAAAAAAGTGTGGCGCAAAGAAGTTATATATTTTTAAATGGAATACCCTCTATTGTATTGTTTAATTGTGATTTCCATACAAAATGAACACATATCTCATAAGGGTGTTCTATGTCTAATTGTTATAGTTTAAGAGTTATTTCGATTTATCATAAAATAGAAGGCTCTCAAGAACACTTCATAACAACGAAATCTGTCTATTTACGAAGGTAAACTTCAAATCTAAATTGTTTGATATCTACTGCCGTTTATTGCTTTAATTTCTTTTACTTATTTATTATACAGAGTGTTTAATATTCTAACATCAATTAAAAACGTCGTTAACTTAAATGGATTACCCTGTATATTAATATGTTATTGTAGGATATTTTTTATTTACGACTAAAAACACATTCATTCAATATATATTTTATATTTTAAAACTAAAACAAAAATAACTAAACCTTATTATTAATAAAACTATAAGGGATTATTAACGTTAACTTAAATCATATGAACCCGTTAATTAATTTCTTACTTTTGTCAATCTTATTACTGCTAAATTATCCTGCGCTGATTCATTTTTCGTGGATATACATTTCGGTACATTTTTAACATTACGCTAGAAACTAACCCATATTTCTAAAGGGCTCCATGCCTACTACTTTGCACTATTGCAAAAGTGAATCTTTTGTACAGTAATCGCTGCAAGAAGTAGTCACTTATTGTACGTTCGTGAAAATAGTTATTTGTGTAAGTAGCGCAAAAGTGCATATTTGTTGTACGATGAATGAGCAAACTTCATGCATCGTGCAACAAATATGCTTTTTGCACATGTTGCACACAACATCTTTTCTACGATCAGAAAAATAAAAAAAATAAAATAAAAAATAAAAAACCTACCTTTTTATACTAGTGAAAAAAATAATTTACTTTTGCACTGATAAATTGCTTTTTGTACGAAAGTGAAACTTTGGCACAGTAATTGCTGCAAAAGTAGTCACTTTTGCACGATCGTAGAAAAATATTTCTTAGATGTATTTACTCCATTCACAGTTTTGTGAATTACATTACGAGGATATATTGAAAAATTCTTAGCCTACTATAGAACCAAACAAAATTTCAATGTCAAAATATTTTATTACTCAACATATTCTCCTCTTAATTAGATACATTTATTACAGCGAACCTGCAACGTCTCTAGACCTTTCAAAAAAAATGTTTCTTCCTGCTCTGCAAACCAGACCTCCACAGCTTCTATTACCTTCTTGTTGGAAGAAAATGTACGACCTTTTAAACTTTTTTCAGTTGAGGAAAGAGGTGATAGTCGGACGGAGCCAAATCGGGTGAATAAGGGGGTGTTCTAGTAATTCAAACCCTAAATCACGAATTTTTTTGCATGGCAACATGAGATTTGTGTGCAGGGGCGTTGTCCTGCAAAAACAAAACACCTTTGGATAGCTTTCCGCGTCTTTTCTCTTTAATATTTTCCGTAGAGTGGTCAGTAATGTCGAATAGTGATCTCCCAGTTATTGTTCTACCCTTATCCAAAAAATCAATCATGATTACTCCATGGCAATACGTAACTGAAC
>JALBCR010001440.1:0-91063 GCA_030710515.1 Abscondita cerata | reverse complement strand
TTGGAATGATAATGCAACTGTTGGTGATTACGTATTATAATATAAACACAACAACAAACAAAAAATTGAGTATATGAAAGTTGAAGGACTACCACATTTTTTTCTATGAAAATTAAAGCAAAAAATTGTTCTGAGTTTAGAATATTTCAGGCAAACAAGGAATAAACAAGAAATTATATTTTAGTGAATGGTTCCTTATTTCACATTCACTTTGAATATTGAAATAAATCAATATTCAAACCGTCTTTTTAATAAAATTCAAATCCAAAAATTTTTGAAATAGATTATTATTTATTGATTACTATTTAACAATTAATAAGTAACTTTTTTTGTGAACTACTAGTACAACTGAATTTCAATAAGAGTGTAATAAAAATTGTGTTAGTGAAACTGTAGGTGTGAATATGTACTTTAGAGTTATTAATAGTTTTCTGGTTGATAATTTTTGTGGATTTTCCTAAAGGTTTTTCCGGTGGATATTTTTCCAGGGCTTTTCCTTGATTTTTTCTTCTTAGGCTATTTTCCGCTTGCCGTAATTAAGCCTTAATATTTACTATCTACTTATTACTTCAAATTTAAATACACAATATTGTTTATTTATCTTCAATTTATATTAAAAATATAATTAGAAAATTTACCACACTAGCGGTGTCGGAAAATCAAAAATAATAATTATGGTAAATTGGTTCTTAAAGTTTTAGATTTTGTTCCATGAATTTTTCTTCAAATTTTTCGGTGGAGTTTTTGATATTTTATTCTTGGCTATTTTAGATTAATTAATTTTAAATGAAGTCTACCTATCGAATTGAAATTGTTTTAATTCTTTTGACTCACTCTGTATATTTTTTCTTAACAGTTACAGGTTACATATTTTTGAATGTGCCGACAAAATTTATAATTAAAGTCGTTCTAGCACGTGTTTCAACATCTGTGTATAGTGTTGTTAGGCTTCATTAAGTCTTGTACCACAACAATAAAAACCCCCAATTAAATAACTTTACAAAAAGTACAAAATTATAGAAGATTTGGTATCAGTATCTATAAATGAAACTTTCTTAAAACAATATTTTAAGATTTTTAATTTTAACGACTTTTATAAATCAGAATATAATTACGACCGAATAACTTAAATTATTTTCCACAACAATTTCAAAATCAATCCCATCTAACCTTATCTAGTTTGAAATATTTATTTTAATTGGCAATTAACTTTATTTGACTAACGCGCACCGTCTTACGCGAAATGATGAATATTTAAGATTTCTACTTAATTTGCATATAGTGTTTGATGCGTTAATTTTAAAGAAACTCTTAATTGCGTTATAAGTAACAATAATGAAAAGTACTTACTTGAAACGAATAACATTAAAGGTCAGCACAAACGAATAACTTTTCACTTAACCCTTTGAAACGTTTTGAATGCGTCTTTATGATTGCAAAGTCGAAAGCCACATTAATTTCTCAATTACTCTCGCCCAATGGGGAGTAAATTCAAATACAATGCTAAAGAAATTGAAATAAAAGGGTTCTCCTTTAGTTTTCTACAGAAGAACGTCTTTACAATGTTTTTATTGAGAAAGAAAAACAATAGTTGTTTTTCAAATCGAACTTCAGCTTTTCGACGAACAGCTATTGTTATTAAAAGTAAGGGTTCAAGCTATAGTAAGTGTTTTATTCTTAATGAATTTTTTTTTTTTTCACGACCAATAAACGAAACAACAAACATTTTTTATTAATTGCGTTTATTTGCTTTTACATTAGGTATATTTTCTTAAAAATTATTTACATATACGAAACATCATCATCAGATCTAAAAATAAATAACATATGAGTTACATCGCCAATAAGTAATATGCGTATAGGTAATTAAGCCTGATTTTTAATATTTACATATAAATCAGCCGAAAATTAACAGAGAACACAGAGTTATAATCATTTTATAACGTATGTTACACATAAGAGAATTTTTCTTTACATTACTACCTTAAAAAAATTATCACTCTTACAAATCACGACTAAAAATATAACAGGAACGGGCCTGGAGTTCGATTTCTGTAAAGAAGGTATTAGAACCTGGGCTCGACGACGCCGTGAGTACATTACAGGCGCGCCGCATCGAGGGAACATTCCCATAGGCGCAGGCGGAAGCCTTTCGGGTTACTTTGATAAAACGGCTGATATAATGATGAATGAAAAGACGTAAATCTACAGCGTTTTGATTTGTGGACTCTTCTCGGCAGCTGGAATCATTCGGGAAATATCGAAACCCGGGTTGAAATATGGATAGTGCGAATTAAGCGCATCAACTGGTGGAAAGTACGGTAATTGGAAACTTGGAAAACCTAAGCCCGCTTTCATTGCTGACGGTAACGGACTTTTCGGTTTCCTTCTTGGACGGTATTTGTAATCGGGATGTTCTTTCATGTGTAACGCTCTTAAACGTTTAGCTTCGTCGATGAACGGTCTCTTATCCACCTCCGACAGCATTTTCCATTCAGCTCCTAAACGCTTCGAAATTTCGGAGTTGTGCATTTTCGGATTGTCTAACGCAATTTTCCGGACGCTGAATTCGCGACCATACCATAAATGCGTTCATAGGACGCTTTATATGCTCCTCGTTTCGATTAGATTGAGGTTGATGACAATCTTCCATCATGCTGCCACAGAAACCGTATAAGTTGGACATCACAAACTACACTCACAAACTGGAAGTTTAAGGACGACTGACCGTGCTGTTGATGTGGTTTGTTAAGGTAGCGTGTTCTACAGAGTGTCGGAAAGGCGGAGCCCGTAGTATTGGGGAAAATCATGAACCCCGCCTGTTTTTTCATCATTGGCGGGACTTCCCCTACTTACTTTTTTTTGTAGTTACGAAATGGAAATGTGTTCTAATACTTACTCTTCCGCTACTGTTTTTTTCTCTTATTTTATACGTATTTTTCGATTTTCATAATTTGCTTTAACACATTTTATAATACTGCAATTTTAATGTACTTTCATTTTAACAGTTTTAAGCTTTGTCTTACGTAAGACAACCTTAGTCAATGAAACGATATTACAATGTTGTTTTATCTGTCAGGTTTATTTGGTCGTCCACTTTGTCCGGCTATTACAAAGAAATAATTGATTTGAATTTTGCGCTTACCTCAGTAGAGGTGTTTTACTCCGCTAGGTGAACAGGTTTGCTTTTTTAATCATTGATAGTTTAACAAAAATGACTTAGAAAGAGAAAAAAATTAACCGAAACTGTACTCTTTTTCTATGACCAACACAAAAATACTGAAATTTGAAAATTACTTCACACATACGATAACATATTGACAAAATACTGAGTAATCGTCGAAACGAATTATTGGACATATAGCCGAAACTGGACATAACACCGAAATCACCTGCTGGACACAATGCCGAAAAATGGACACAACGTCGAAAAAGCAGTAACTGAGGTTAGATAGATCGGATATTGATTAAAACAAATTTTTAAAAATGAAATTGTAATAATCTGTAACCTGTCAACCAACACCGTTTACCCTCGATCACATGAAAACAACTTAAATTAAATAAAACAAATTTACCTGAAAACAAAGTCTTAATACGAAAACCACGTCAGTTTTTGTTTTTCGACGTTGTATTCGACGATATGTCCAATTACTGATTTCGGCGTTGTGTCCATTTTCCGAGAAGTCCAGCAGGTGATTGTCCAGTTTCGGCGATATGTGCAATAATTCGTTTCGACGTTGTGTCCAAGTTTCGACGTTGTGTCCATTCGACGTTATGTCATTCAGGCGAAGTATCCGTGTCCCATCTCACTTTACAGACATTATGACAATTAAAACTAATTAACAATTAAATAACTGACAAGTACATGATTAATTTGAAGCCGATTTCGTATCCTGACTAAAACGCACAAAACCAAATCTTGTACATTTAAAAGGTTACTTAGCAGCATGCTAACATATACAGTAAGTCGTGTTTTAAAGGTGCGAGTAGAAAAATAAAATTTTTTAGTAACATAGTGAATCATATTAACGAAAATATCTATTCAACAAAACTGAAATAAACCCACGCAGATTCTAACCTCAGATGTAACAGGATGGAGGGGGGAGAGATTTGATACTGGATATATCCTAGGAACACCTAGTGTCTTCTTCTTCTCTACTAACGGCCTTGCCTTGTCGATGCAAATCTGGTTCGCCATAGTTTTCTATTAGAAGCCAGTATTTTCATGTCTATATATCGACTACAGCCTATAATAATTTAAAAAGTTTAATAAATGAAAGATGTAACAGAATATTTTTCTTCTTCTAGTACAGTGACCGACAAAGAGTTTGCATCAAATGGGAAAAATTTTTGTATTTGAGATATCCGAAAATTTCTTCTGGCAAATGAATTCAGCATATCGAATGACAAAAAGCACTTTGACAAATGTCATGTGACCACTGTCATGGCGGCAAATTAAAAAATATTTCCTTAAATATGTAAAAAGTGAGGTTAGATGAGAAGATATTAAAAATGGTTAAGAGAAAAGTTGTTCAGAATTAGATTATACGTCTTTGTGCAAATTTTTAAAAGAAAATAACGACTTTTCAAAAATATCAGTTTTTCGTCATTTTTCCGGAAATATTTTGTATGTTTTGTATGAGCTTATTATCCAGGTTAATGTAAAAATTGTTTAAATTGGGTTTAGAATGAAGAATTGATCATTTTAACTATTTTAAAATAATTCTAAATTTGTAATTTCAACCTTTTGTTTTCTGTAGGCCATTGCAACAAAGTCCGTCCTAAAAACATTGTTTTTGTTCTTTACCGTTCATTGGTAGACTAATAAATAAAATTACTGGATTGTGAAGTTTATTTGTTGGTTTTATTGTGTATGCAAATCAAACGCAAAAATTTTTTCAATATTTCCGGAAAAAATGCCGGAAAACTGATATTTTGAAAAGTTGTTATTTTCTTTTGAAAATTTGCACATAGACGTATAATCTAATTCTGAACAACTTTTTCTTAGGCATTTTTCAATATCTTGTCATCTAACCTCACTTTTACATATTTAAGAAATTTTTATTTGCCGCCATGACAGTGGTCACATGACATTTGTCAAAGTGTTTTTGTCATCTATATGAATTCATTTGCCAAAAGAAATTTTCGGATATCTCAATTACAAAAATTTTTCTGCCAGTCACTGTATAAATATTGTTTCATAATTTATTGTGTCTTAAGAGATCGTATTTGTTTCAAAGTTTCTGAGAATTTAGTAAACGTAATTATAAATTTTAGATTTATATATAAATGGCTTTAACTACAATATTGACTGGTTTCTTGCGGTTTTAGTTTGGCATTGAAAAGTTGCATCTTTTTTGTTATTTTAAATGAACACCCTTTATTATTTTACATTTTTAGAATGAAAATTGAATTCTTTATTTTTTAAATGGAACTGTTTGTGATAAAATTATTTTCTAAATTTTGATTTGATTGAGTACCTACTGTAACAACACGTAATTTAGCAGTTCTTGTATCCAAAAATTAAAATTTGTACCAAATTGATTTGCTGCAATACCGATTTTTAAAGTAGGTGTGCTAACTTTGAGCTCAAGCTAGCCCCACTATCTCAAGATCAAATACTTATGCAGATTATTTCTCCATAATCTCAATAAATTAATTAATAAGTTAATAATCAATTTTGTTTAAGTATAAAATTTTCGCCAAAAACTCCTTAAAAAAAATCCAAAACAATAAACAAAATTGACAATCTTATCTATCAAATTTAGAACTAATTTGTACCCACGATGATTTACCCACAATGTCAATAAATAGATTATAATCCAATTTTACCAAATATCTGATAAATAAGGGAGTTTCCAAACCAAAAAGCTTTAACACCTTTTTCTTTTTTCGTCTAATTAGTATCGTATGTGTTGGTTTTCTGGCCTGAATTTTCTCAATTATAAGTTAGGTGTTATTTATAATATATGCAGATATAATTCAAATTTGAACATATGTTTTCTTCAAATAAAAGTTGTTTGTAATTTGATTAGCTATACACAACTTGTTCAAGATCTGATAAGTAATTACTGACACCTGACAGCTATAAAAGAAAGTTGTTAGAAATTTTATTATCTATAACTTCTATTTCATCTATTTTTTCTTAAAACTAAATTCCTCGTTTTCATTTTTTTAAAGTATTTTAGTTTAAGTCTAATATGATTAAAGGAAGGTGTGGACACTTTGCTCACTTTTTAACACTTTACGGCACCTGTTGACAAACTGAACTAATAGTCTACTGATCCATTAAATTGTGATTTGGGACACTTCCAAAATAACGGAATTTGGACATATTCAGTTTAATTGATTAAAATTTATACCTACAAAATATAAAAAAAACGATTGATCAACTTTAGTAAGACTTCCAGATTCACAAAATTTTATTGTTTCTAACAAAATGAACCGCACTAAAAAGAAAACACCAAAATCTTCTACAAAACTGTAACCGAACATGTATTTTGAAATATTCGTTCAAAGTATTAAATTAAATACGTAAAGTAAGTAAATCGCCTATGACCGTAAATTAATTCTTCCAACGCTTAGTCGCTTATAATAATAGAAGAATCAACTTATGTAACTGCTTACGTTTGTCGACAAAGTTGCTTTAATGCAAATTTATTACCTAGAAATACAGGGTGTTTCCAAGAATATGGTACAATAACAGTACTGAACTGGTACAGCTGCATTGACTTATTAGAATTTGACAAAATTATGCAAATTAAATTTTTGACGTGTTACGATAGCACTAGGCGACACTAGACATTGCAAAACTTATTTGGAAAAGTTTATTACCTAGAAATGCAGGTTGTTTCAATAATAGAGTTCAATAACAGGATTCAACCCCTAGTTACGGCTGCACTGGCTTATTACAATTTGATGTGGTTTAAAGAGACTGTACTAAGTTGTGGTTGGGAATTTTAATTCTTCTTAACGATCTATTTTGTTTCTCAACATTTAACCTAACCTAATATATACAGTGATGTCCCTCCTTTAACTTATATAAGTTAGACGAGAATACTTGTGTCAGAGTCTAAAAATTTATAGCGACAGTATCTACTCACAGATTTTGGTACGTTTAGAATCTATTCTTCAATGTGTCACTTTATCCCCAGAGATTAGAAAACGAAATTGATCGTGTGTAAAAATGTTTTTTAAATTCAGTGGTTGATTTTAAAATGAAAATACCTTCGAACACGAGCTATCACTCCATCAGTCCTGAGTGTTGTTTATTGAGTCATTATTGAAATTACAGGAAATACCATCGTGGTTACAAATTAGTTCATAATGCGAGGTTCATAACTTTCGTTTTTCGATTTACTATAATCTAAATTAAAAAAATTTAATTACATAATCTATTTGTTAAACATTATCAATGAAATCAGACGGGGGTACAAATTATTTCTAAATTCGACCGATAAGATATCAAACTTTGTTTTCTACATTTTGAATTTTTTAAGAAAGTTTTTGTGAACTAACTTAAATTGTGTACCGAAATTACCTTATGAAAAAAAAAATTATTAACTAATTTATTGAGATTATGGAGAAACTATGATAGGTATAAATTAAATATTTAATTTAATTTAATTCTAATTGTGTTGTTGAAATTCTGATTTTGATATAGCAGGGTGCTAGAATGAGCTCCAAATACATCCATTTTAAAATCGGTATTGTTAGCACATCTGTTTGGGTACAAATTGTAATTTTTTGCTTACAAATTAGTGCTAAATTGTCATCGGTATTTTTTTTTCTTTTATCCATTTAGCCAATAGATGAAATGGATCACGCATATTTATTAAACATAATAATAAATAATGATCAATGGATAAAAAGGTTGAAACCTTTTAATTAAAAACAAAACAACAATTCTGCTCCAACTTATTAAATATGCTCAAAATATATATGAATTATATTGTGTCTTAAAGATCGTTTATTAGAAGTTTCTGAGACTGTATTGGACGTAATTCTCAAATTTTAATTTTGGTATAATTTGTTATCTCCTCTTAAACTAAAATATTGACTGAGTTCTGATAATACTGAAAATTGCCGTCACTGTATTAAATGGGTCATCCTATATATTTTTACAATTTGAAATGGACAATGAAATTTTTTGAGATAGAAATTATTTCGTAAAAATAATAATTTCATGAAGTAATTGATTTTATTTATTGTGTACTTTCAAAATGTACACTTTCCTCAGTTAATGGGTCAATCGAATCAATCACGTATACTAGTCAATGCAAATAAAAGGATCCAAATTTTTCAATTAAAAAATAACAGAAAGACATTCGTGCTCTGTAACTGAATACATGAGTCTGAGTCTGTTCTAGTAAGAACATTGTTACATAATTTTATTGTGCTTCGTGCTGTTTAAACGAAATTCTGAATATGAAGATTTTGGAATAAACTCTTACGTTCTGATTATATAAAACTTTGCTATCTACTTCATTATTTTAAATGGATCACCTTGTATATTGCGATGTTGTAAATTTTGGGTTAATTATTTTAATCCAAGTTTGTATGAGTGGTCTGGGTGAGTTGGTCAAATTGTCAATAAAAATAAATAATAAAAAGTCACATATAATTTAATAAAAACTGCAATACGAAGATTTACATAACACACTGTTTATTAACATTGCAAATTTGGTGCTAAAAACGTAGGCAGATCTTGACTAAAATAAATAATTCAAGATAAATTTAGGAAACCGCAGAAAACGAAGGAACTATGATTACAAGATCGAAAAGCTAAGAAGAAAAGTCAAAATTGATAAAATCACTAATAGTTAACATTAAAAATTAAATTAGAAAATAGAATTACGATGGAAAATCTAGAAAAAAATAACAAGCAAATTAAAGAATGGACAAAAAATGAAATGATGAACATAAAAACGGAATTGCGAAACAATTGAAGAAATTGATTTTTAAGTAAAGAAAAATAGAATTTAAAGCAGAAGAAAGAAAAAGACAGAAATAATTAAATGCGAACTCAAAGGAATTAAAAAAAGATACAGAAATAAAGTTAGTACGATATGAAAATAATTGTAAAAGACGCAAATGGAAATTAGAAATAATTCAGTGATAATACAGATGGAAGAAAAATATAATGGTTTAGAAACTAATATGGAGTCTAATTTGAGAGAGAAAAGAAACTATCAATATATTAGAAGAGTAACAATAAAATGATTGATTACAAAACCTATAAAATAAACGAAGTAGAACAATATTAAACAAAAGATTAAAAATTGAAGCAAGAAAACAAAATGCAGTTAGTAAACGGTGCAAAAGAACAACACTTTTGAATCAAGAAATAAAATAAAACATGGAAAATGTCTTGTTGAAATAAGAAGTTTGAAAAACAACAAACGCACGTAAAAATATCATTCAAAACAAAATTAAGTTTGACGGAAAATTAAATAAAAAACGTAAAAGACGGGAAGACGAGATCAATTGCAAATTATGAAAAAATTAAATTTTTAATAAATTAGTAGAATAGAGGGCAATTATTGAAAGTCACATTTGGTTTAATTTAAAAATTTTAAATAATTAAAAATTAAATAATAAAAAAGTCACGTATAATTTAAAGTAAAAGGTAACTCAAAAAATACGAAGATTTTTATAAAAGCAAAATAATAATTATTTTATTTGAATTTTTTTAAATCAAACTTTTGAGATATAAATAATTTTTAATAATAAAGTTTTAATTGGTGCTTTTGATTTGATTTATCGAGAATTGTGACAATTTACACTCACTTAGCTAATATATTAATTGAATCACGAATATTTTTGACCATAATAACGAATAATAGTCAAAGTAAAAGAAAAGGATCGAAAATTTTCAATTCCAAAAGACGGACATACATTTTTGTTCTGTTCATCTTCATTCAAACTTATAAATTAAAACGTGTTTCTAAGTAGGAATTGCTCAAAACTGGAAAAAAAGAACTTGTTTTAATGGCTTGGACAAAATGTTAATAAATAGTTAAGGAATTTAACTATAAACTATTGTTTTTAAGTGTGTAGGACCCTTGTGGATTTAGGAAGGACAAACAACTCAATAGGCTGTGATTGCCGACGTTTTGCCTTTCATTGTGAGGGCTTTTTCAAGGTTTTTGCAGATATCAGTTGGACGTCAATTTAATAGGTGTTGTCCCCATCAATAATTGATGAGTTCCTCAAAATTTAATATTTAAAAAATGTTAATGTCAACTCAATACTTTCTGCTATATTTTCAGATAAAAGAAGTTTACTTAGCATTTGTTTCCTTCATTTTATCAACGACACCTTGATTCATAGGCTGGATTAGTAGGTTGACGTTAGGCGGGAGGAACTGCACTTTAAATTCTTTATTCTTTTGTGGAATACAGAATATTTATTTTTCCCTAGTGCGCAATGCGCTAAAAACTCATGTGTAATCCCCGAAAGCATTGCATTGTTAGATTTTCACGCTGAAGTTCTCGTATATAATGCGTGAACCATTTGTATATTAATGATCTTCATTTAAAGGCCCAAAAGTAATTTCGGTAAGCAAATTTTGTTAATATTTGTTTATGTGATAGTGTCTTATTTTACTGCCTTCATTGTTCGCCGATGTGCAGTTGCCGTTTGCGATTTTCTAGTTTTTGAGGATGAATAATCAAGGAACATTAACTTGGAGATGAGTGCCGGCTAAGTTTAAGGGTAAACATTTGTCCGATTGTTTTGCACCCCATCCCGGTAAGTCTAATTATATAAAATAATTAGGATACTCCTATCACAGAAGTGAACGACCCGAACGTTTATCTAAAATGTCTTGGTTTTTTACTTTTCTCAATAACCAATAAGTTCAACGAATGTTCACTAGTAGCATTTGGTCAAACCATTGCTGTAATACGTTCGGATTATTGACGTTCTACTGTAACATGATAGGCACTTGTAATTAATGCAAGCGCCAGAAAATATTTGTGTTCATTGAAATGATTTCAAGTACATGTTTTACTAATTTGTAAACAAAAATCAACTAAAAATTAAAATTTTGTTTACAATGAAGGTACAGTCTGTGATCAAAATACATTAAACCTAAAGAATTAATGTTTAACAGTTAACATTTTTCAAGATTTTGCTTTAGGGTAGTATTTATGAATAGCATATGCAAAGAAAGAATTAAATTCAATCGAAAGTGGATAAAACTTCCCGACTTAACAACACGGTTCTGACATAACCACGTGACTTGGAGTGCACAAGTGTAAATTTTCATCACAATACTGAATCGCCGGCTTTTCACTCGTATTCAGTACACAAATATCTGCAACATACAGAACGCCATACTGATGTATATATTGAAATCTTTTCAATTGCTTTGTAAATTCAGACCACACAAAGCCCTATTTTCGTAGTTTATTTGTAGCACCGCGTACATTCTTCGCACAACGAAATAGCATTTTCTCGAATTAAAAAAATTATATCCCAAAAAAAAATTAGGTGCATTCAAAAACTATATTATAGTGTAGTTTTTGTCCGGCACTGGGAACGGTACGATGCATATCGGTGTCTTAAATAATTGCTACTTAGTGTAACTGTACCTTTTGTTAAAGCTACCCTTTTACAATAAACCCAAACTGAAACAAAACAAAAGGGCATTGTGACCGTTATGCAGTTAACAATGTCATTGTCACAATATGGACTACAATAACTTACTGTTCTTGCCCACTCGCTTGTCCAACGCTTACGCGCTATGGAAATTTAGATTGATGGGGCAATACATTACAACCACAAGAAAACTAATTATACCGGAATTAAACTTTTTATCATAAGCTTACTAGCTTTTTGAAAAAAAAGTCGGGGATTTAGTTTGTTGTTTGCGGCGTTTAATATAAAATAAAGTAGGCGTAATAATAGCGGTCCCACTGGAATCATAAAAGACCGCAGGGGGTGCAATTGGGTTTGGGGGTGTGTTACACATCAACATATCACTCTCGATGGTTTTGTGATGAAATATTATTGTCAACTACAGAAGAAGGAATTGCGAGGTAATTGCGGCGTTCGTGCGTAACTACTAAGACTAATTAACCCTGTATTCTCGCCGACAGAAATAAAGCCCCTTGAAGCGTTTTGAAATATTTGTGTTTGGACACTACTAGAATTTATACTAATCGCCAACACTTTCAAGTATTGTAAAAGTATCTTTAAATCATTAAATTTTGATAGATTTTAAAGAAATAGACATTAGGAAAAGTGTATCTAGCACTTTAGTTGTGTAATATTCGAATTGATTGTGTTCGTTTAACCGATCACATGAATGTGAATGCTTAGCGTTTAATAGTGTAAGGATATAACATATCACCGGTGTTTGAAATAATGTATTTGTTAGAAATACATACTGGAATTGAAGCATTTTTAGTAATTATTTTAATTGAGTTTTATTTTGTAGAGATAACCAAAATGTATGCTTTTTATAAAATATATTTGGAAACTGGGCTTTATTTTTGTCCCCGAGCATACAAGCCATGAAATATTATAATTATAGCTTTAGGAAGAAGTAACTATTTGGAGAACTGTTACAGAAACTCAGTCGATCAATAAATGACTGTACCCGGATATAAGTTGTAGAATTTCGAAATTTCACTGCACATGAAAACTGGTCAGGTGCAGTCACCATAGGATTATCTTCTCAGTGTAACTAGATTCAAGGTTTAAGATTTAAGATTGCAACACTCTCACATTAAACTGACTCTTTGGCGTCAATTTTAGTAGTCCACACTTTTGATATCTCAATTTTTTGCGCATCTCTTCCCTGATTGTGTAAATTATCTCATAATCTTCTAAAATGGATTTCCTGTCAAATCATTCTAATTGATCAAAAACCTTAAAAACGTTTTATATATTGGATAGAATATTCAAATTAAGCTTTATCGCAGCAACCGTACTAAATTATCTTTCAATTACTGAAGTAAACTGTCAATCACCAAATTAGTAAATAATATTTAAGTAGTAAACTACGATTAAATAAATTGAAGAATTGCTTTAGAGTTTTCCCGGCTTGTTGGTGAACTAGTGTAGTCTAGGTTCAGTGATAATTGCCGTCGTTGCTTCGAATTTCTTCCTAAGGTTTCCCTAACACGATTGGCTGATGATTTTTACTTTGCAGATTGAATTTATACTAATTCTGAGGAGTCGGGATTTGCATTGCGTCGGTTAAATGCGGATCTTCTAGATGATTGGTTTCCAAATTGGTTAAACCTAAGGGTTTTTTCTTTCTGTTGAAGTTTTCTGGACGTTTATGGATCTTGGTGGCTTTTCTAAATAACCAGTTGTGATAATCATTAAGCTTTGATAGCAACTTAGATCTTTTGCAGAAGAAAGAAGATGAACAGCAACTGGCTTTCTTGGATATGTCAGTGAGAAAACAAGAAAACAAAATAGGCCAAACAGTGTATAGAAAACCTACATACATGGACAGGTAAGAACAAAGATCAATAAAATCTAAATGATCGAAAGCACCAAAATCCGAGAGTCGACTCACTACCGTCTATATTCCATACATTACAAAAATCACATACGTTTGTGACACACCGAGAAATAAGCGGTGACTTAGCAAAAGCAATCCCAAGATAATTTTTGAGAGTTTCAAATTGCTGTCAAGTTAACGGTTATCACAACAGATTACTTAGAGACGCCATCAATAACCCCAAACATCCCGAAAACTTCAACAGAAAGGAAGAAACCTTGAGAGTCAACCAGATCTACAATCTGATCCTCAATAACCCTTGAACGGCACCTTACGAAGATTCGAAGGCAAGCCCTGCCCCTTCAGCACCAATACAAGCTCCAAAGTAGAAATCATTAGTTTATATCTAACATTGGAAATTGACGGACCTCTGAAGAAGCTGACCACCGAGAGCCTTTAGACCTGAATCTTGACAACACTACTTAAATAAGTTTGTTTAGGCATTAAGCGGTCTGAACGCAAACAAGAACATCGTCATTTTACCGATGATAGAGAAAAGGTTACCATTCTTCTAACAACCAAACAATTATGTAACTCCTACATCCGGTAAGCTCTAGATCCCTGAAGAAAGATCGAACACAAACGAGACAACGATTCTTAATCGACTCATCAAGTCATCTTCTCTACAAAAGACACTCAAAAATGAAATTTAATATACGACGTTGTTCCTCTGAGACTTTCTGGGCTGTCCAAGATACACAAACCAATGTCCCTCTGAGACTAATAGTGCAGAGCGCTTTTAGATCACCAACATCCTTGTAAGCTTTGGCGTGGTCTCGTTGTTTATCAAAGTGCTACTTAAAGAACATCTCAGTGTCATGGCCACAATTTTCCCAACTAACATTAGCTTGCTTTTTAAAATCTCTTTCATATGAAGCTACTTTGTGGTTTGGAAACACGGTACAACGAAGTTTAACCAGCTTCTTCGACCCCTGAACCTGTAACCAGGTCACCATTACGGCAGAAGATGAACAACAACTCACTTTGTTGAATGTGCTAATAAAAAACGATGTACAAAAAACCAACACACACGGATGCAAGAGCTTGAAGGATTTTTGAAACAAAAAATCTTCAGGCTGAACTTGAACAACTGAAAACTGTCTTTGGTGCTTACCGGTACACTAAGAAAGAAATCCAAAGATTAATGAGCACCATAATTAGAGAGTCAATTCAATATTTCTTACGCACATCTTTTGTATATACCCGAAGTCACAGGATGTATAGGAAAAATTCTAAAAAGGCGGGACATCAAAACTTCAAAACAACCAAGAAGATTCAGGAAGACATTGGATGAAAAAGGGGTCAAAGAAACCCTCTTTCAGCAATCGGAGTTTACCGTATATCTTGTCTTTGTGACAATGTATACATAGGAACGGCAAGATATCGATGGGACCACTGAG
This sequence comes from Abscondita cerata, assembly GCA_030710515.1. Lineage (NCBI taxonomy): Eukaryota > Metazoa > Arthropoda > Insecta > Coleoptera > Lampyridae > Abscondita > Abscondita cerata. Next base: position 76,141 of record JALBCR010001440.1, on the reverse strand, counting down.
AAGTCTTTACTCATTAAGAGCTGTAAATTGGTAGCAACCGTTAACGGTTATCACAACTGCTTCGTTAGTGAGGTCATCCATAAACGTCCATAAAACGGAATAGAAAGGAAGCAACCCTTGCGATGTAAACCCAGTCCATTTGAAACCAGTATAAATACAATATACGAAGCAAAAAACAGCAGCCTACATCCAACAGAAAAGATGGAAGGACCTATGAAAAACTGACCCTTGTGTTGGCGAAATGTTAGGAAGAAATTGTAACAAATGACGGCATTTAAACTCGAATCTACCCGATCCTAGTTTACGAATAAATAAAATTAAAATCAATTAAAACATTTATTGTGATTATTTTTTTCATACGTCAAAATATGACGTTTTTATCATTTTGATCAATAGCAATGCACAATTCTAACCAATTAACGTGTATTATACTGATAAAACTGCATGGTTCTTGATAAAACGTTGTTTACATTTAAATGTCAAAATTTATTGTATTTACCCTGTTAGAACATTTTAATTCTCTTGAAATATATTAATTGTATCATCAATTATTTAATATTTTGTTAATACGAGCAAAATCTGAATTGATGAAAAAAATAATCTTCCCAAATACAACTCGTCCTTCAAATTTTATTGATAAATTTTGAAGGATTCGTGGTATTACCTTTGATAAAATAATTTTTGAAATGCTTGGGCGAACCTAAATTTATAGGGGTTAGTTTGGTGAGTCTTACATTCGTTAGACAGTGGGTGGTGTTGAACTCGAGTTTCTAAACTTTAGTGAAGTGCGAGCGCTTACTCTGGTTTTGTATTTAACAGCCTTTTGGTGGGATCGATACTGGTGCAGTGACATTATGTCATTTTATCAGTTATCGTTGTAATGAAATTTCGCAGTTTGTAGCCTGCTTCAGAACCTTGTTGATCTCCAATTAGTTACTTACCTTCTTTAGGCTGTTCAAAAGATTGACATACAAGGTCGTTTGTGTCCATCGGAGATCAGCTTAGGGATCAGTTGGCATTTTAGCAGGTTGGTTTGATGTAGAAAGAAGTATATACATTATTGGTGCAAATAGCTCTCAAAATTTGCAGGTTGCAAAGTCAACATTTCACAAGGAAGTTGCATTAAAGATTCTGCACATAATTTTTTGTTTTGAAACCAGGTCAGAACAGACATACAAAACATGACAATTGATTTGCATAACAGCATTTCCAGTATTTATCTATGTACAATCAATTTGACTTACCATTATTTTATTTCTCATAACTCGATTCAAGAATCCAAGACTTCTACAACTTTTTTTAGAACATTTTTTTGAACATCTCTTATTAATATGTTATGACTTGTGCGAGCGCACACCTACTCTCGATTCATTTTTGGAATTCCATGTACTCTTCATTCATATTGATTAGTCATCTGATGAATGTTGTCGGCCTTTTTTGTGTCTCTTCTAATTCAATTTTGTGCGCTTTGCTTCTAGTGAAAAGTATAAAATACCATACGGTTATCTAAATTTGTCACAGAATCACGTAAATGAATTTAAAATGCTGATGAAACACAATGTGGTTTAAATAGATTCATCCAAAAAGATAAGCGCATCTCCAAACTTAAAATTTTTGAAAGTGAAATTGCCTAATTTATGAAATTTTCAAAATTTTGTTAATGATGATTTATTTCTTTTTGGTTTCCCATTACTGGCGTGTTGTTTTTCCAGTAGATTTTTTAAATTGACGTTAAAAATAATTTTTCCAGTTTTTATTCATCTAAGCCATCTAAATGGACTTGTCTATAGTAAATTAACTTTGTTCTAAAGCCTTTGTTGGGTCTTTCCCTGTTCAGAGCTGTATGGTACAAAATAAAATATCTTAATTTTTTTAATGATTTTTTTTTCTTTCTTATAGGAGAGGTTGGAGATAGTTAACCTACTATTACAATATCGGGCAACGTTTGGCTTCTATGTAGAGGGATTCTTCAGGGCATAATTATAAAACATGCATTTTACACTTTATAATTACGACCTGAAGAGCCCCACATAGGAGGCGAAACGTTGCCGATATTGTAACAAAGTAGTTTATTACTCCCAACCTCTCCTATAAGGAAAAAAGCATAAAACATAGTAACCGAGAGGAAAATATCCTTTCAAGTTTAAAATATCTTAATTTCTATTTTTCGGTCGTGACAAGTTGGCACCCAACGTGGGGCCAAAATTTGTTTTGTCTATTTAATATTTAATTAACACAAAAAAGACAAGAACAGATGAGACAATCTTGTCTTAAAAAAGCATTCAACCCCAAAATGAATAATATGTCATAGCAACTGGATGAATAGATCTAGTTTGAAAATTAATTATTAATTGAGAGAGAACAGTAAACTTTTGGAATGACGAACATGACAAACAAGCCCACTGAAGTTTACATCATGGTTTTTTTTAAATTATTTATTACCATTTTATTTCAAAAAAATAGCAAACAGTTTGATCAAATAATAGAAAACGATACTATTTTTTAAAATTAAAGATGGAATATCAAGAAAAGAAGATGCATCAGACTATGAAAATTGAATCAACAAAATTTGAATAAATGAAATTACTGCTGATTTGTTTGACAAAAATCATAACTATTTAAAAAATTTGAAACTAAAAACGTATTCCATTAATTTGTCCAAAGAATGCACTATTCCGAAAATCGATGAAAAAGTACTAAATTAAAACGATTAAATCTGAAACACTTATTATTCCAGATGTATCATTTTTAACAATACAATTGTGGATCATCATTTAGGGTGATTAAGTTGAAGTCCGCACGCCTTATAGGCCATCTTGCGGGCGCCAAACGCATCAATTTAATTGATAATCATCATTACCAAGCCTCGCATCTGCTTTTCTATACTCAATCAGATAAGTATCCTACAATAATAAAAATAATAAATACTTAACAACGATCGAACTTAACAATGTGTTTTATTTGATTAACGCAAAAAGGGGTGTCTCAAGGGTGTGTTTTAGATAATAATCTTTATTGTTAACATTGCGGTTGCAACCTCCATTGATTACGTTTGAAGGAATTAAATCGCAAAAAAAACTGCATTTAATTTCGCCCATTGCGAACCGAATACGCGTATTTTATCTAAAATTACATTTTCAGTTTAAAACGTTGTGAATTTAAAAGGTAGTAGATTCAAACCCCCATTCTTAACGGGTGTCACTAAAAATCAATTTTCACATCATTTCCAACTCATCACTGACTGTCACTCTTTCAAATGCAGATGTATATCGTTGCACCACTGTGAGTGTAAATTGAGATTTTCACAATGGATTCACATTGTTACTTTCTTGTTAGGTTTTTCAATGCGGCTTTTGTACGAAAGAAAAATAATTTGGACTTTTAAACAATATTTAAAAAACGATTAAAGAGGGTTTCTTATTGTGAGATATTAATACCAGTACTTCATTTTTTTTACAAAGGAGTGTGGCTTACATGTAAAGTGGCTCTTTTATACCGGATTGACCCGATCTTGATAGCCTCTCTAGTCAAGTACCCTGTGGGAACCCACGGCTCCCAGCCACCTCTTAATTACACTTGGACTTTTAAATTCTAATTTTTAACCAACATGGTTGGCGATTTTATTTGACCCGCTAATGTCATTGTATGTTCCGATTTTAACTTTCCAGTCATATTTAAAATGATGAAATGGATCGTTAGTTTACATTCTCTGGCGTCATTGTGGTTTCTACGAGTCATTAGCGTACATTGTTAAACAGCGTACAAGACTTCTTGCATGCTTTGAAGAGTTAATGATTAATTATTTTTATAAATTTATAATGCCTTTCTAATCAATGAAAATTTGAATGTGCCACTAATGCTCGAGGCGGTAGAACGGATTATTTATTTTGTTTATCAACGTATACAGCCATTCTTTGTGTTCGAAATAACAACATTCTGATTCGTATGCGAACAAAAAAACGATTGCATTTTTATTCGGAAAACTTGAAAGCAAAGAATCCATTACCAATATCTGCATTATTTCTGGAGGTTTTCCAATGCCAGCTTACATAATGAAAGCTCTGATGACGTCAACAATAGCTTCGTCGAGACACTTCGACAAAGGCGGGCGGTTCTTGCATTTGACAGTTATAAAAAAGAACGCGCATTTTGATAACAGCTAACAAATAAAATAAATAATACTAGAAATATAAATCCGATAAATAAATATGTTGATGGAACAAATATGTTGATGCTTACATTACTTTTATTAGTGAAAGTTTTTATATAATTTATATAATCAAAGAAGTTATTAACTTTTTAAACCATTTCGTTCAAATAAATTGTCGTGGGTCTTCCGAGTTTGATATTTCAAAAATTGTTTCTTCGGAAACAATTTTTCGAAAAGCAATTATTCAAACGAACAGATAAATTTTCACAGCTAAAGATACATTTTCGATGAAATTGCCGCCAAATTTGGTGCATCAAATATAGTGGGTAGTCAGTGCAGATAAAAATTGTTGGCCATCTAGTTTGGATGTACTGATAGAATTTTTCCTCTTTTCTTTTTCCTAACGTATGGTCCTAAGTTTTGGGACAAAATCTGAGGCTAACGACTCTTATGAAAATAGATTTACATTTTCGTTGAATTTTTAAACAATTTCTCTTAAATATTCGTAGTACAAAACAAAATTCAAATAAGGTACCTGCGGCATTAAGGCCCAGCGGCTAAGAAGGCCCACTAGTCATAACTCAAAATATGGCGATTTCTCGTACAATCTGACAACATTGCGTGATAGGTGGCAGCCGGTTCATAAAAAAAAAAAAAAGTGTAAGGAGAATAAAGAAGTGGAAAGTAGAAAAAAAAAAAAAAAAAAAGAAGTAAAAAAAATAAATAAAAAAAAAAAAAAAAAAAAAAAAAAAAAAAAAATTAATTTTTTTTAATTAAAAATTTTTTCTAAAGTCAAATATAATTTATTTTTTAAGAAAAAAAAAAAAAAAAAAAGAAAAAAAAAAATATTTTTTTTTTTTTTTTTTTTATAAAAATAAAGGAAAAAAAAAAGGGGGTTAAAAAAAAGAGAAATTTAGAAAAAAAAAAGGAATATAAAAAAAAAAAAAAAAAAAAAAAAAGTGATTATAAAAATTATATTTATAAGTTTAAGGAAAAAAAAAAAAAAAAAATATAAAAAAAAAAAGGGGTTTTTTGGAAAAATTTTTAAAAAAAAAGTCAATTTTAAAGTTTTTTTATTATTATATCTTTTGGGAGTTTCCGAGCAAAACGCTGACTCCTGAGCAGTTGAAAGCTGCAATTAACGCAATTAAGAAATTATGGATAAAAAATTGGGCGATCCAGTGTATTAACCAAATACCAAGAAGAAGAGTTTTCTGCAGAATAATTCGTCTGTGTGAGATAGGAATGCCTCTAACACCAATGCTGGTACGTCGCTCTGCGTTCAAATTCTGTCGTGAAACAACATCCAAAATCCATTCAATGCTGCAAAGGAAATCGCTGGAAAGGATTGGCTATATGGGTTCTTGAAACGAAATCCCGTCTTGGCGCGTCGCAAGGCTCAGCTAATGAATCCAGCTCGTGCTCAAAAATTGAATAAATTCATAGTCGGAGATCACTTTGATAAACTCCCAAATCTTTGAGGAAATGGATTTACATAAGAACCCACAAAATATTTTCAATATGGACGAAAAGGGTGCCGACTTACTATTCACCATCAACAGCTGGTCATTGGACAAAAGGTGCCAGACGTATCCACTTAGTTGCACCTGAACATGCTGAAAATGTGACAATCGCTGGCTGCTGCAATGCTCTTGGAAATAGTATCCCACCTATGGTCCTATTCAAAGGAAAGCGCTTGAAACCCGAATGGACAGATAACCTACCAGCAGTACCTTGGTCAGAATGGCTGACAAAGGAAGCATGACAAATCAACTCTTCATTGAATTTCTAACGCATCTACATCGCTACAAGGGTCCAAATAAAATCCTGCTTATTTTTGATAGTCTGCTTGCCATTTGGATATTTCCATCGTCACGGTTGCAGAAGATCTAAATATAAGGCTATACTGCTTACCCTCTAATACAACACATGAACTTCAACCGTTGGACAAAGCTGTCTACAGGTCTTTCGAACATCACTGGGACCAAGAACTTCTCCAGGTATTGGGATGCACACCCTGATCGTAAACTGAACAAACATCGCTTTGGCAAAATTTTCTCTAGAGTTTGGCCGAAATGTATGACACCAGAAAATATTTTGAGCGGCTTCCAAGCAACAGGCATATATCCACTTGATCGTACTGTTATCCCAGAATCAGCTTTCGCACCTTCGCTAGCAACCGAACGTCCTTTCGCAATGGAACCATTGGAGACCGAAAGAATGACGCATTAGGCGCAATAATGGAAACGACCATCCTATTGATCTCCATGATTGCGATTCAAACGACTCAGCAGATGATGTACCATTGAGTGCACTGAGTAATATTCTGAAGAATGCTGCCTATGAAAAGTTTCTGATAAGATTGGAAATCGTTCTGAAGCACCTGTTCATGGGCAAACACAGACAAAAGATGAAGATCTCAATACTTCGTTTAAAGAGCTGCTTCCCACCCCAGAATTGCACAAATTTAAAGGGAAAACTCAAAAAAAATTTCCCCATTACAAGGCTCAGATCGTAACCAAAGATCTCTTTTCTACTTCAATAACTAAGAATCCTAAGCCCAAACCTGCTGCTTCCAAAAAAGAGAGGATCCAACTCCATCAACATCAGCGAATGTGGGTAAGCACGCAGAGAATAATATCCTCCAGGAAAAGAGTCTTGGTATTGCTTTGTGTGTGACGAAACAAAGCAACTTGACATGAGGCGATGTGTGATTTGCGGCTCTTGGTGTCACGAAATGTGTGTTGGCCTCACAAAAAGACCAGGAAATATTCAAGTGCGTGCTTTGTATTTAGTTTAAAGCTTAAAATTCTTAACTATTGTCTCAGTATGGTATTTTTATAAAAAACGTGAATATTATTTTATTTTCTTCTCTAGTCTGAAAACCAAAGTTAAGTTCAGTTAATTTAAGTTTCAAAGAAATAAAATTATGTTCTTCCTAATGCTGTTACTTCATTTAGTCTGAAAACTCATTCTATACTTTATTGAGATGCGAACTCTTTGTTTTGGGGAAAAAAGATCTACTTATCTTTTTGCCTGTTTTCAGGTGGGACCTCATTATACAACCTCAATTTCTTCACTGGGCCTTATTAACCGAACTTTCGGAAAATAAGGCCCAACTGCAACTTTTTGAAAAGCAGATTAAAAACTCCACACACTTGTAGGACTTACATCACAAAAAAAAAAAAAAAAAAAAAAAAAAAAAAAAAAAAAAAAAACAAAAAAAAAAAAAAAACAAAAAAACAAAAAAAAAAAACACAAAAAAAAAAAAAAAAAAAAAAAAAAAAAAACCCCATAAAATATGATCATCAAAAAAAAAAAAAACACCAACACCCAAAAAACAAAAACAACCACCTAACTCTTACACTACAAAAACATATCACTCCCCCCCCAAAAAACTTTTTTTTTTTTTTTTTTTTTTTTTTTTTTTTTTTTTTTTTTTTTTTTTTTTTTTTTTTTTTTTTTTTTTTTTTTTTTTTTTTTTTTTTTTTTTTTTTTTTTTTTTTTTTTTTTTTATTTATAATTTTAAAAAAAATTAAATTTTTTAAATTTTAATAATTTTTTTAAAATATATTTTAATTATTTAAAAAAAAAAAAAAAAAATCAGCTCAAAACATTATTTTATCACTCGCATGATGTGTGTTTAAAAACTGAAGCAAAGGCATCTCTTATAATGCTCTGCATTTAAAACTTCACTCGAACAACGACTGAGATGAAATCAGAAATGGCACACCACTCCAAACTATTGAACAAATTGAATAATTTTTCATTCACCCCAAAAGGGTGGTAACATCTCGGCATTCTCTCTAATTGATGCTCCGTATATTTTAAAGCTTTCCTTCTTTTCTCGAAAACAACCTTATTATGTGATAGCGTTCTGAACACAATTGTTTTTGCAAAATTAAATCTCCTGGCTAGTTTTTCGTTGTGAGATCCCAATTCTCTGTTTAGTTACTTAAATCAATCTCCTCTCTTTCCCTTTGCATTTAGACAAGTTTACACAGAGCATTCTTTTTTTACGTTTTTGAATTTTAATATTTATTTAAATGAAATCACGAGAGACATGCATTTTGCCACTCAATCAACTAGATGAAATTTTTCCCATAATTTTAGGACTATACGTTACTACAAATGAACTACGTTTCCATCAACGCTGTTTGTGGTGACACTATTTTGAAATTCGTAAGTTGGTTGTGAGCTTAGACTTTAGTGTATTTATTTCAATTATTAATTACACAATGTAAAAAACATTTACTGTACTTATAACTATTATATCAGTTCATCCAGTAATTGGATTTGTTGCAATCCGTTTTTGGAGGAGTAGCAATCATGTTTCACTGGTTCTATGTAGATGAGAAAACTAAATTCTCAAGAAATCATTTAAAAGTATAGCGAAACCATACAAAATGATCAAAAGGAACTTTAAGTAGATCAGATAAAGTTGTACTTAATTTTTTTTAGATAATCTGACATGTTAGTATAACACCTTTAAACTTCACGATTGCAAAATATACATTTTATTCATTTTAAGAAGGAAGTATAATAGTTCTGGTAAAGGTGAGATAATTAAAAAATTCTGAGTCTGTAGGTAAAATTTGAAACAGATAACTAATCCTATATAATAAAGCGCCTATTTTTCTGTCTCCTAAATTAAACGGGTACTTCCAGACGTCGCACAGTGGGGCCAAATACATGAATTCTTGGCAAAAACTACTTAAACTAAATTTTTTAATAGTAATACAAAGTTTAATATATTTACTACATGCATGTATATGTCAAGATCTAGCATATTAATATTTATGAAGAATCATCAAAGTTTGTATCACTGATTGACGTTGATTGCTAGTATCGTGTAAATAATTGATGTCTGGCCGCCTTAACAAATTCAAATATGGTTCTTCTACTGAAAAACACTTCCGTGGAACCAGATTCTTAAAAAAAATTGCATACATATATCACTCAAAAATTTAGTCAATGATTTTTTAATTTTAAGAGGACCGCCTGGTTTAGAGTGCCAAAAAATTATCGAGTTATTCCACATTTTTTTGTGGAAAAATTATTAGTGATATCAATGTTCTGTTTTCGTACATAGTTTATTTATACTTTCAACGTTATCCATGAATATTCATATAGCAAAACAATGTCAAGTGGTCGAGATATCTGCATCGGAGGCAAACCAGTTGTTCTTAGTTTTATAAAAAGCATTATCTCCAATTGGCGCAAACATGCGCAGCTTTTTTCTGATTAACCAAGAACAACTAATCAAAAACCAAAAAATAAATAGAACTGCAGGCATATTATGTACTAATACCAACTAAATTCGTACCAATAAATGTTACATCTTTAAATTGTAATTTTTTTTATGCGTGTTTCTTAATTATTACTATAACATATTACTAAACATCATACATCATACAACAATTAAAATAATAACATACTAACGTGTAAGAACTGTAGCTACAGCAGGTTCAGGCAAGTCTAGTTGCTGGAAAACTAATTCTAGATCCCGCCTGCTTGGTAGCACGCGGTAACATGATGAGACAGGATGGCCCGTGCCATGTGTACCCACGTATACGCTCGCCGAAATTGCCAATGATTTTTCGCTAACCTTGTAAGCGTGTTAATTCTTGAGATATATATATATTTATAGTCTTAAAAATTACATTTTACACAACGTATTATTATTTAAAAATGTTGTATGTATCAATTAATATTCAAAACGTAGTTAAAATAGTTTTTGCCAAGAATTCATGTATTTGGCCCTACTGTGGCGTCGTAGAGACTTAATATTTGGCATGCCGATGGGTCCTGCCTTCAAACCAACAGGAAAAATCCGAAAACCAAAAATTTCTATTTAGGGGCGGGACCAGGGGCATCTCCGTCCGCCATAGATCTAGCATTATTAAATTCATGCATTAAAACTTGCCCGTTAATCGACGGGCTTTTAATCTAGTTTATTATGTAGGAGACTTTATGCTTCCAGAGATGATGGTATTTTTTAATTGTTAGACCAGACTGGCAATACATTGATGATGATACTTCTTTGGTTAATTTAAGTAAGCAGTAGTATTCTGCAGGTAATTGAGTCTTTGTAAGAAGTTATGGTCTTGGTGGTTTATTAAGCCAACGTTTTGGCTGGCATTGGCTAGCTTTTTGAAAATTAATTCTTCCGATGATTTGATGAAGGTTAGCTTACACTAGCAAAAACGTAGGCTTAATGAAGTACAGGATGTTTTATTGATCGACAAAGACCATAACTTTCACAGGCTCAATTACCAGGAGAATGCTACAGTTTGTTGATAAGGATTTTGCACCATCTGCATGTGGCCGTACTAAACGAAGTTCTGTATGCATTTCACAGCAGAGAAAAACCTAAATAGTACAATAACGTATAAAAATTGAATAATGAAATTGACTAAGACAAAATTTTGGAAATATTAGCTAATGAACCACCTTTGGATATACTTTTTATGATTTTGGCTACTAAATTAAATTAATGAATTTTCTTAAAAACATGTTAAAGAAATTTTGGTCTCCTATTACACTCATTTAAAGTTGGAAATGTATTGGAGCAGAGATTAAAGATAACGTATACTCGTAAAAAATTATATGAGTAGAAACGAATTCCGAAACTGAAAAGGGGACATCCATCTGAAGCGGGCAGAAATAATAAATTTCTCAAATTGAATCCATTAATGGGCTCTTTCAGTTTGTCAGACAAACATAACGTTAGTGTGTATGTCTATAAGTTACATGATGCGCACGCCTCATGATTTAGTGATTTAAATCTCTCATGTTGGCACTGTTGCCAATTTTAACAATTTAAGTTGTTTTAGTACGTCCATCTTTACTTAGAAAGGGTCTCAGACTAAATTCATAATTGTTAAACAAATTTTGGAGGAAACCTCAGCTTTATTTTTATTAATGTCATATGTCGGACCAGAAAAAGAAAAAAATCAAAAGGAAAGAAAGATGATGCTTTGATTACAGATTTGATTTGTAATTGATTGTGTGTAGTAAGATAAAATGACAATTTCGCCGTACCTCACATCACACATAATTCAGTTCAACCTGGGAACGTTATAGCAGAAAATAGAAAAAATATAACAAATGTGGGAAGAAATGTATTGGACGACGTTACATAGTAATGAAGTGTTACAGTTCGTTGCCTTTTCCGGATAGCATTACTGTATTTGGTTATGGTCAGATTAAATCAGGAAAACAAAGTTGGAATTTTTGTTTCTCTATTAGACCCAACTCGTAGTATGTGGAATTCCATTATTATGTCATAATGACTTTGAGACCATTTTACTAAGGATTGTGTTCAGATTCTTATGCGACAGACAATTTTTCTTGTGTAACTAATAATGTTTGACGAACGGAATTAAATTTAAATGAAAAGTCGACCACGACATGTTAACCTATATTTTTGGAAAATGTCCGACCCGATCAATATAAAACCTTTAGGAAAATTGTTACGAGTTTATTTCTAAACAAACTCCAAAAATATAGCAGTGCTAGAGGCCTGGCCAGCAGTTCCTCTTAGTCGGAAGTGGTCGTGGGCTTATTGAGAATCGTTCGAAATGAAGGCTTCTACACTGCACTAAGAATTGATAAAAGGCGCCATCTAGGATTTCGTATAAAAGATATTCTAGAGCCACTAAGAACTTGTAGACACAGAAACAAACCGTACGTTGATAGAAATATGTATATTTTTATAGCGATTAGTCTTCGATCAACACACATAGAAAACATAGACACAACAATAGATAATGTCATTTAGAATTAATAGCAAAATATAGTTATAAAATAATAATTCACAAGAGCGAGTTAAGGCACGAATAATAATTCGAGAGGCACAAACGCCCCAAATAGGTTAACGTATTATACACCTTTGACAGTCCTATGCTACCAATGTTTCCATGCAAGCGATTCACCGAGGTTACGTGCCAATATTGTTCGGAATGTACTTGACAACAATTAAGGAGAGTGCCGGACCTTGGTTGATTATTTAAATAGTTTTAAAGCAAACAAAATTAATTAGGTACTTGGAGAGATCTTTCTAGTTCACAAAATTATCTATACAGCGCCAAAAAGGTACGTTGCTAAACTCACGGCCGTGGTACGTATACATAGAACGCGACAAAATTTATGAATGACGTGCATGAAAGAATTAACTTAGCTTGTACAAATAGGAAGTCTTCGGTGTTCGACAGTTAATCGGCAGATGTGACAGCTTTCGTATCCAAATCTAATATTTTATTATCCAATGAAGAAAAGGAAAAACCTAAATGGACTCCGTTGATAACAGTTGCTGGGCTTCTCACAAAGAACCAGATAACAGGCTTATCTTGAGTGGTTTCCTTGACCAGAACGCGGTTCCAAAGTAGGTTGAAATTCCAACATTGGTGATAATACCAGACCCACTTCGATATTTTATAATTTTCAGTTATTATCCTGCCAGCATAACCATAATTAAAGATACATTGATTAATTATAAACGGAGTACGTCTGAAGTGACCAGCATAAGAAGCCAAAGAGGAAAACCAACAAAAAAGAAAAGTGCTTGAAATCGATAGAACCTCTGATAGCAAGTATTTTATTAAAACGAAAGAAAGTAAAAAAAGGTACTTACACAGGAACCGTAGTCGAAGTCTTATTCCGTAATTTGAATGGGATAATTTTACTTCAATCGATATTACTAACCACATATCTAATTGTTCAATTTTAGAAAGCAAATTGAAATGAGGTATAACTTCTGCGAGCAAATGCAGATAAATTATCGGAACTGGCAATTTCAAATAACTAAAATCCCCAGAAGATTTTTCAATACAAAAATTCATATTCAAACGCATGAGTAAAAACACGGCTGTCTATACTGAGAAATTGGTCTATAATTCAATTATTTGCCAAATAATACCGTCACAAAATCTTTGTGATAAGTAGAGTTGACCGAAAGGTTGTCCTTATATTTAGTACAAGTACTACATGAATTGGAAATTGACTTAACATGATCTAGTTTTACTAGCCATTCTCACTGAGTTTGTTGGCATACTTTAGATGTGACTGAATCAGGATAGGTAAAAGATGTACGATTTTGAGATGTAAATATTTTCTTTCCACAATTTTGAATTTCAATGGTTGTTCAACTTTGTTTTATTATGGAAAGATTGACGAGACAAATCTTCTGCATTTGATTGGTTCTACGATGTGTAATCAACAACGATGAAGATACGTTGTGTAGCAACAAAAGATGGTGCATCACATTTAAATTTAAAATACGATTGGAAGAGCTTCTTTTTCGGTTGAAAATAGTATGTCAGTAAACGACGACGACTTTGCAATTAGTTTTTCTGACCCATTTTCCTACCCATAACTTCAAAACCGGCTATGACCTTGTTCCAATTAGATAAATTCTGACCTATTTCTTTTCAATTCTAATGAACATTTGGTTGGCCAGTTCCAGGTTTGGAGACTGATGTTACTTATAAACTACCACATTTACTTTCAATTTTGTGTATTTGTGTGGATGAGAACACCAACCTTCTCTAGATGATCCTTTTAACTGTATGATGAGAAAAACACATACGATAATTTTATTGACGCATCCTGTGGTCAATATTTTTCCTGATACAGTGTTACCATCAGAGAATTCTACGTAATATTTTGTCAATGAGTTTTTGGAAAATAGCTCAAGACAAGACTTAAGAAAGGGAAGAAATTTTCCTTACAAAACATCTCAACTTATTGAACCACAGTTCTGAGTAGGTCATCAACACAGTTAATAGTTTTAAATCATTAGAATATCTATGTAATTTGGTGACGGCTGCAAAAGGTCTGGCTCATTCTTAATCTTATGAGTACACCACACTAATCTATCTTTTTCATTTCCTGAACAACTTTTTCACTGGGTGATATTTAAAAAATTATTAGACTACATCATCTTTCAGATTACGATTTGCTTGAAATTTTGTTATTAGTTGAGATTTTTTTAGTGTACAGAATCACTTAGGACTCTGCTTTTAAATAGTCTGTTCATTTAAAATCTGTAAAGAAGATCATGACCAAAAAGATTTGGTGACTGATACAAACGAGTACGTCTTGAACTGTCGATAAAAAAGTGCCATTAGACTAGTGTGTATTTGAAGAAACTTATTTTCTACATTGTTACAGAATACCAGGTTAGCAGTCAGCAGATCCTGGCCGCTTTTACGATGAAACGTATTCTGGTATTTTGATGAAGTCTACAGGCTTTGGAAGGTTTAAGATTGTTTTTAGCTACAGCCCACGCTTGAGATCTTTGATTATTCAGCTTTTTAATTTAAAAGTTAATGGTTTTGTGACCTATTTTTGGTCTAAACAGACTGATAAACGATGACGTAGAAATTCTGGAATATGCAAATGCTAAATCTTGGCCTATTTGTGTCTATTTCTGTGCATTGTTCCGAGTTATGCCTTTTACACTTACGAAACAAAAACAGAAGTCATTATTTGGTTTCTTCTAAACTAATTTTCCACTGTCTCAAATCTTCAACTAATGTTTTACATGCGAAATATTGAACCAAGATTTATCATGGTTTTTTTAATCAAAAGTTAATTAAATCAAAAATACATCCATAACAAAAATGGCTAGGTGTGTTTCTAAGAAGAATACAACATTATTGGTCTCTCAATAGATGTGTATGTAACCACTAACGAAACAATATTTTTTTGCAACGAATGTGATAATTTCAGGACGAACAAAATGAGGTATCACAATATATGAGGAGTAGCAAAAAATTATGTTTTGTCATATGTTACATACAAAATTTTTCTAATTTAAAAAAAGAAAATTTATTTTGAATTCTCACCGGTGTCACTATCGTTACCCTTTTTAAAATAGATGCAAAGATAATCCGATAAGTGACCAAAATTTTAGTTTTAGTTTTTGTAACCAACTTCAAACAGTAGAACCTTTTGAAAAGTACTTTGATTATAAAAAATACAAATATTCAATTCGGAAACGGGGTCATCCGAGATATGGAAAAAACATTAAACTAGAAACGGAAAACCACACAAAAAAAGAAAGAGTGGGAAGAAAACGAGCAGACACCATTTATGCGGAAGAATAATGGAACTTATTATTATTATTATTATTATCTACAATATAATTAAAAAGTGTCATGGTTTCTACAATAATTGCTAGAGGTTACTTACACTTTTAAGCCCTAACATGAATGGTGGTGCAATAGCAGTAAGTATACACCTCTGATGAGCTCATAATAAGAGCAAAATGCGCGCGCATCAGGTGTTATTTCGTTGCGTGTGTGCTACTGTACAAGAAATACTTGGCTTGCTATCGACACGCATGTTTACGCATTTAAAGTTATCGCTCCTGATAACGATAATGCACTTTAAACGTTCACAGTCGTTACAGTTAACTGTTGGCATTTCTTAATTTATACTATTTATACGTGTCTATATTACACAAGATGTCGTTAGACACACATTTTACTTTTTATTACCTACTTTTAAGCGATCTACTTCAAGTCTTCAGATTTTTCAAATCATTATAATTTTCTTTCGCTTTCTTTCTGTCTTAGTTAGTCCAACATTTTGGGTTTTGAGTTTTGAATACATCACACCTTTTTCTTGTCGTCCCTCCATTAGTATTTATTCTTGTTTTTTTCATTATCATCTAAATCTGGTTACCATTTTTTTTATTTTAAACCCAACTTTTCCATTTGACCTGAACTATTTTACTTAGTATCTGTGCATGTTATAATGTGTTTCATAATGTTTTCTTTTTTTGTATTCTTTTTACCTCTTCTATCTTCTTTTATATTATAGCTGATCTCTTCCTGTCTATAATTTATTGTTGGATTTTACTTCCTTCCAACATTCATATAAGATTAAGTTTTTTCGTTTTTTTTTTCTTGTCTTCTTCTTCTCTCTATTTTATATTTCAGTGCTTTTTTCTGTATTTCAATACAAAAATATATTGAAAATGGGTTTTCAATATCTTTTGTTTATTTTTTCAAGTTCTCATACTTATTTCATTCCCATATATCTGCCCTGTAAACTATTACAATCCTGATTAATGTGCCAAAAATCCATTTTCTTCTCTATACATCTTTTTCAAATCTCTTTCTCTCCCACACTTTTATATGCATGTACATGTGTTTTTTCGTTTCTTTTGGCAATAGTATTATCACCATAGACAACTAACGAGTGTTCAAATAAACACTGGGCTGGGTAAGTTATAGAATTTCATTGATTTAATTATTTTTACAGTATACACAAATAGTACAGCAAAAAAACGCGTGATGGCGTCAAACTTTGCATTAAAACGTGAATAAATTACGTAAAGTTAATGTTTTGTTTGTTTTTGTACGAATTGGAAAAGTACAGGTTTGGTTGAAAGGATTGAAATGGCGAATGTTAAAATTTAGATTTCTTTTAACAAACAAACAAAAATCACCATTGAAAACAATAAAATTGCTGTCTTCGGGTACACAAATAAAAATTCTAGCTGTAAAATTGAAGAAGCACACAATTTAAAAACCACTTCCTTACACTATTTCCTTACAAAAGTAATCCTATATATTAATACGTGTTTGATCTGTGAAGCCGGTCAGCTGATCACTCCATTTATTTTCTACATAAAAACTATTTTGACTGATGGGGGGATCGAACTCACGACCTTGGCGTTATTAGCACAACACTCTAACAACTGTATTAAACGATTAAAACAAAATAATCTCCAATAATTTTTGAAATACTTCAAATTCAGTTTATTTCAAATTTACGGTTTTCAGAATATTACAATTTCATCCAAATGCACAAGTGTTTATTAAAATAATATAATAAGAAGGTAAAATATTTCGTAGAACAACATCAAATAAATTAAATTAAGCAATTAATCCAGCGTCTGACAAGTCTTTTAAAAAATATGAACATTACCAGCTTACGTATCCCGATTCTTTAATAAACGATGCTGAATTGAATGAGGTTGTATAACCGACGAAAAATATAATGTACATTATATTCCGCATCGTTGCAAATCCACTTAGAGCTTCTTTTGTAAAAAGCTCATAGAATAGATGACCGGCACAAACAAATCGCCGAACGTCCCGCCCTTTTATAATATAGCTAATAGCCGCCGGAAACGAGTGGCGCTGGTTGTACGTTTGGAGCGTCGCGGCGCGGCCATTTACAGGAGTTCCGGCGGTACCGGAAACATTAGCCGTTTGTTATAGCTTATGTTACGCCATTAATCATATCTTATTTTCAACCATAATGCCGCTTTGTTGTCAATATCATTATTGATATTCTTGTTTGCTATTTCTGTTCCATTTCGTGTTATAAATGGTATTTGTGAACTAAAATGAAGAGATTTGTCTTTTAATACTTCAAATTTATGGACCGATTATTAAAGGAAGTTTTTTAATAAATTGCGCTTAGTCGCGTTTTTTCTTGATGGGTTTTTGTCGTGATATTTGGTTTATTGCGAAAGTTTTACGTATTTTCATGCATACAATAGAAAATGTTATTTACAAAAGTTCTGTTGTTAATTTGTGCCAAATCTATAAATTCATTTAAATAATTTATGTACACTCATTAAAACAAATAACGAGACAATTTTTAGTGTTGAACAAAACTTTTAGTGGTTTCAACTTTATCTTTAAGGACATTAAACAAAAACACAAAATTTGTTTGTTGAAAAAAAGTTACTGAACAATAACGAATAACTTCAAAATCATAACCAGATATTTTAAATTAATTTATTTTTTTATTAAGGCAAATTTGTCGACAGAAAACATAGTTGGCTATAATAATTGAAGGATCGACTGTAACTGCTTACAAATCTGTCGACAAATTTGCCTTAATGCAAATGCATATTTGTACGTGGTACGTCTACACGAGACGACACTAGGTGTCGCAACACTTATCGTTTGAATTTATTTCTTTATTTCTTATTTTTTTTAAATTTATTCAACCGATGATGGTTTAAGTCGTTTTAAAATTTATTTCGAGAATAAAATATGTCTCGTTATTTATTTGCTTAGTGTACATATGATCTATTTAACAATTCTAGTTCTAGAATTTCTAGATTTTTTGAATCAGTAGAAGACAAAAAACTTTCAAAACATTACAGTTGGTTTAAGTTTTCTGTGCTCACCTGTATTTTTTTTTCAAACAAAAGTAGCTTGTTTCTTTAAAGAAAATTCATAATAAATTTTAACAAAGAAATTACTTTTATTATTTTTGAGATTGGTTAGTAACTTTTTGTTTTTAAAGAGGGGCTATTTTAGATTTCATAATTAAGTAATTTCTTCCCGTCAATAGTTTGAAAAGTTTCACATGTTATGAAAATCGTTCAAAGTCATCAATAAGTCTTCTGGAAGAAGGAGCCTTCATGTGAACTTGTTGAAGACAATTTTATAAATTACCTACTATACTTTTCACAATTTTAATGATATTTGTCAAATCATTGTTAAATGTTAAAGAGGGATTTTGGAAAATTTCTATCGGGGGCGAGAAAAAGAAAGAAAACGAATAGATTTTAAAAAATAAAATCCAATATTACCAAATTTGGCACACATAGTATTGCTATGATTAAACCTCCCTGATCCAATATTGATTGTTCCATGCAAAATCCCAGGTGAAAATCATTGAATTTTATTCTTTTTAGCTTTAATTCATGTTGGATGGTGCATCGGAATGATTTTTGCAGTTATATTTCATTGTATTATTAATTTCCATATTCAGATGAAGCTGTGGGTTGAACTCAATGCGGGAGCGCTACAAACTCGATCCCATCACCAACCCTAAACAATAAGTAGCTTTGGCAATAAAATTTTGTAAAAAGGTAATGTGTCAAGGTCATATGTAATTGAAAATTGACGAATCTAATTAAAAGGTGACTTTGAAATTTAGGTCTGTAAAATTTGAGATCAAATTACTTTGCGGCGCAAGGAGGTGAACTAGAAAAACTCCAGGGGAAAGAAAAGGGACAGATGAAGAAAGGATTAGGGCATAGTAATAATTAATTCGACTATAATTAATTGAATTGACGAAGAAAACTATAGAAAAAAAGATTAATACAACAGTTATATTAGTATAGGGGTATCAAAAGGAGCGTTGTTCGTAAAGGTTTTGAATTTTGAACAAAATCCAAGATCCAAGTTGACTATATTTAAACATTGAAACTATCAGTATGAAATAGATTTTATTATTAACTATTCATGGAAAGAGAAAATTCAAGTTGAACGGAAAAGTCAAAATGTAAATCCGGAGATGGGACCAAGGTATGAAGAAAGCCTTGAAAAAAGAAACGAATTTATTTGGGTCGTTTGTCGTGGCCATACTTTGATAGTTTGATATTCCTACCAAAGAAAATAAAAGTCTAATCGCAAAATCTGTTCCTCATCTGTTGATCTTGTAATATTCGTTTAAAGCAGGCTATTCGAGGTGTCTTTAATCATATCAGCCTTGACCAGACATCTCCAACGCTTTTTACCTTATTAAAAATAAAAAACATTTTCTCTTTTTTTTTCTCAACCCAAAAAAAAAGAAGTATTTTTCCCCGGCCAACCCCGGAGCCCAAACTGTTGAATTAAAATAGAAAATTGAACTATTTGCGAGGAAGCCCAGATCAGAAAATATGACACTTTTTTAAAGTCTTCTTCCTCAGTAGCAAAAGCTGTTAATGATGGAAGTTCAACCATTTTTTTGTTCCCTCTTTAACTCCGGATCTCCGTTCAACACTACCACAAGTTATTCCAAGGCACAAAAATTATCAATCAGCAACAACTATATAAAAGTTCTGTACAACCTGAATCATCACAGCTTAAACTTTAGAAATAGATTTACAGTTTTTGTCTATCAATACTTTTCCTCCATCACTTTTCATGGCTATATTTTGTTCTTCTTTGTTTGTTCTAACATTTTCCAAACTTTATAGAATATTTTTTGGTTTTGTTTGCTATCTCTTTCTCCAAACTATTTCGAAATTTTTGATATAATTATTATTTTTTACTTTTTCCTTTGATGTTTAACTTATTTCTGTTTTGTTTTGTAAATATTGTTGTTATGTCTCTATTCGAATTTCTTTCAATCACTATCTTGTTTAGCTTTTATGCTTGTTTACTTTTACTATTCCATATATTTTGTTGATTTTATAATTTTTGTATTTGAATGCTTCCCATATTTCTTTCAAGTTTTGGTTTTTTAAGTTTCTCATTCTTATAAGCGGTACCTAATGGTCGCTGGCTATTTTACTTCCCTTTTTAACCTTTACAGTACGTAGTTTATAATTGATATTTTTTTGTCCAGGTTTCTTTATGTAAATTTATGAATGTCTTTATGTTGTACAAGTTGTTGTTCAATTATACAAGTTGCGACTTTTGACTAAATCACGCACAACGAATAAATTCGTTGCCAAAATCTCGTGTTATCGTAGCACTTCCAATAGTAAACTACTAGCTATCAAAAATTTGTTGGTAGAATGGATACTCTGATACTGTCACCGATAAATTTTTGATATCTACGATACACAATGTTGTGGAAGTCACACTGAAATATTTCTTTTCAACTTGTACAATTGTGAGATTACAATCGCGTTCTCTCACTTTTGAAGATTTCCAAAATGACAAAACAACTATTTGAACAATTTTTGATTTAGGTACCCTGAATCTGCCTTTAACATAGCTTTTCATCTTAAACCAATCACTTTCTTTTCTTTGCGAAAACTTATCTTACCACCTTGATACACAAATACCCATTTTAAAGTAAACAACGTCGCGTACGACAGACGGCGAAAAGAACGGGTTTCCGTTTTTTCTCGAAATTCGGAATTTTATCGCCTCACAAGTTGTCTATTATCCTAACCTAACCCTAACCTAACCTAAGAAAATAAATTCCTACCTTACACAAATCTAACATATCCCTAACCGAACCTTTATTTTCATGCTTAAAAATATTTGAACCGTAACTGTAATTGATATATTAAGTATGATTGTTGACGAGCGCGAGCGGTTATATGAGTCCTACCGTAACCTCCTTCACGGTGACCTGACCATATCGTCCTACTCAGCCGTTCTTAGGACAGCCGTGAGCCGCGGATGCATGGACCGCTTATATGGCGTGGAGTATCATTCCCGACCAACCCGGTGTAGTGTGGGCGATGGATGCGAGCTGATAAACGTCAAGCTGGGACCGGTGGCTTCGGTTTCAGGTGGGAATGCCGTCGTCTATGCCCAAATAAGGTCAGTAAAGGACTACACCTTGTTCTATGGGACGCACATCTGTCCACTGGCTATGCCAGGTTGCTGTTCCACTTTCTCGTCAAAGACAAGCTGACCTACGCCGCTACATCGACATGGATTTGGTTGGGTTGTTTTGGGGTCGTTTCAGGATTACTACTACCAATCTATTGGTGGTCCTGCAGATAATGGTTGAGGTGGACAAAACTCAAGATCCGGAACAAGACACGTGCTACGTTGGACCCTATTATCGGAGTCCATGTCTGACCAAACCGCGGGTGCCATCCTCCTCACCATAAAAAGTCACGCAACCGTGAATCACTCAAGGAGATTTGTTGAAGGCTTAGTTCAAATGCAAGGCGTCGCTCCTCGTCTCGGTCACGCAGTATGGAACGACCCCACTGTTTGTGAGGTTGCCGTCCACACGAACAACATCGAAAGGCAGTGGGGAAATTTGAAGAAGGACCTCCTCACCTTGTACCAATTTATGAGGGAGCCTTTCCATATCGAAAAAAAACGCTGCGCCACGTTCCCACACTCTCGGCGCTATTTGGCCGATTTATTGTCGACATCCGTCGTGTCTATCCTGAATCGGAGGGTCATCAAGCAAGGTTTAGCGCCTTGGCAAATGCGCTTCCCTAACTTACAAACCACGCCAAATTTGTCGCAGAGTGTGTCTCATGTAAGCTGCTCCCAGGTTATCAAAATCGAAAGTTCATGATAGTTATTATTTGATTAATTTAATGAGCATTGCACATACCTGTATTTTAAGTTAATAAAAACCCCATTATTCATAACCTCATCCTAGTGTTTTGGTCCTGGGGGGTTAAGGGTTCCGACTTAAAGATTGGGAGTACTACTGTTAGACTCCTTTCTTCAAGGGCTAACTACTCCCGACCCTTAAGTCGGACTGTTTCACCTTATCCAAACAAGCACCAATCTCGATGAGTTACTCCATTTTTAAATAACAAAATTGTAATAACTGTAACCTATCAACCAACACTGTTTACCCCCGATCACATAATTTTTTTAAAAATTTTAAAGAAAGACATTGTAATAAGTGTAATCTACCAACCAATACTGTTTATCCTCGATCACATCAAAACAATATTAAGTAATATTTTTAAAGAAAAAAATTGTAATAACTGCAACCTACCAACTAACACCATTCACCCTCGATCACATTCACGATCACGCATTTAAACTTCTAATTTAACTAATGTTTCCCATATACTATGACCCTAATTTAATTAATAAGTTTTTAAGGTTCTTTTAAGATTCGTCGTAGAGTGCGTGTCGCGGAAGCTGCTGCCCAGGTTATTGATCCTGGAAAAGCTCAAAATTGTTACTAAATGATTAATTTAATGAGTTTTCTCTTTTTTCTCCCCCCCCCTTCTTTTCCCCTTTTTTTCCCCCCTTTTTCTTTTTCTTTTTTTTTTCTTTTTTTTTTTTTTTTTTCTTTTTTTTTTTTCTTTTTTTTTTTTTTTTTTTTTTTTTTTTTTTTTTTTTTTTCCCTCTTTAAACTCAATATTTTTTTTTTACATTGTACAGACCTGTATTTTTAAGTTAATAAAAAAACTACACTATTAGTTACTAACCTCGTTCTAGTTTTTTGACCCTGGGAGGATAAGGAGTCTGACTTAAGTGTAGGGAGTACTATCGTTAGATTTCTCTCTTCAAGGGCTAACGGTGGTACTACCGACCTTAGGTCGAACCGCTTGACTACCCAAGGGTTAAAAAAATGAAATGGTCTAAAACATGGATATTTGCACCGATCTCGATGACCAGATTAATGTTCACATTGCTCCATCTTTAAAGAAAAAAATTGTAATAACTGTAACTTACCAACCAACACCGTTCGCCTCCGATAACATGAAAACACGTAATTTAAAAAAAATGTAATAACTGCAACGTGTCAACCAACACAGTTCACCATCGATCACATGAAATGACACCAATTTAAACTTCTAATTTAACTAATGTTTCCCACATACTATGACGCTAATTTGATTAATAACTTTATAAGTGTTTTTTAAGATTCGTCGGTACAGTTTCAATACCTATTCTAATCCATTATTCCCCAAAGCCGTAAAAAAATCATGCCACAAGAGCAAAAGATCAAGGGTTGCAACCCCCTCATCTTCTGTGGCCGGGGGGGGGGGGGTGGGGGGGGGCATTTGAAAAAGTAGGCATGATTTTTGTACGGCGTTGTGGAATAATGGATTGTTCTGTTGATAGTGTATGGAACCGATGCCGTACAAAATCAAATAACCAAATTTTCGCCGGAAAATCAAAAATTTTTCCGACTTTGTGGCCCACTTCTTTTGTACGGCACTACATGTTTTCTTATTATTTTTTATGGATCGATTGATGGTAAGAATGCCGTACAACGGCTCTAGCTATGCTCACCTGCACTCAGTTGGACAGCTTATAAGTGACGGCATAGTGTTTAATCTTATTATTTCATGCCCTTCTATCTTTATACATAGGTCTGCGGGTGGTTCAAATGACCCATCAATTTTTGACAAGCCTGTAGTTTAGAAGTGATGCCTTTTGAAAGGTAGTAATCTCACGGTGGGAGTAGAAAAGTTGTATTTATAATTCGACTCATCCAACAATGACTATAGTAACTCACATTTTATCTTTTGGGAGCTAGGTATGTACCGGGTGTTCCACTAAAAGAGGTAGTCGGCTATATCTCAGGATCTGCAACACGTAAAAATAAAAAATTTATCATGAATGCGGCCAAGAGAAATTGCCGTTAAGCCAAACCGGAGTTATGAGTATTTTTTTCAAATTATAGTTTAAGTTTCCTGACCACTTTATTTCAGATTTGAGAAAAATTACATATTAAACTTTTTGTTTAGAAAACGTTGAGTAATAAAATAGTTATACTTTACTTGGCACTTTTTTTGAGAAAATTATATTTATATGTTTTGGCGTCACAATTATGCTCCCTAGCGGCAATCCTACAACCTTGAAAATAATTTCCAGCAATTTCTTTTGGCTACATTCATAATAAAATTTTTTATTTCAAGTCTCTATGTGCACCGATGCACTTTAATTATAAAAATATTTTTCGATGTACATTATTCAAAATGGCGTCAAAGTGACTAAAAACATAAATCAAACTTCAAAGTGTCGCCTAGAAATTTCATTACTAGTCGTTAGTATCTATACTGTCATAATAATTAACAAAATCACATAAATAATTTAAATTTTGATATGACGTCACGTGATTTTGAAATTTTATCTAAAAAACTGAAGTAAAATGAAACCGATATAAATTTTATTTTAACTTTGTGTTTCATTTTCTTTTCATATGTAACGTTGATTTGTTCTTTTGCAGAATATTCATAGAAATAAGAGCGGTTGTGTAACGAGCACGCTTATTTAACGACACGTTTATTCTACGTCAACATCGAATTGAAGAAAATTACTATAATTGTGTTACAAGTTTATTACAGTAAGAGTTGATTACATTTAGAAGGAGACACTTATACATTGAGAATGATGAAATTGAAGAAAATGTTAAACAAATAGACACAGCCATGTCTCGAGAGACTTGTGCTAATCCAGATGAAAGCTTCATTGTGTTCATCTAATGGAGGCAGAGCATCTATGAGTGCAAAATAAAACACACACAATACGAAATAAACTTGCGTCTGAGAAATTGTGTTGATTAAAATGAAGTACAGCGATCGTAATAAATTTAGAGAAAAAAAATTTAAACGCTGCGGTTTAAACAATCGTCATATATTTCAAGTAGGAAAAAATAAAATGATTGTCATCTTTTCAATGTATTTTATTCTAATAAAAACAAGCAAAACGCACTGAATATATCAAGCAAAATTTCAATGCAACCATACTACAAAACTGCCATTATTGTTAGCAGTATCGGAACTGAATCACGCAAAAGCTTTCCAGAATGAGCTTTGTTCTTTCAGAACCATAGGAAGAAATGTAAAAGTCATACAACATCGAGCTTGCGACAGAAAAGCCCCATTGTCGTGTGCTCGCATTCTCTAGAGATTTTCAGAAAGAAAAGAACTGTGGCTGCTATTTTTCTGAAAAGAATGTTGTTGTATTCATCTCGCCTATCTCAGAAATCTAAAAAATAACGGGAAATTATTTTCAAACAGCGAAAGCAATTATTGTAGCAGATTTTTAAATTTGCGAAAAAAAAGATTCTCTTTCGTAATTGCAAAGCGCTTTATCGTTAAAAATTATAGTACGTTGTAAACAATTTTGGGACGAAATCTGTGCATTTCACGAGAACGACCCGAATATAATCAAATAATTTCTCTTAGAACCCTCAAAATGAAATTTATGTATACATATACGTCTCTCCACAATCTTATCCAAACAGACGTCATATGCATTCATTTGCATGATAAATTCATAGTATAATCTAAAATGATAATACGATTTCAGGATGAAAGGTGAAAATAAATTGATTTCGCGTTTCTGGTGACATATTAATGCACGTATTAAGTTGTGTGACGCGATGTCATACATAGTCAGCGTAATCTTACTTAACATTTTCCTTATTTTAAAACCAATAATTCTTAGAGCAACTATTATCATAACAGGATTGTGATAAATTGGCATCGCACCTCGAAATTGCGTTTATGGCATTAATCGCGATTTTCCGCGAACCATCATAATTTAATATAATTTCGTAAAATTTTTCGCGACAATATTCTTTCTGTACCAATATTTACATAATTCGATGCTATACGCGAAAAGGGTTATTCTAATTTAAGTGCACGGTTTAAATAGGCCATAACATTTGCATAGACTTGATAAAGCTTTCCAATTACGAGTTTATACTCAGCTTCACGCATTACACTGATTAAAGACCTTTTATGACAATTTCAAAAGCTTCAAGTACCAAACGTTTCATTTTTCATTATCCCTAAACACTATTACCGCTCACAATATTTTTAAATCCTTACTTAGAACAAAATTGTTTGTTAATTTTCGTTTTATGTTTCTTAATTATGTTTTATTAGTGTTCAATTGTGAGGGTTGTATTAAATCAACAAGACATTAAACACAGTGTCAAAGAAAATATTTGCGCCTTGATTAAGTTCTATATAATAATTTTATGGCCTTATTTATGGCTTTGTGCACTTTGAAATTAAGACTACGAAGCGCAATTACATTAACCGAAAATATCGCTTTTTTTCACAGTTGTAAATAATGTGGCGTGTACAAAGTGAAGCTTTTATTATTATTTCAGGTAAGTCTTAATTAATACGAGAAGTGCGTGTTTTGTATATTTAATGGTTCAAACTACCTAATAAATATTTACACAAAAGATTGATCTAACTCTTCGTTTTTTGTTGTTGTAGTAAGTAAAGCAATTTTAGTTTCAATCAATCACAAAATACATCGATTGACAAAGAAGGTTCTTGATTAGACGGACCTGCAACGAGCAGGACCGGTGTAGGGGAAAGGAGCTCCATTGTTAACTCATAGATCCCCGATTTTAATCAAGGGTGCCTCTTCTCCGTGATATGTGGAATTAAATGTCATTCAGACGATATTGTGCCCTCACAAACAGATTTGCAGCGTATGTGCAGGTCAATGTAGTTGATTTTACAATAACTGTTATTGATCTTTTTACTTCTTTCTTAATCTACCGTTTTATTTCTTTCAATTTAGAATGTGAAAGCTTTTTTACTAATGAAATCGAAGAAATGTTTAATTTAAATTGAAAAAAACAAAACTTTAATAGGGACTATCGATTTGGGTTTCAAATATACGTTCAGTGTACGCCCAAATGACAAACGCCATGTATGTATGTACACTAGAGAAATAAAACAATGGGACAAGACGGTTATTTCAAAATAATGTTTTATATCGTAAAGCGGGCTTACGAGTATCGCTGCTGTTTAACAGCAAGTGGTTGGAAAATAAGGGATTATTTAAGTTACGCGTCACAGAAATTACATCTAAACCTATAATTTTTAGGAAAAAAAACGTAAGATCAATATCTACAGGTATTTTATAATCGAAAACATACAGGGTGCGGCATTAGTGCGTCAAAGTCCGATATATCTCTTAGGAGATATCATAAAAAGTTATTTACAAGCATTATAGGCAATTCCAATATAAACTTATAAAATATAAACAATATAAAATTATTTTTATATTACAGGGTGAACCAAACATACTTTTTTTTTGAAGTTGGACACCTTATACATTATGTCTCCGGATGGAGTTGCCAAGAGGAAAAACTTTTTTATTTTTAATTTTTCAAGAAAAATGTATTCTTCATAAAAGTTTTTGCTTGTTTCAAAACCGCGGAACCGGCTATCTTCGTTCTAATTTTTCTTTTCATTCTAGAGAAAAATGGAAAAATAGGTTCATTTAGTCCGAAAAATTAGATCTCGTTTTCATGGCAACCGATAACAAGATTTTGACTTTTATTTATTAAATGACAATGTTGTCAAAAGAACAACGAATTTAAGTAATTCAAATGGTACGTTGTATCTCATCATGTAAGGTACTGGAGCCGTTTACATTTTTAAATAAAAGATTGAACGATTTACCAATTAACTATCGCGCGAGATGTTATTTCCAACAAGATGGTTGTCCTGCCCATTATGCGCGAATACTGGTAGAATGGCTGACTCAGGAATTTGGAGAAAATGGAATCGGTCGAAATGGTCCTGTTTTATGGCAACCGAGGAGCCCTGATTTGACTATGGCAGATTTTGACTTATTTCGATTTTATAGTTATCAAGAAGAACCAAAAGTTTCTGTATTATTTACATCTCAAAATATTTTGCACAAAATCTGTTCAAGAAATTCAAAAACATTTAAACAATTCTTAATAATAACAATAACAATATCAATTTAACCTAATAATAAGAAATAATAATGATAATTTAATTAAAAACAATTTCATTCGATCCATTCACCCCTTTTTGAACGCAGAGCTCAAGTCTTCGACGCAGTTCAACATAACTTCTTCGAATTTCTTCGAGTGATAAAGACGCCGCATTCTCTGATTATCTTCTTTAAATTTTCTGCATCCGGAGGAAGATCGTTTGCATAAACTATTTGTTTCAAACGGCTCCAAAGATAAAAATCTGCTATAGTCAAATCGGGCTCGTGGCCTCGGCTTCCGATCCAATTCTCCCAAATTCCCAGTCAGTCATTCTACCACTATTCGCGCATAATGGGCAGGACAACCATCTTGTTGGAAATAACATCTCGCGCGATAGTTAATAGGTAAATCGTCCAACCGTTCACTTAGAAAATTTTGCAGCATATTTAAATAGGTGTGCTGATTAACCGAATTTTAAAAAAATGGTCCAATAATGCCATGGTAAGAAATTGCACACCATACGTTTACTTTCGCTAAATATTGCCTATTACGAGCGATTCGGAAATGGGGATTGTGACGGCTCCAGTACCTTATATGTTGCGATTCAACAGTACCATTGGTGGAGATTGTGGCTTCATCAGAAAATACAATATTTCGATAAAAGTATTGATTATCCATTATTTGAGTGCCCATCCACAAGCAGAAATCCAATCGTCTTGGACTATCTCCTGGCTCTAAAGCATGATTGAAAATCGGTTTGAAGGGATGAAATTTCAACTGGTTTAATGTTCTATGGATATAGGTTTTACTCATCCCTAATTCAAGCGATCTTTGTCGTAAAGATAATTTTGGGTTATTCCAAACCGAATCCATCACAATAAGGGCCGCAGCGTCATCTTCATTCCGAACTATCTTAGTTTTTTTATGTCTAATATGGAGCCTGTGGTTAAAAATTTCTTGATTAATTTTTGTGCACCACATTTTGATATGAAGATTGTTCTTTCGACAACATTGTCATTTAATAAATAAAAGTCAAAAATCTTGTTATCGGTTTCCATTTTTTTCTAAATGGAAAGAAAAATTAGAACGAAGATAGCCGGTTCCGCAGTTTTGAAACAAGCAAAAACTTTTATGAAGAATACATTTTTCTCAAAAAATTAAAAATAAAAAGGTTTTTCCTCTTGGCTACCCCATCCGGGGACATACTGTACATTAATTTAAATTTAGATTACGCTGATAAATAACATAAATATATCAGTAGCAATTCAGAATATCGTGCTCTCTCTTTTATATTCTACAAATACATAGATGATAAATCAGCGACACACAAAAATAAATGGTAATCGGAACCTAGATAGCATTTGCTACTGAGCGAGACGGATTCTTATCTTTTCTGGAATGGCGGTCTTAACCAACTAGCTTAGTAAGTACATAGAGCGTGTGAGTTCATATTTAACAAAGAGTATATACTTTGTAAGCCCCACCTTAACTTATAAAGTAATTTGTCAAAGTAGTTAAGGTTACTTTGATAACAACGCAAACCAGAATGGATGAGACACCATCGAGAAATAGTAAATTTGTCTAGCGACATAAAGTTCTTCACAATTAAAGATATAATTACCTTGTGGTAAGTTATTTAACATATATATATATATATATATATATATATTTTTTCGTATAACGTACGTGTATCATTCAGTAATGCGTCCTTTGGATCATTGACATCAGTAGTTTCAATTTTATAGTTCATGAAAGGTACTAGTACTGTACTTGGTATTCGACAACTAAAATCAAAGTAGCTAAAAAAAGTGCACTGTCGAAGATTGGGTCTGGGTGTTCATTGAAAGTTTCTTCAAGCTCAAGAAGGGACTCCAACGTAGTTAATCTCTGGAACCAGCAACCAGTTTAATATGCCGGGCACTCCCCAAAGTGATGAGGTTGCGGTGATCCAACAGGCTTTACAAACTTATACCTCGATTCTTGGAATACAGATACTCGTGCACAGCAAGTGTTGATGTATTAACCATTCCAATTACGACACGATTTAGAGGACAGCAGATAATCAATGGACATAGAAGAAAAAGAACCACAGTTACACAAGAAGTAAGGAACAAGAAAAACTGTAATTAGAAAAACCCCAATGTAGACAATTGTTGTTATGAAACAAATATAGGAAAGAATACTCACCTACAAAACGTGTTATCAAGATACGATTCCACTTAATTTATAAACGCATTTCTAATTAATTTTTAATCATCAATAAACGGATGATTAGAAATATTACAGCTTACTCCATATCAACAATTTTTAAAATTCCATTTGCAGTTTTTTTACAAACGACGAACTGTACTTGTTGCAAGTCAATCACCTAGAGAGAATTCAAACGTTCGCAATTGGATTTAGAAGTTGACCTTGTCTAATTAAACTCACAACGAAAGTAGCCAGAGCCGTAATAAGAAAAGTAATACGTATTCAGGGGGAATTTAGCATTAGAAAAGTAAATTCTAATAAACGTGAATTTTTATTGTAACAAGTCCATAATTATCTAAATACCCAAAGAAAAGGACGCATTGCATGGCCAGCATGTTCACCATTGCGATTTTCTAACGTTGGTCGACGAAAGAAGAACGCCGCAAACGTTTTCGGTCTATCACGCGATCTTACTCCAAACCATGTATTGTATACAAGTGTATTAAAATTATGACAATACGGATTGTTTACTGCATTTAACATGGATTAAGCGTCTAAGTAAGTTTAGTGCGGTGCCTTGAATTACCTTTCTCGGAAATAAAGCAAATTGTTATTTTAACAACATCAAATTTGCAAATTCTGGTATTAGTTTGGTGGTTAAAGTAATATATACATACCAACATAACTTTGTGGACAAACCCCCTGTATTCCTTACGTTTATTATTCAACTTAATCGATCCAATAATTTTTTTTGGTGTATATTATCTTTTTTACGAATATCGAACCAGGAATTCATAAAATCCTAAAAAAACTAATGTTCACTTAAAATAAAATATTAAAATTGTCCTTGAGAATTCGAAAATAAATTTGAGTACGAAATTTTTCTAAATCTCGTTCGATACAGGAATCATGGCTTGAGCCACAGCTTTAGATTTTGCTTGTAAAGCTTCGTTTGTGTTACCTACAAGGATGTTAAGAAGTAGTGTTACTAACTAAAGTACTAAAATACCTCAAGATCATTGATTTTTTGCTAATCCATCAAAACTCATAATAATCCTTTGATGCTCAAGTAGACTAATTGACAAGAAAAGGAAGAAAATAATAAGTCAAGTGTAGGCAATTAATAGGTGAAACAGTTTTTGCGAAAAACAGATAGAAAGAAAAAAATGGATTTAAAAAAGTTGGTGAAACGTGTCATGTTATATGGAGCAGAATTAGGGAGGTGGAAGAAATTAAGTCAGCTTGAGACCATACATGAAAATCATTCGAAATGGACGCTCGGTTTTGAAAGGGAAACACTGAGATATACAGTACAGGAAGAGATTAAAATAGAAAAACTTAGGGTGATAGCAGTGAAGGGAATAATGAAGTTTGAGGAGGACTTAGGGATAGAGGACAGTGTAAGGAAATAAGTTATTGACAATATAAAAGAAAGTTAAAGATGCGTGAGAGAAGTAATGGAGAGGAGAAGGCAAGAGGGATGGAGATAGAGAACAAATAGTAGAAGAAATAGACAAAAATACTGAAATTTATGGAAGAAGAGGTACAATAAGAAAGGGCATACACATACACTTAGTGAGAAGAATTATATTATAGAAAATAGATAGTTTACCAGATTTAGGTCCGGGTATGAAGATCTAGTATTGGTGGAAAGAAAAAAAAGGTGCAGGCTATATGAAGATAGTGAAAATTTGAAACACATGGTTGTAATGGGTGGAGGAGATATCAAAGGTAAAGGAAAAAAGTTAAAGGGTAGACGACAATATAGACCAAAAAGGTAAAGTATGGAGAGTAAAAGTTTGTTTAACACGAATCATTTGTAAATGAGATCTGACTAATGAGATTAGGTGTCCCACAAGTTAGATGGTTTGAAATATGTTCTTCCACCACCTTTCCAACTATTTCGGTAAGCTCTAATTAAATACTTACGATCCAATATACTGAAGTACCATCAAGAATGAACCATTAGTAGTTATAGTTAGCACTTTTGGCGCAAAATTTGAATTTGTTGTAGGGTCGGGGGCCGTCGACTGTGTTCGGCAAGGTTCATCAGTAAGGCAAGACGGCGTCAAAACTAATGTCGGATAGTCGGTCGCCGGCTGCAATGTTTGGTCTGTGAGTAGGCCAAGAAGGCTGAGTGGTTGCGGTCGGCAATGTTCGGCAAGGTTTGTGAGTAGGTCAAGATGGCGGCGACGATGGCGGTGTAATGTATTCATAATGTTTCAATATCATTTTTAGTTCTATTAATTTACTTTATATTGTCGTACTCTAAATTATGATGTAGTTCATTCTATAGAGTTCAATATAAGTCAAAAGCAAGTCTCGACCTAATTTGAAACTCACAGACACAATTCACTAACCCCCCAATCCAGTGCATTGTTTTGTACAGGTCTGTTTATACAGGTACAGGTTGGTTCAGACAGGTACAGGTCTGTTTATATACACTGTGAGTCCCGAACGCAAACAAACATTGCAGTATAACTCGATCCTCTCTCAAACAGCCATCTTGACTTACAAACGTTGCTCAACAAAGACGGCGGCGACCGAGCATTAGACATCACAAGATAATTTTCTTGTAATTATTTCAAATACAAGTATAGTTTATATTTGAAAAATTTAGTTGTGACTTCATTCCACGAACACGTGTTACTATGTTTGCGGCTTCATTCTACAAATTTAATGTTTGTTATCTTCCGCAATGCACCTTGGCTTCTTAAATAAATTTTCTTGCCAGTACTGATATCCAAATTTATTCTCTCTATATCCGCTTCGGTAAATTTGCTTGTTAACCGTGTGGGTAATGTTATCATAAATTTATCAAACAATAAAACCACTTTTATACCAAACTTTGTATCACCTTTACTAAAACATTTGATTTCATGTTCTTCACCAACTTCCGAAGGTATGGAACCAAATGAACTGTGTTATTTACCTCTGTCAAAATGTTGACATTTTCTGCTAATACTATTGAAATAATAAACTGTATACATGAAATTAGACAATTTATATAGTCACTAAGAACGCCGCCATCTTGACTTACGAATGTTGCCGAGCATTGCCGGCGGTGACCAAGGATCTAGCTTAGGGACTCACTCTTTGCCGCAATTTTGCCTTACTCGCGAACCGAAGATTGCCGGCGGTAACCGAGGATCAAGCATTATGTCTTTGCCGCTATCTTGACCTACTCACGAACCAAACCTTGGCAACTGGGACAACTTAATTGCCAGTTAAGGTGTGCCGATAAAAAAAAATCGTCCGATCAAATAGTTACCTACAACGCCAACCCAACATTGTGCAAAAATTGCTCCTAATAATATTTCTTTGTAATAGTATGAGGATTTTCTTAAGCTTAGTTGTGATCATTATGGGAATTTATTGTACGGTGTCCGCCATAAAGTTGGAACCATATGGCAATTTTTTTTATTATTGTAGTTAAAAAAATTTTGGGGGCAATCACTTCTGCTTCTGAAATAACTTAAAATGCGCCAAGTCAAAGTTGACAGGTAACATCTGTCAATTGTCAAGTTCGTAATTTTGGAAAAAATTCGTAAAAATGGGTCAATTTGTTAAAATTTCGAAAAATGTTACTAGGAAATTATGATGCTAATCACATTTTATGCCCATGTGCCGATTTTGAAACAGAAAATTTTTTATTCACCCCCGTAACTGGCTGATTTAAAAACATTTAAACGGTTTAAAGCAGTATAAAGGCTACCATTCCATTGCTTATTATGATCATAATATTCGTACGTAAGTTGGTTTTGATGATTATTGATATTCTCAACTAAAAAGAGGTAGTCTGGATTATTTTCCAAATTTCAAAAAAATCAGAAATTGTTTTCAACTTTTCTTTATTAAAATTTTGTTGGATAGTACAAAAATGGTTTTAATTATAATTTAAATATCTTAACACATAACGACTACTTTAAAATTACAAACAATAATAAAATTTTTTTGAAATTTGGAAAATAATCCAAAGACTACCTCTTTTTAGTTGAGAATATCAATAATCATGAAAACCAACTTACGTACAAATATTATAATCATAATATGCAATGGAATGGTAGCCTTTATACTGCTTTAAACCGTTTAAATGTTTTTAAATCAGCCAGTACAGGGGTGAATAAAAAATACGAAAATATGAAATTTATTGAACATCAAAATTTCTCTCTCAAAATTGACAATTGACAGATGTTACCTGTCAACTTTGACTTGGCGCATTTTAAGTTATTTCAGAAGCAGAAGTGATTGCCCTCCAAAGTTTTTTAACTACAATAATAAAAAAATTGCCATATGGTTCCAACTTTATGGCGGACACTGTATAACTTCCGTAAATGTAATGTTGAAATTAAAATGTGAATTGTTTGCAAGTTTTTGAAGACACTATGTGCAGCAACAAACGTTCCAAAACTTCAACTTTGACTTCGATTGGCTTTTCTTTGTAGGTTATACTATCCTTAAAAAAAAAAAAAAAAAAAAAAAAAAAAAAAAAAAAAAAAAAAAAAAAAAAAAAAAAAAAAAAAAAAAAAAAAAAAAAAAAAAAAAAAAAAAAAAAAAAAAAAAAAAAAAAAATTACTAACCTTTATATTATTGTTCTGATATTATTTCAAGTTTTATGTATTAAATTAGCGATATTTTCGGAAGCATATTATGTTTTGTTAAAAACTTATAGAGATCGTAGTACATACTATGTAAAACAAATTAGGAAGAGCGGACTTAATAACATTTTAGTTATTAAACGATATATTTATTTGAAACTTGCTTCGAAACAATTTTTGATTAAAGATGCTTGTCGTGTTTCGTTCATTACATTTTAAAACATTGATAAATTGAAAAACATTCTTCAAATGCGAAATCTTTAAATTGAAAACCATTGACAATAACTTAGGTCGAATACGTTACGATATCCCGACTACAATATAAAATCAACAATTAATTTCTGAAGTAAATTAAATTCTATAATTGCTGTTTCCAGTTTGATGACAAGTTTCAATTTCAGACAGCAAATCAGAAACCTTTCAGGTAATCATGTGGTGGTTGCTGAAGAAACGTAACCGATTTTAATCGGTTCTACAAATAAACCCCCTTTCGTTTGTAATTATTGAAACCTAATAAGCACGTTTGGTTTTGTAAAGGAAAAAAAACTTTGCTTATATCAAAGTTAAAGTTTAATTATCACAGTTCAAACAATAGTTACATAATATTTTGAATTTCAATAATTTCCTGGATTGTACTATATTGTTATTCT
Source organism: Abscondita cerata (assembly GCA_030710515.1). NCBI lineage: Eukaryota > Metazoa > Arthropoda > Insecta > Coleoptera > Lampyridae > Abscondita > Abscondita cerata. Next base: position 40,466 of record JALBCR010001440.1, on the reverse strand, counting down.
AGCATTGTAATGTGTGGATGGTGAGTGACAATACGTACAATTGCATATTTACCATCATTGTTTCTATTATGTATATTGGTTATACACAATCGAACTATTGATACACTGAGGGCGGAACAACTATAGATTAACTATTCTGTAAATGATACACCTATTACCGATGTAAATTGATTGTTATTATATTCAACAGTAGGATAGTCGATTGGTATTTCAAGTAACCTATTAGTCTTTCATAATTAACGTTATATAGATTTAAAATAGACTGGTGCAGATGTCGATGCTATTTCGTTACAGGCCGACGCATATATTGACGCCGCACGTATTAAAGCACGGTGTTGTAAGCTACCGGCGAGGCTCGTGTACGACGGAAGCGAAAATTTTTCTTGTTCCAATTTATCGTAATGTAACTGCAATAATTCTTGAGGCACCGGCTGATGATCGTCTACGGTTTCTTGTTGTCTTAAATGCGGCAACGGAAGGGTGTCGTGATGTGGGTGTGAAACCATTGTCGGTATTTTCGTGTTAATCATCGAAAATTGCTTATTATCTGGAAGGGTTGGAAGCGTAGGGAAAGCAGTGAAATTTTCTGTAACAATAACACATAGATTACCATCAAACACCTACAATGGTTAGAGTGGTTGTTTTAATTAAAGCTTTTTCTTTTTTCGAAATTTAGAGTGGAAATGAAGGAGATGGAAAAGCACAAGAAGGAAAGGCTCCTATTCACCTTGGGTTGTAATAAAACGATTTTAAATTTTAACCTACTTTAAAAAGTCAACGGAATGTTGGTGCAGGCGGAAAGGGGAAGCTACTGCATTAATGGCTCAGTTGAGCACACCGAGTCAAATCAACATGGCTACGAATTACTATCATATTACTGATTATTGAAATCGGTAACAGCACGGGGTACTCGATAACAGATTTCTGTCAAGTAACCCATGAACATACTGTATGAATATGGACTAGGAATCTTGGAAAATTGGTAAAAGCAGTTTGCAAGGTGATTCCATACTCTGACTGTGTTAAAATGTTGACAAATTGAACAGATTGATACACATGCGCTAAACATTTTAACATGTGACTTTAATGTCAAAGTGTGTTGGATGATAGGCTAGGTGGAAGATTTAATGCTGAACGCAGGAGTCAAAAGCCATGTAAATTGTGACGATAGTCATAACATTCGCAACGCAAAGAACACCTGATCTCATTTCGCATTATTAAGAGCTCATCGATGTATATAACATGGGTTGCCACATTACGAAGCGCCCATTGGCTTTTAACTCTGTGGAATAAATGAATAAGCAAAATACAATTTTTTACTTGGCTTGTCATGAAACTCGTGTAATTTGGTTCAAGTTAGATTTGTTTACATCACTTTTTGAATATGATATCTCGTAAATGGCCGCCCTACATGTCGTTACATTGTACCCTTTTGGCATTTTCTATGGTTTTACTTCAACATTTCGACCGGAATTGACGGCTATTTCTTGGACACACGTTGGTTTTCAGCTCTTCTAGTGTCTTTGGCTTGTTGACGTAAACCTTTGATTTCAAATAACCCCAGAAAAAGAAGTCTGGGGGTGTTAAATCAGATAATCTTGGCGGCCAATCAAAATCACCCTTTTTTTAACATCAAACGGCCAGGAAACAATTGTAGTGCGGCTTGTGTGTGGTGGCCGTGGTCTTTTTAAAACCAGTAGTGCCTCATACGCTTTCGACGAATAATTGGTATGAAAAAATTGGTTATCACATCGCGATAACGTTCTTGATTAACAGTAACCGTGTGACCATTATCATCTTCGAAAAAGAACGGCCCAATGACCATTTTAGCACAAACGCCGCACCAAACAGTGACTTTGCATCGTAAAGAGGTACCTCTTGAATCTCTTGTAGTTTTTTTTAGTGGCATAAATACGGTAATTTTGTGTGTTTACCATTCCGTTCAACTGGAAATGAGCTTCTTCGGTCATGATAATTTTATGCCAAAATTGCGCGTCTTTTTCAGCCATTTCGATAACTCTTTGGACCCAGTTCAATCGACGTGGCTTATCCGCAGGCAACAACTTTTGTGTCAATTAAATCTTGTACGGAAACAATTGCAAATCAACACGTAAAATGCGTTGTACAGTGGATCGGGGAATGCCGAGCTGCCGAGAACGGCGTTTTTGGGATATAGTTGGTGACTGGTCAACACTGAATCGTACGGCTGCAATATTCTCATCCGATCGCCGTGGTCGCTTTTTATTTGGCCTCTTTGGGTTAGCAAGAGCAGCACCAGTTGTAAATCTTTCGTACAAACGATAAATTGTTTTCTTGGAAGGCGCACTTTTCAGTTTATTTATTTTTTTAAAACACGTATTGTTTTCACTATTGACTTTGTTTTGTTGAATGTAAATTTCAACAATTTTAGAGCGTTCGCGTGACGTGTTGTTCCACGTTAAAAATCTGCTTGGAATGACGCTTCAAATGTGGCGTGTCATTAGTCGATTTAACATCGTTGTCAAAAGTTATAGTGTTGGATAAATAAAATTATCTCAATAGACTACATTATAGTCAGAAAAAACTACAAAAATTATCAAAATTATATTAGCCAAAACGTACTTGGAGCGGACTTATTCTCAGATCATAATCCAGTTAAAAATCATTGATTCCAGAAGACTTAATGAAGATAATACATATAGAGAAACAAAACTAAAATAAAGCGAAACCTCTACAGGAATAGAAAATCTTCCGTTCTTCGACCCCCTCCTCTTTCACATATACTCCTTTTCTATACTGTTTATTCAAAGATACCGTCTCTAAATTAATTATTAATTTGTTACATCTTAGGATGGCGCGGTGATCGTTTTTCCTGTATTGTTGTATGTATGTTATTAGTTCTTTTCGTCGTTCTAGAATTTCTATTGAGAAAAGATTTTTTGAGATAAATTTGAGTGTCCTTTAGTTTTTGTCAAGTTTAGAATCTTGATTTTTTTATTCCAGCCTCTTAATTTTATCAATATTAATCCTCTTTGTCCTTTCTTCTAAATCTTTTAACTCTGTTATTTTTTCTTCTATATTTAACTATGCCCATATTACTTAGGATTCTTCTTGTTTGAGTATCTTTCTTTTCTGTACGTTCCTCTACTCTGTATTTATGATCTAATTTCTTTCTGTAGCTTTTCCGTTCTTCTATCTTCAACTAATATGGCTTGCTTTAGTAATTTATTCTCGTTGTATAATTATGCAATGCCATTTTTAATTTATTAATTTCCTCCTGAAATCTATCGAATTTATTTTCCATTCTCTCATTGCTTTTTTCAGTAATTTCTAGTTTCATCTTATTTTGCGGTTCGGCGCTATCTTCACCCATATTCCAATGCGAGAATTGTAAATGAGACAAAAAAATCTTATGTCGGATCTGTATTTCAGATGAAATAAGGATATTTTTATTATATGTCTGTGTTTACACTTCTAGATTTCACTTTAATTGAGCCCGCAAAAACAGCTGTTTACATCAATCGTAACCAGGACCGTAATAGTTTTCTTTGGCAAAAAGCTGCAACCACTTAAATAACAACTTGTAGAGGAAAAAAAAATATAGTGTCATGTAAATCAAAAAAACTAAAAGACATTTGGCTGTCGAAGAAATGCCAAGAAATAGAAGGCCTAGATAAAAAATATACAAATTTCTACAGGAATTCGAAGAATTTAATATTCTTAAGGACGACCAAGAAAATGCAATTGATGAACTAAAAGTGAAGTTATCTCAATGAATCAAGTGCATTTGTCAATTATTTAAAGATGACAGCAAGGAGGTTGTAGTGCAAAATTCAAAAGACAAGGCTACTAATATTGAGACAAGAAATATAATACATAAAAAATACAAAAAGTCGCAGGACCGGATGAGTTACCTATCGAATTAATGAGACTTATTGATGAGAACCTTGGTAGAACTTTTTAATCAAATACGTCAAATGGGGATTATCCCTAAATAGGATCCCCAAAAACATCACGCAAAAACCTATACAGTCCACAGAATCCTATCTTTAATGAAGTACACGCTTAAAGTGTTAATAGACTGTTAAAATTTTAGAAAACGAGATAAGAGTCACTCAGTTTGACTTCTCAAATGGCATAAGCACGAAAAAGACCTCGACATGAATCACGTCACCTATTTGCGGTTCGTAATCTTCGAAAAGGTCTTTGATGAAGTCCAACATAGCAAATTAATGAGGATTATGATTAGAAAAAAACCTTCATCTTTATGAAGTCGCATATCCGTTACCGGACGTTGCGCACCTCTTGCATGTATATGTGTTGTGCGTGACAGTAGACACATATACATAGGACCTACAGTTTAACGCCGATTCCGAACGGCTTAAGTTGAGAGGTTTACTAGGCAAGTATACTCTCGCTGGTTTGCCATTGCCTTGCGAGAGAGTACGGCAGGAAAATTTGATGTTTGCACCGGGAATTGAACCCGAGGTGCCTGCTAACAGCTAACGCACTTAACTGCAGAGCTACGACAAAAACATAGACAGCGTTAATACACAAACTATTTTTTGCTAGTCTGGGAATCAGATAGTCAAAGTTAAAGTAGACCATCCATTCTTTTCCTTGAGAACATGGAAATCTATCTGTAGCCATAAAATGAAAATCAGACTCCAAAGATGGAGAAATTCTAAACAACTTACCAATTTTACCATCAACGGCTTGAGGTCGAATTCAGAAAGCTTCTTAATTTTCCACTGACACTCAAAGGATTAGTCACTCATAAGTTAGTGAGAGTCTACCTCACCCTAACATTTATAGTCGAATTCAGAGAGTTTAGTAATTCTCCACTCACACTTATCTCACCCTAACCTAACTAAACGTCAAGTTGACGTCTTAGTTATTTAGTATAATTTTTGTTCTACAAAAAATATTTTTGACATATTTGATATTTAAACGTAAATTGAGTTAGCTTGAGTATTAAATATGTCAAAAATATTGTTTAGAGAAGCAAATTGTACTAAACAACTAAGAAGTCAACTTGACTTTTAGTTAGGTTAATGTAAGATAAGGAATTCGACCATAAGCGTTCAAAACCACGAAAAATTAGTCACTAAATCTAATTCCGTTTAGTATGTCAAAAATATTGTTGGAGTAATGATTGGTAATGAAAATTATACTAAACAACTAAAACGTCAACTCTCCTAAATATCGCTTAGTTAGGTTAAGGTAAGATAAGTAGGGTAGACCAGAGAAATGGTATACTACAACGTAGTAGAAGATGCATAATTGAAGCCAAAATGTAAAAAAGGGTAGAAATACAAATAGTATTCAGTAGTGCGCAGAATCGTAATTTATGGCAATTTTTTTAAATTCAAATATCTTCTGTCAGTCTGACAATTTAAAGTAGGGTTACATGGATATGGAAAAGAAATTAACCCATTGAATGTATTTAAATGATCAATGCATCTTCTACTAGTATGTCATTTCTCTGGGGTAGACTGTAAGTGGAGAACTAAGAAGCTTTTTGAATTCGGCCCTTAGTCGCTCATTGTTGATTAAAGCTTGGCTAAAATCTCCCTTATTTTTCACCTACTAGTTTGAAATATTCTAGTTAGTCATTGGTTTTTATTCGTTTCTGTTTTCAGAATAGTGAGGTTAGAGAGCTGTAAGTAACATTAAATGTGAGTGTGCAATTAAAACTCTCCCCGAATTCGGCTATAAATGTATGACTATTAGAAAGTCGATAACTGAAAACACCCGAATGCATGTCGAAAATACTGACAAGGACGTGGATAACATCAAGTGTAGATAAAATTAAAAAGATCAGAACACGTATCAAAATGTAGTCGTGTCATAAACATGCGGTTAAGAAAGCTTTATGCTTTCCTATATGGATTTTCTCCCTACAGTATAGGCAGCCGTGTTTACACTAATGCGTCATAATATGCATTCTTATATTGGGTAGTTTGGGGGATCTTACCTGTTTGGAGTTGTCGGTTCCGAATTGGTACCCGTATATCTGCAAAAGTTACACCTAGTTTTCTCGTAAAGATTATACGTTCTTTTCCTATTGAATCTTCGTTGTAAAAGGGTGTACTTGGAAAATGCTGCCTAAAAGTTGAACAATTGGACATGTATATTCATTGATGTTCTCGAAAGTCAAATACGTTAACCTATTTGGGGGCGTTTGTGCCTCAAATTTATATTCGTGTTTTTAACTCGCTTCAATTAGTATTTGATAACGATATTTTGCCATTCATTCTAATTGAGAGTATCTATTGTTGTGTCTATGTGTGTTTATAGTAAATTGAATTCTAGTTGCTAACACAATATAAATATTTCTATGCACGTACGGTCTATTTCTGTATCTATGAGTACCTAGGGGCTCTAGATATTTCTTTTATATAATCCTAGGTGGCGCCTTATAAATTTTCAAGCAGTGTAGAGGCATTCTCTGTGAACGATTTTCAATCCACCCACGACCACTACCGACTAAGACGAGCTGCCGGGTGGTCATCTAGCACTGCTATATATTGATTTTATTTGTTTACAAATAAACCGTAACAAAAGTCTTAATCTAATAAAATGATTAAAAATTAAGTTATATTTTTCAGATGAATACAGATTAACGTCAAAGCTAACAACAACATTCTCCCGCCACAAATAAAGCACCAAATTAATTTGTTTCTGTTATTACTGAATTGGAGAATACACAGTTTGAAGACGTGGTATTCTTGACCTTGATACCAGCCATTAGTACTTTTCTAGGACTTTGAGCGTCAACAACAATGACACTTTTATTAAGTTTTATAGTCCTTTTTTCTTTTATCCTAAGTGGAAAGGACTTTTGAGTAAGATCGGCAGGTATTCTTTTACTTAACAACTTTAAAATTGTGAACGATTATTTTCTATTGTTACCTTATACTATAATCGGAATTGGTGGAAAAATTTTTGTCGACTAAGATTTTGAAGCATCTCCTAGTAAAACATTAATGGAAGAAGAGTTTTTTCATCTTGACTGTCGAACCTTTTTTTTTTTCGACAGAATTTCTTCGAATCTTTTTTTTGAAAGTTGTGTTTTCTTCCACTAACTTTTCATCTCTTCTTTTTACAAAAATAATTTAAAAAACGTGATCATCTAATTAATGAAAATCGTTCTTGATCAGTATTCTAAAAAATCTAGAAGATCAAAATTACTCATTACTGCTTTAAATATTTTACGTTTTCTAAGAGCTTTTTCGAATGATAAAATTGTATAAAGTGTTGTATTTAGGTTTAAGTTAAATACAAGATATCAATTGATAAAGTAAAGTCAGAATCAAATTATTCCAACTTTTGTCCAATATCTGTAAAAATTAATTTTGGAAGTAAATCAGAGACTGCGGTTAAGATTCGTTTTGTTTAATTACCACGAACCTTGTTGAATTCTAAAACATTTTTTTTTATTGACGGGTGATGTAATAGAAAAATAATTATATAACAATGGAACGTCATCAGCAAATAGAAGACAGTCAGTGGTAATGCAGTAAATAAGTCAATAATAAATTTGTTAAACAACATAGGTTCCTCAATAGACTCTTGTGGTACTCCACATGTAGCAATATAGGATTTTGACCATTTTAGTTTAGTTTCATTTATTTTGTATGTTTTTAGGTAAGGTACTAGTGAAAGACACAAATTGAACAAACAACAGGCAATTAATTTATTAGAAAATACATCTGAAAGTGATCATAATACTGACACAATACAATCAACGGCAGAATCTGTCCAGGATATGTCATTAATCTCATGGAAGTCGTACCCCTTTTACAGTCTTCGCGTCCCAAACACACAACGAAGTTGCAAACGTTTACTCACCACTGTGACCTCTCAACGACCAATTCGACATCAAATGACAAATCTCTGTGACAAGTGAAGAACCATTGTAGATCCTACAATTGAAACAAGTTATAAACCTATAAGAATTCCTACGTATGAAAGAAAGAATGGAAATAAATCAACTCCTAATATACACACTAGGCAAGAAGAAATTGTCGTTAATCCCCTCGGAGTTAAAGTTAAAAACGCTAAAAATTCTAAAACACCATTACAGTGTTTTAATTTGTTTATGTATAAAAAAAATGTAGATATGACCTAAAAATTTATGAAATGTGCGGTGGTGGACTGTGTTTAATATATTCAGGTCAACAATGTCAAAGAGGTTATTCTTTTTTCCGATTAGAAGTGTCCATTTTGACAATGTGCAAACCAGAACAGAACTCGCTCTAACCGATAGTATGGTATCTTATCACCGATTGTTAGACACATTACCACATTTGGAGAAAATCGTACAATAGATGACATGATAGACTTATGTTAGAACGTTCCAATTTGGAAATTTATGCCGATAAACAACTAGAAGAACAATTTAGCGTTCATACTTGTTCAAGTGCTTTGGTAAAAAAAATTTAAAAAAATATTTTGTTCAAAATTATCGGATCATTGCCTACTTCTCTTGCTGATGAGTTCATTGCTAAGCACCACACAACTATGGCAGGTCCATATTTCAGTTTTAGATCTAAATAGAACCTTTTTAAACAGTAAGGAGATTAAAGTTTGGGTCAGACCAGAATAATCACTAGTGAATCACAATAAAAGTCGACAAAGAAAGAAAGTTAATTTTTGAACCTGTTTTGAATATAAACTAAAACGCGTTTAAAATTTACTCGAGACAAGCCGGATTTATTCTCTAAGCCGATTTGGTTTAGATCTGGACTGTATAATTAATAAACTTTACTGGAAGAATTAAGCCTACTACTGTTCTAGATTCAAATGCTGATAACGGTTCTAACATGTTAAATACAGGGAAAACTTGAATTCGGATCCAAACAGAGATTCTCTTTAGTGAATCACAATCCATGTCGTAAAAAAAAAGAAAGTTAATATTTGAATCTATCACTTGGTACGTCTTAAAGTACATAAAATGATCAATATGAATGTTTTTTGAGCAACATCTCATCACAGCAAAATTAAAGGAATTTATTTGTTTCTATTAAATATTTATTAAAAAATTAAAAGTTTTTTTTAAATTTCAATAATGTTTTGAATTTATCTCATACAGAACTTTTGGTACAGTAAAGTTAGGCCAAAATCAGGGTTGAAATTGCAATTTTCCGGAACAAGCTGAAATTTTAGGGAGTGTTAGAGGACCATGAGAGAAGATATTTACCAAATTTTCGACCTCCAACCCCCTGTGGTTTTTCTCTTATTTTCAAAATTACCCAAAAAAGTCACTGAGACTTTTTGGTAGAACGTAAGAATCCCCGCACAATGATATCCATATCGATATCACTTTTATTATTAATAAACAAGTACTCATTGTTTATAATAAAAAAATTGGGGATGAAAATGATTTGATCCCTAATATCTCGGTAACCGTTAATATTCGTTAAAAATTTTTGAAACAAAAGTTGTAGAGTTTAAATTTTCAAATAATTTTTGTCTCATCCAATTTTTTTCTATTGTTTGAATTTTTGGCTCTAAAGTCGACGCGGAAGTGACAGCGATGCGTCTTGAAGTAAGTTCTAAAATTAAGAACTTTTCGGAACAAGCTGAAATTTTGTGGGCTTTTAGAAGACTATGTGAGATAAAATTCCTCAAGTTTTGACCTCCAACCCCTTGCGGTTTTTCCGTCATCTTTGTTTCAGGGGGTTTTTCTTTCTTATTTTCTAAATGAGCAGAAAAAGTCATCAATACTTTTTTGTAGAGCGTAAAATTTCTACAAAATGATATGTATGTCAATACAATTTTTATTATCAATAAACAAATGCAATTGTAACGAAAAAATTAAGAATGAAAATTTGTCAACTCCGAATTTCTCGGTAACCGTTAATGTTCGTGAATGATTTTTTAAACATAATTTGTAGAGCATGTAATTTTTTATTACTATTGATACAATAATTTTTACATAGTTTCTTGTATACACTAAGATTAACGTAGTAATGAAAACGATGCGTTTGTCAGCCATATATACCTTTCAGCATGAGTCATTTAATCAGTTTACGAATACAGTTTAAATTAAGTCTTTTTCTTCTTTGAAGGGTTCGGGGCGATGGAATTGTCTTGATGATCCGTACTTTCCGCAGTTGGATTTCCGATATTCGCCTGACGATCACCGTACTCGTCACCGTTGTCTGCGTTGTCGAACTCTTCGTCGCTCATTGATGTTTCCGACGGTTTGTTTGAACATTATCCCGTTGAACAATTTTGACAAATGATAGTGCAAAGAAGGCCCGCTTTTCTACATCCACAATTCGAAAAACAGCTTTTTTTTGCATTTGCACTAAATCAATTTCAGAAGAGATTCCGGCGCCGTGTCTCTGTCAGTTGTTAACAGGCATCCACCCAAGCTCACCTTTTTTCCAGCCCCATTCTTCTGGATTTTTGTCGTTGTTCATCCATTTCTGTACTTGAAGGTAAGTTCTGTAGATGTAAAATTTGGCTGCACTTTGAGTGGGAGGTAGCGTGGCAAGATTACATTTTATTTTCGTCGCTGACTTGATGAAACATTGATACCTGTATGAGTCCAAATTGGTGTTTTTTCTATTTTCCCCATACAATGATAGAAGAAAACTGTTTCCAGCATATTCGAAGCTATGATGACAGCAGTTTTTGTCCTTGAAACACGCAAAACAACAGACATTGCCCTAAGCAAAAGGCACGAACATTTCGGAAAAGTGAATAACAAAACTTGATTATTACGTAACACTGAAGAACTTTGCGAGATTCCAACAAGAACAGTCTTGCGAAAATTATGACAGTCTTTCGAAACTTAGAATAAGCGCGAAATTCAAAAAATCGGTTAAAGATACATCGATCTCGTTAAAAATAATTTGTTTATTGATAATAAAAATTGCATTGCCATACATATCATTTTGTAGAAATTTTTACGCTCTACAAAAAAGTATTGATGACTTTTTCTGCTCATTTTGAAAATAGGAAAGAAAAACGCGAAAAACCAAATCACCCCCTGAAACAAAGATGGCGGAAAAACCGCAAGGGGTTGTCGGTCAAAAATTTGTGGAATTTTATCTCACATAGTCTTCTAAAAACCCACAAAATTTCAGCTTGTTCCGAAAGTAAGTATTTAATTTTAGAACTTACTTCAAGACTCATCGCTGTCACTTCCGCGTCGACTTTAGAGCCAAAAATTCAAACAATAGAAAAAATTGATTGAGACAAAAATTATTTGAAAATTTATTTTCTACAACTTTTGTTTCAGAAATTTTTAACAAATATTAACGGTTATCCGAGATATTAGGGATCAAATCATTTTCATTCCCAATTTTTTTTTATTATAAACAATGAGTAATTGTTTATTAATAATAAAAGCGATATTGATATGGATATCATTGTGCGGGGATTCTTACGTTCTACCAAAAAGTTTCAGTGACTTTTTTGGGTAATTTTGAAAATAAGAGAGTCAAACGCGAAAAACTAACTTACCTCCTAAAACAAAGATGGCGGAAAAACCACAGGGGGTTGGAGGTCGAAAATTTGGTAAATATCTTCCCTCATGGTCCTCTAACACCTCCTAAAATTTGAGCTTGTTCCGGAAAATTGCAATTTCAAAGGGTAATTTTACTGTACTATTTGCGTTGGCAAAATAATATGTTTAAAATAAAATAAAATTTAGTGTATCTGTTATTTGCGAAACTAGGAAAAAAATCGGTAAATCCAAAGTCTGGGTATAAAAAAGCTGTAGATAAAAAAGCCTCTGGAAAAAAATGACAGAATACTAATTAAAATTTCTTGTTCCAGGTACTATTACCGTAAAAGGAGCTTCCTGATGCTTTTTTAAGAGGAAAAAGTGCACGGCTTCCTTTAACGCTTAATAGTACTAATTCAGATTTCTTGTCCCAGGTACTATATTTTTTGTTTTTGGACCCGTATTATTATTATTATATTATATTAGGTAATCAAAATTACAATCGTTTTATTAACAAAATAATTCAACTCTTGCGTCATTTCTAACACTACTGACCACTTTATGCAATTTTTTTTTTCGTCGATTTTTTCCATTGTCATTTTTTCCTGCGGCTTTTCTTTTCGTCGACTTTATTTTTATATGTTTCAAATAAAATAAACTTTAAAACGTTTTGAAAAAGTAATATAAATAGGTTTCCTTCAAGATATTCACGCGCCAAAACTCTTATCGCTAAAGCATCTATGTACCAGAACATCTCGGCGCCAAACTGCACCTAAACGGCCTCTTCAAAACGGCGGTGTTAAAAGTCGTAACCCATTACTACTCATAAATACAATTGATGCAGAGTTTCTGTTCGTAATCATTTGTTGTAAAAAAATATTTTAGAAATCTGAAGTTTCTGAACTTTTCCAACTTTGAAGTCAATATACTGAGTGTACTATTTTAAAAAAGAAAGTTTTTGGCATAGTTAAATGACCTTGAAAGTATTTTAGAAAGAAAGCGAATCTTGTGGTCTAAAAAATGACTATCATATTAATTGAACAATTTTTGAATGAAAAGATTGTCTTACGTAAATTCCAATTTTATAAATTTTAATTTTTGAATTAATTGGAGCTACACTTTCACAGCTAACCGGTTTATCGGAAATAAGGAAACTTTAAATACATAAAATGTAAGTAAATTTAGCCTCATCGATTTCATATACAAACATCGTCTAATGCTAATCAAAGTGTGCGTGAACGTCTATCAACATAAAGTGGTCGTCGTTCTCGGGAACTTGAACATTAAGTGCACTTTTCTGAGATTTTGCATAAAGATCTTGGTATCATGGCTTTGTCCAAGAACTGAAATCTCAAGACCATCCAATGCGTTTTTGGTTTTCCCAATGGGCATTTGGCTGAAGATTAGCAGTTTTTCCGTAAAATCATCTTTTTAGATGAACCTCAATTTGATATCGGAGGCTATGTCAATAAGCAACATTGTCGGATTAGGGGCTCAGAAAACCCACATTTCATCATTTAGAAGTGGCGTGTGTCTTTTTGGTGCAGTTTTTGGAAAAGCGGCATCATTGGGCAATTTTTCTTCGAATCGCATTTTTATTAAAACGAATAATGTAATTCGTCTTTAAAATTTAATGTTGCATCGGGGTTACTTAAGTTTAATAATCAGTTTGAATAGGATTATCTGTACTAATTGTCTGTAAAATATATAAATTTTTAATTTTTGCAAAAAAATATCGGTTACATCGGAAGTGAGCATCAATTTTGTTTTTTTAAACTGTAGTATATTTTAACATTCGAACTAAGACAGCAATTTTATGTATTTTTTGTACCATAGCCACTGGTGTATGGGATTGTGCTACAAAAATAATAATAATTGCTTCATTCTTTTAATTAACGACGATAATGTTTTCAAATCTTGTCTTAAAAACATACAAGGTGTGCAACATATAAATTCAAAATGAAACTGTTAATCAATCAACACAAGTAATTCTTATTATATAATTTTAGGTGAATTAATAAATAGTTTTTTGTAATTATAAACAACATAGCAAAGAATAAAATTGCCAATATTTTTTAAAACGAAAATATTTAATCTCAAAGTTATGGCTGAGCCCGACATTATAGTCCACACGTGGAGTATGTTCGAGCGTGAATTTGACCGTGTTGGCGTGAATTAATTTTTAGGTAAATGCAGCCATAAATAGTTTTTATCTTTCAATTATCTGAATGTTTTTAAACACGTAAAGCCTCAATTCATAATCAGCCAACAAACAAGAACATAAAATAAAATATTAATTTTATCAAAATGGCAATAATACAAGAAAACCTATAAGAGGAAGTATAGGAAAACCTATATCAAATCGACGCATAATGTAATTATTTATTTTAATATTTAAAAACATACAGAATGTTTTATTTAGAAAATAGAGAAACTTTTGAAGATACGTATATTTTTACCACGACTATGTAATCCTCCGATAACAGAAGTTTGCACTACCCTGTATAAAACTACTTCTTGGAATAAATTGAAGTGGAAGATTAGCCAAAAGAATAACTAACTAGGTTTTGCATTACACTAACTACAAAAAACTCCTGGTGGTCAATTTTATTACTATTACGTTAATTATCCACAGACGATTTGCTTTAATTTGACGCGCCCACTTCGACGCGAAATCATCTCGCCCTATCTTGACGCGGGGTTGGATTAATGAGTGTTAACGATGGTGTTTTTGTATTTTGAGTTTTCAAACAATGCATATGTTTGACATATAATTTATATCAAGAACATTTTTTGCAAGTGTTAAGAAAATTAAGAGAATTCATAAACTTGAATCGAATCTTTGATAGTCTGGTGTATCTGTTATTGCTAATCTAGAAAAAAGCCGGGGAATCCAAAGCCTGAGTATAGCAATATTTGGGTTTAACAGAATATTGCTGTGATTCTATGTCTATTTATGAGATTAACTTAATAGAGAATAATAAATATTCAAAAGCAATGGTAGTAGTGAAGGTTAATAAGTCAATTAAAAATGGTCATAAAGCAATAGGTAAAAGTAGCTTCCTGATGATTTTTAAGAGGAAAAAGTGCCCGGTTTCCCTTAACGCCTAATAGTCAACTAATTCAGATTTTTTGTCCCAGGTACTATATTTTTGGACACGTATTATTATTATATTGTATTAGGTAATAAAATTACAATCTTTTTTATGGACAAAACAATTTAACTCTTGCGTCATTTCTAACACTACTGACCCCTTTAAGCCTTTTTTACGTCGGATATTTTTCCGCTGGCTTTTTCTCGTTGCTTTTCTTTCTGTCGACTTTTTCTTTACGATTTTTTGCAGGTTTTTTATTCCACTACAAATTTTTCTACGGCATTGTACTTACATGATGACGGAACTTGAAGAGCTTATTCGTTTCTAAATATATGATTGTTTCTATTATACTAAATAATAAATAAGTTCGTGTTGAGATGAGCTCGCGTCGAGATGAACTACTTCAGTTCACGGATGATTAAAACGCAAAATCAAAATTGCTATTTATGAAAATCAAACCCAAACAATCGAAAAATTATTTAAAAATTAGGTTGTTCTTATAGAGTACGGTAAGGACATCTAAATGATATTGTTTTTATTCTTAAATGTCAAGGTTCGACTTTTTTAGTAAACAAAACTTTGGAAAACATATTTTTTTTACAACTCCGAATTTTGAATGACCCACCCAGTATATTAACAGATTTTAGTTCATTGAGTCTGTCAAATGTAATTTTGCAGACTGTCGATTTAATTGTTCAAAAAATTGTTTCTAATGTAACTTGACATAAACTCTGATTAATTATTGTTTTGTAATGTAGATATTTAACGAAGTGTTATATTAAAAACAAAATATTTCTATAATTTTAACTCCATACATTTTTTCTAAAAGATACATGTTCTGACATATATTAATTGTTTATTTATTTAAGGAAGAAACCTCAAATTATCTTCACCATATAAACAAAACAATAAAATCAATTTGCCAACTAAAATCTGTGGTGATTGTTTTGTTTGCAAACAGCAGTGACTAAATGATAATAGTAAAAGTTTCTGTAATTTACATTTATTGTAGTTAGGAACGAAAGCTCTTTTCTGATGCTACTTAACTACAACATTTACTTGTAAGAGGCGATTGTTTATAAGATGACTATAGAATTGTATGTTACAAGTTTAAGCTTAAATTAATTATTAGTTATTAAGCGTACCTGAAACCGGCACGGTTCCGTAAAAAGCTCGATTTAAAGCTTGCTGTATAGGATCCGCGTACGGTACTCCATTATAAAGTAATCTCCCGGCACACTTCAACTGGTCCTTCTCGTTCTTAGGTTTCCTTCTCGGTCTATACTTATAGCCAGGATGATCGAGCATATGTTGACTTCTTAATCTTTTTGCTTCATCAATAAATGGTCGCTTATCTAATTCGGACAACAGCTTCCATTCGGCACCTAACAATTTCGATATTTCTGAATTGTGCAATCTAGGATAACTAGTCGAAATGTGTTTCCTTCGTATCCGAGACCACACCATAAAAGCATTCATAGGTCGTTTTATATGAGACGAATCTGCGGACATTACGATTATCTTTTTTGATGCTCGTACCACTGAATATTAAAATAAACTGACCCATTCAAAGGATGTGCATTGTGTTTAACGTTGTATAAACAGTGATTTTAATCTCTTCATTCAATTGACGGTATATTGTATTGTAAAAGGTGTGTTGTCACTGTGGCTAAAAAATTGTCACGCTTTTATTTCGATTTCAAATAAAATGTTTTGTTTGAGTGAACTTTGTAACAAACATATAAATTATTTTTGTCATTGGAAGAATTTATTGATAATACCTACAACATTTATATTGTTAACCATAATTACATTCATATAAAATTATTGTCATTTACTGACGGATACTGTGAAAAATTATTTTATAATTAATGGTGTTACAATAAAATTGTATCACTTTGATTGCGGCAAAAAACACAAAATAAACATCGCTTCATTGTGCGAAAATAACAATTTTTTTCTTTTCTTTTATTAAAAATATATGTCATTGAAACGTTTACATGAGCATATTCTAGCTAGTTATATCTTTTTTATTACAATTTGTACTTTGTTGAAGGTGAATTATGCGTATAATCAATAATTGAAATTTGCGACACGGTTAAAATTTTTGTTACGCATTTAGGAAAAAAAATATGTAACCCAATTTTACACTTGACGTTATTCAACTGAATATTTTTTGTCTATTTAGTAAGTAAACATGATAATTGAATAAAACAGAAGCGAGTGTTAATTGCAGATCCTGGACGAACACCTAATTATACAAAAAAAGTTCTAGGAAATTTTATCATCTGCAATTTTTATTTGAACTATTTTTTCTAATACTTAATTTTACGTTTTTGAGAAAGCTTGAATTCTAGTAAAGTGGTCAAGGGATTAAGTGTGCAACGGCAGGAGTACGATTCATCTCGTCTTAAGGGTTGTGCTTTGTTAAACAGTTAAGTATACTTCTCATAAGGAACTTAGCATAAGAAACTTTTGAATTTCTCCCCTAAACGCTTGTTTTCCTTAATGTTATAATATAACAATAACGAGAGGAAAACATTAAATAAATTAATACCATTGAGTTCTTAAAGTTACGTAAGAAAATACAATCATAAAATATGTTTTAACCAGAACCTAGATGTTTTAATTCGATTTTTATTTTCTTCTGAATTCTGTCATTACCAGAACCAAATTCCAAAAACATTCTGTAATTTTTACATTTTCTACATATTTTCGCGAATCACATCGTATCATCACTTTTTGTTTATAAAATATGTAACAAATACTTATTATCCCAGGTTTTCCTTTATTGTAAGCTAGTAGAATAGTTTTCTTGGTTTTTATGTAAAACTATGGGAAGAAGCTTGATAAAGCGAATACGTTTCTTATTCGGTAACATCTCGAATTTCGAAAAGATATAGGTATAGGCTTAATATTATTTTACTACTTTTTCGACCAAGTTTGAACTCTAGTCTTAAAACCTGCTCAAGGGAATGAGTGTGCGATGGTTTGAACCAGCAGGAATACAAAATAATATGACCGAATAACCCTATCTTAAGGGTTATGCTTTGTTAAACAGTTCAGTATATTTTTCGATTATTTGTTTGCATAAGAAAGGTGAGGAGTTCTACGCGAAACAGAATATCAATTGCGAACTAAGAAATGCCAACAGATAACTGTAACGACTGTGAACGTTTAAAGTGCATTATCGTTATCAGAAGCGATAACTTTAAATGCCTAAACATGCGTGTGGATAGCAAGCAAGCAAGTATTTCTTGTACAGTAACACACACGCAACGAAAGAACACCTGATGCGCATTTTGCTCTTATTATGAACTCATCAGAGGTGTATACTTAAGTGCGGTATACAACCGTACAAGAAGGCGGTTGGTCTTTTAAGCTCTCGTGGAGCAATGAACACAAGTAAAATGTAAACCTTGAGGACCCCCGTTGGTATTATGAGTTCAACACTTAATGATTTATTCTCTCATACAGTGTCTTCCTTTAAAATGCGAACAAAAAATTTTGTTAGTCTTTAAAACCAATAATTTACATTATACATTATAGTAGATTATGATTATAAGTGTTTGCATTTTTCTAAAAAATTATATTGTTTTTGACCAATTACTAAAATTATTCAAAAATTGAAATATTAATACACTATTCGAAAATATTTGCAGAAATAATTTGAAGAGAGAACGTTGTTTGCAATTTAATTGAATTTTTAATAGAATTTTTATATGGATGATCTACTTATGTAAGCAATTACGAAATGATTATTTGGAACCAATGCGTTCCTGAGTTTCCAAAAATCATGTTTTGTTACGTATTACATAACAAATTGTTTCTAATCCTTAAAAAAACGGCAAAAAATGGAATTAAAGATATTTTAGGTTCACACACAGTGACCGGGGTTACCACTAATACCATTTTTAAAACAAATGTCAAAACAATCTGACAAATGACGAAAAGTTTGACATTTTGTAACTATTGGTAAATAGTTTTACTTCAACTAGTTAAGAAAAGTGGATCATATTGACAACTACTTTTATTTCGAAAAATAGTGACGTATGTTTTTCCTTCCATGATAACTGCATAAATACAGCCAGGGACGTAATTGTGGCCCCTGGACCCCTCATGGAAGGTACTGAAACAGTAAAAAAAGTTTTGCTATTGGTGTAGGCGACGTTTCGCAACCACTAAGCAGGTGCGTCTTCAGGCCGATGACCAAGTAAATGAGTTGAATCATTTGAGATGGTGGAAATGAAACACATTAAACGTTCTAACATTTAATGACGTCGCAATGGTTCAAACTGACGCCCATCATTTTAAACACACTGATCTAACCTTTACCTAGTCATAAGCTGCTACCACTTCCGCCTAGAAATTCTGCGAATAATATTCTTTATGCATTGAATCTCTTGAGGTAGATCTCGTGACAAAAACAGAACTTTTATTTAGATAATGTTAAAAAAGTTTAAATTTGCTTTTAAATAGTACCTCGCAGACCATGGAAATAGACTACCTTTCCAATTTTCCTATTAAGAAATACAAGAAATTTAAGAACAGTTGCAGGGCAACCATCATGTTGAAAACAATTGTTCTCCTGGTTTCCAATGGCACATTTTCTAAATAGAATTAACAATTGACTCTAAAAAATTTAAATATGTTTGCCCTCTAAGAGGTTCATCAAAAAAACAAAATGCCTAAATGATATTGCTCCTCCAGCATTGCGAGGGGATTATTGGCTGACCAGTAGTACATATTATGTGTATTGATTCTATCGTTCTTATGAAAAGTTGCTTCATCCGTCCACATAATTATGGATAAAAGGCTTTTATATTTTTCAACCAATGACAGTAGTCTAACCTTTTCTCGAAGTCTTTGCCGTAATAAAAGAATGTATCACTTTACCCCTTTTCTTATACAATTGGCATGGGATGCGATCTAGGAGACAAATCGTTTCTACTTTTTTTTTATTGTATGCTAGTAGAATAGCTTCTAGTTTTTGGTTTTTTGAGATGGCTTAATAAGCTGAATTTGTTTTTTTCTTTGATAAGGTGGCGAATGTCGGTGGTTCTAGATAATCATTTTAAATTTAAATTATCCTTTTTTTTAAGGATTTTCCTAAGGAGGAGGTAAAAATAAAATTGTCTTTTTATGGGAGTAGTGTCGACGTTTTACCATTAACCAAATGGGGGCTTTTTCAAGACAAAACTGCCTTTTAGGCTTATTTGTTAGGTAAAGTATAATTTCGAGCTGGGATCACCTGTCGATAACTTTATTTTATCATCCGGGCTTTTAGTGAATTTCAGGGCGTCTTGCCCTAGTTTTGACGAATCAAATTTTTGTATTTATGTTCCTTCGCTGCAAATTCTAAGATCAGTTGTGAACTATTTTTGGACAATCTACCTTTAGAAGACTATCAAACTTCTTGGTGCACCGGCTCATTGCAGTGCGTAAGCAACAAAGGAGTTGCTTGAAATGTTTGACAATCCTTTGTTTAGACGTTTAGTACCGTGGAATTGGCCTGCAAGATCACCCAATCTCACGACACTTTTTTTTACTTGTGGGGTAATTTGAAACAAAAAGTATACATGACCTGGTAAATAGTAAAGAAAACCTAAGCCAACGAGTGATCAATTGCATTAAAGAGCTAGGGGACAGTGAGATAAGGAGGACTACAAATAGTTTTACAAATAACCGGAAAAATATAGAAAATTATAGAAGGCGGTGTAATTTGGACCGTGCGCTGACTTTTCTCCGCCGTTGAATATCAGCGGTAGATAGATAAATCGATAAATGGTTTCTTAATAAAAATATCCTCAAAATCTCGCATGAGCGATATATGGAAAATACAGCAACAGTTTGTCATAATGTACGATACGGAAGGTGAAAGTAGAACAAAATGACGTAAAAGGTATAAAAGACCCTAAAGCAAAATAACAGAATTAAATAAAGAAATTGTTATCAAAAATAAGTTTACCAAAATAAGTTTTGGGTCTTTTTAATGAAGATAAATGAGCAAATGGTACATCACGTTCACCATGAAAAAAATGCTAACCATAAGATGGCGTTAAAGGTTCACACAGGGATTTCGGTGGTTTGCGCATTCGTACTAGAGAAGAGTGAATCCCCTCCATTTCATAGATATAAATAAATGCAGGAAACATGTACGGGGTGAATCAAAGAGAAATACATACAATTTCTACTACAAAATATGTACATTAAAATCGTTTAATGTAATAGGAAAATTAATGAAAAATAAAATAAAAGTTACAACATAACATCATGGCTACCTATAATAAATTATACCAAAATATTATGGTTTTTGTAGAAACTTGCTTTTATCTCCGAATTCTTGCTATTCAGGTATTGGAATATGATAGGTCATTTGAAAGGTATTTTACTGTTTTTAGGATGTTTGATAATATGGTCCTTAAAAACTGCACTCTTTGTATTTTGAATCTAGTTAAAATCACGAATTTCTACGAAAAAAAAATTATCCCAGTTACCTTTTTACGAATCCAAATGCCACAGCAATAATATCTTAATTTGAGCATGTTTTAACAAAAATTTGGAAAATAATTAGTATCTCGAAAACCGCTACAGATAGATATAGGAGAATTTTAAACAAAAATGATCAGAAAGTAATAGTAAATCTAAAAGCGCCAAGATATACAAGATGCGCCATTTGAAATAAAGATGTTGCCACATATTTCCACAAGAAACGGCAACGTCGCATTCTGAAAATATTTTAGGTCGATAGATCATCTACAATTACTTAAAGAACCAAATTTTCAGAGTATTCATGTGTCTCGTTTTCCCGTAAACGTCTAAAGTACCATCGATCGTGAATTACCATGTATATGGTCCCCAGAAGATCATGTAACACTGTCGGCTCGGGTAGCTCTTTGTCGGAGAAATTAGGTTCGCCCTTGGTATAAAATTTATGTTCTAACTACAAAATAAATTTAAAATTAATTTAAATAAATAAACAGTTTTTCTCTAGTTGAATGCGGCCTAACAGTAGCGACGGTTGTCGCCGAACGATAGGTCCCAGAAGTCGGGGTTGTTGGTTTCTGACTCGGGCTTAAGCGACGTTGTGTTGCCGCCCGGCGGGCCTCGGTTTCACAATCGGTCCCACTGAGGTAGACGACAATATGGCGGGCGCTGTAATAAACAGATTATCCGTTCGGCTTATTTATTAATTTAGGAACACGGAGAAAAAGAACGGGAAATATGAAAGATATTTGGGTTTAACACAATAATTCTTTAAATGATGCAGGAAACAAACGCTTTTTTATAATTTATTACAATCGTACGATGATCGGCAGGAACAATTATTACAGGTATTCACACGCGTTGACGTTAACCCAGCGAGCAAATGACGGTTTAATTGAACCAAATAATTACGGTAGCTCGGCGAGTTATAGCGAATGCTACGAATTCTCTTTATTTGTGGTTTGAAAATGGCGGCAGTCCGCGGGATGGCACCCCCACGCTGGCAACTGAACTACGGACGCAGTTGTCTCGCGGAAAATACTCTCCACGTTTTAGCTGCGAGAATGGTTCCAACTTTTCCCCAGAATAGGTACCTACGTTCCAGTTGCCTTTTGGGCAGTGAGGTTTGAACCTTTTCGCTGAATGTTAACTCTACGTACTCAGACAAGGGGTTGGAGTGTGTAGATTTCGCTGAAAGACACCCTACGTTCTCTACACTCTATGATCGGTTTGCAAGGGGAAAATACAACCTGTTACTCACGGTATTGTTTTAGCTGAGATCCCCTGGGGTGGAACCCCTACGTTCACGTCGGCTGACACGGCGGAAAAAAGAAAGAAAATCAAACAAACTAAAATGAACGGAAAAAAAAAAAAGGAATCGAAAAATAAATGAAAATCAACACGGTTCTTTTTGAGAACGGCGGAAAATGCGCAGGCTTGTTCTCACAACCATACACCGGACGGTTGTTCCGCGATCAGGATTCGCGCTTTATACCCTGTACCTAATCACGTCGTGACGTCAAACGGAATTTGTTTGTCGTTAACTTTATCGCCCAGCATGTACCAAATGAAGCGGCAACGGCGGTGTTACGGATTTTCCTGTGTAAAATTTTCATATTTTAAGTTGTTAAAATATTTATCAAAACATTAAAATTGGCGGATTCTTACAATCAGATAAACTTGTAAATGTAGTGACGAAACCGTGTGCAATTCTGGAATGGTGCACTCAAAAATGGAAATAATAGAAAAACAGATAATCAGGATAAAGACTACATAATTTAACTTCCAGATGCCTTTCAAAGTAGGAACCCATACTACAACTTTGTCCGTAAAGTTATGAATGTAACAAATTCTCTTTTAAACTTTGTTAATTTACAATCTTCCACGATATGTGCAACGATGTCAGGTTTGTTGTCAGAGTCACAATTTGGATTAGAAATCGTACCCCATTTTACTAGTCTTACTAAAGCTATACTTAAGTAGTTTTCCAACCATACAGGACTTTGAGATTTTTAGCTGGAGGGTTCTCAATATCATTCCAAATTAGTAAGTTTTTGTTAAGTTGCCATTTATCCCATTCTCGTTTTAACGCAACTTTTTGTCAAATATTTGATAGAGTAATATTGCAAAGAACAGGAAGTTAATCGAAAGGAGTAGACTTAAGAGTTCCACTAATTATACGCATGTGCAATTCAACTGGGCATCTTATTATTTTTGTATGATAACTATTCAACCAGACAGAAGCACAATATTCTGCTGTAGAATAAACTAATGCCAATGCAGCTGTACGAAGTGTCTTTGCATCTGTTCCAGTTAATTTTTGAATAATGATTATTTCTTGTTTTTATGTTAGAGGAAGAGAAAAACATCAAAAACTCGACACGCAAAACTAAAACTATCATCATCAGCGATACCGATTAGGTGTTTTTGTTGTTAAATACACGCTGCAGTTAGTGTTCTTTTCCTTTGATCTGTGTAAGTTAAAAACGTGTCTGAAGCTACTCTCAGATACTTTTTTCTCGATTACTTGAATGAAAACAAAAAATCTCTGTTTTTTTAAGATTTGGGTATAATCGCCATTTTTTTGGAATAACTTTCCGTAATATGCAAATCATCAGATAACTTTCTTTCAATTTCGAAACAATCCGAATGTTGAAATGAAATTGCCATATCATCGGCGTAGACAAATTTTGGAGATGGTAAAGAAGGAAAATCAGAAATACATACATTAACAAGAATAGGTGCAAGAACCGATCCTTGTTGGAAGACCATTATTTAAAAATCTAAATTTACTGCTTTTATTTCCAACAATATACGAATACATAATAGTCCGATACAAGAAGTGAGAAAAGTTTAAATATTTTTAGGTCGTGGATTACGCAGGACCTGGACCCTGAATCTGAAATACGAGCACGAATTGAAAACCCAAGAGCCACATTTGTAAGAATGAAAAAATTGCTAACAAATACCACCTTGTCACTTGATACTCGATTTTTGTGAAAACTTATATACAGGGTGCCCATAATCTATCTCATAACATGGGTAACTTTCTTAATATGCAAAATAGGTAATCAGTTAAATTAGGAAAGTTGGGCAGAATTACAAGCAAAATGTTAAACTTTTTCAAATTGACATATGTCTTCAACTTTTGAAATTTTGTGAAAAACTGAAAACAGTCGATTTTTTTAATGTTGTCCTGTTCCACTACTACTTACTTTAGAACTGAACTAAAAATGACATCTTATACATTTTTTACGTAGAATTCGATAAAATTACTCAAAATGTCATAACCCTCTTGATTTTCGAGATATAACACAAACTTACATTTTTAAATGGCAATCTGTTGGCTGTGATCTTATTAAATAGCTTTTGTTTTTGCGATTTCATTGATATAAGGTTCGATATACTTTACTCTTGTATTTCTATTTAAATGCCCAAAATTGTGTTGTTGATACCATTAAGGAACAAAATGATTTACAAGTTAGTTAAACTTGAAACAAAATTTATATTGACAATATAATACCACAAGTAGGTACTATTAATGGTTTGTAATTATTTCTATTTCAATAATGTACAAAAGACATAAAGTTCATATTAAATGTTCGAAATGGCCCCCGTTAACCAATATGCACATTTGACATCTTCTAACCATCTCTTGCACTTTTCCAAACTGCGAGGACGAATCTTCTAATAATCAACCTAATTCTATCTTTTAATTCTTCTACATTATTGGGTTTTCTTTGTCCCCTGTCTTTAACGGTTCCCCACAAGAAAAAATCAGAGAGGTGTGTATCCGAACAGGTGTTCTTGCGGATTAGGACCTGATTGTGTCGTGGGTTTAAATTTGGGTGTGGAGGGTTTTTATGGGTTCATCTCTGCTCTTGAGAATTCAATTCGCTTCCATTTAATGGTATTGTAGGCTTGTTTTTGAAAAATATGTTGTTCGTCTCTCAACAGTAATGGTTGTTCTCGCCATGTTTTATTATGTCTATTAAATACACCGTTATTGGTAATTTTGCCTCGTCAGTAAATAAAATTCTGCGCGAGAATATGGATCGTTGTCGTTTCTCTTAAAACCATCGAGCGTATTTAATCTTCTCTCTGTCGGCTGGATACAGGTGTTGCCGATAGAAATTTATACGGCTTGATCGTTTTGTTTTAAATTAAACGAGCTTTTTCTGTAGAGTACCACACTCACTTGCAATTTCACGGGTAGATGTTTTGGTTTATAATTTATATGCCAACTCTTTCTTCGTCTTCTTGATTAACTTGCTTGCTTTTGGTTTATAATGTCCGTATAGTTTTAATTTTTTCCAGTTTGGAAAAAGTCTTTTATCTGGTTGTCTTCTTTCCATATATCTTTGCAATATTTCATGGCTTCATTACTATTTCTGTTGCTAGATATAACAAAAGTGTGTTTCTCTCTTCATGTGATACATTGTTTATTTTGAGAATTTTATGTTTTTAAATAATCACCGTGAATAATACAACTACTTATGTAAATCAAATTATTTAGTTGGCCGGCTTTTGTTTCAACAGGTTTTGTTTGAAGCATTTGTTTCCATGCCTGCCTGTGTATTTGCAGCTTATTGTATCATAACTACTTTTAGCATTTACAAAAAATGTAAGTAAGTATATCGAACCTTATATCAATGAAATCGCAAAAACAAAAGCTATTTAATAAGATCACAGCCAACTATGATTGCCATTTAAAATGTAAAAGTTTGTGTTATATCTCGAAAATCAGGGGTTATGACATTTTGATATTTTATCGAATTCTACGTAAAATTGTATAGATGCTTTTTAGTTCGTTCTAAGTAGTAGTAGTGGAACAGGCAACTTAAAAAATCGACTGTTTTCAGTTTTTCACAAATTTCAAATTGAATATGTCAATTTGAAAAAGTTTAACATTTTGCTTGTATTGCCCGGCTTTCCTAATTTCGTCCTATTTTGCATATTAAAGTTACCCATGTTATGAGATAGATTTGGGCACCCTATATATTCTATTCTTCTATATGGAACAGAATCTTTGGACAATGGGAAAGAAAATAATGCAAAAACTGGAAGCATTCGAAATGTGGATCTTTCGTAGACTCTTAAAGATCCCATGGACAAAACGAATAACAAATGAAAATGTTATCAGAATAATGGGAACAGATAGGGTACTCCTACAACTGATGAAGCGGCGAAAAACAAGTTACCTCGGACATATATATAGAGGAGCAAAATATCAACTTTTGCGAGTAATCATGGAAGGAAAAATAGAAAAGAAAAGACGTCATGGCAGACGAAAATGTTCATGGCTGAAAAACAAGAGCTTGGACAGGTTTAGACACATACACCCTACTGAGAACTGCAATGAATAGAGAAGAGTTTGTTTATTTGGGACTAACTAATGAATGGAGAAGAAGATCTCTAACAAAACTCTGAACTTCCAATTAGACAACATATTTTCAATAAAAGAAATAATTTTGGAACAAGGAATAACGTTAAACAATTTAAAAAAGTAAACCGTCTTTCCACGCAGTATTGTATGTACCAGTTAAATCTAAAAAGACCCAGCTTCGATATGCGTTGTTAATACCAATACTTTATCAAAACAACTTCTACCGGATCGAAATCCTGCTGTTCAGTTGGTAATTTCTCTTCAATTAACGGAGTAATTCTTTGAAAAATCAATCTTTTCAAAACCTTATTAATTACACTCAACAAACTTATTGGACGATAAGAAGTGGGATCTGTAAAAGATTTATTTTTTTTTAAATCTGTTGGTAACCTACCTGTATTATAAATATCATTGAGAAACATAATTAGCCACTTCAAAGAATAATTTCCCAAATTTTTCAGAAATTCTGGATGTATTCCATCGAAACCAGCTGCTTCCTTCGATTTTGTCTTTTTTAATGCCTGTTTTACCACTTCTACAGTAAATGGTCTGGATATCTCTTCTGAGATAGGTGTAGATTTTCTTTTCTTATGTAGACACTTTTTTATCTTTTTGATAATCGATTTTCTCAATGTTTATTGAGTTTGAAACATCAACAAAGTGTTCGCATGACTCTCTTTGTTATTTAGAAAACTGTGGAGCTAGCTGAAGGGAAGAGGATAAAGGGGCAGCAATGTTTTTTATGTTATAAACGCCTGGCTTAAAATAAAAATTGACGTGTCTGAGCTTTTTTCAATTTTGTATTAAATGACAGAGTTTAAGTGGGGGTAAAGTTTATTTTCCGCACTGTATAACCAAAAAATGTAATTACTTTATTTTTCTGAGAAAATTAAAATTTTTAATTATAATTTTTCTACACGCCCAGATCTCTTGCTAATTATTTACTTGATGGACTCTAGCACCAAAATTGAAAGAATTATTTACAAAAGCTTTGTGCCTCTTTATTTAAATCTACGTATACTATATTCATTTACATTACAAAATCACTTCTGCCTTTCTGACTTAAAGAGAACCATAAATTAATCATTGTATTCTTAAATGTTACCTACTTTTTTTTGGTGTTTTTAAATTAAATATTACAAATTTAACAATTTGATACAAAGTTTTCGGTAAAATTTTATAACGCTTTATGCTTACTTTAAGAGTAAGTTATTAAATAATGTATGCAACAATGCAATTCTGTAATGAATACGTTATATTCAGAATGCACCTGCGATACTCTAAATTGGTAATTAGCGGGTGAAGTCGGTGTGAAATCCGCCGCAGTTCTCACAGCTGAATGGACAATAATATAATCACTGGGAGAATTGGGGGCGATGGAGTTATGGGGTATACTAATTTTACTTTGTCAACGAAATCGTAATGCTTTTTCAAAACAACATAAAATTCTTGTAAAAATATCACTTTTACGCTGGAAGTTAGGTATAGAATAACCCTCATCGTTTTGCACGGGGTGGTAAGTTTATGTTTCTGTTTAGTTTCGTCGTAACCACGCATCGATTGCTTATTTAATAAAGCACCGTAAAAGTACCTACATTAAGAAAATGAAAATCGAACTTGGACATAAGTCATCATTGTTAAAGGATAAAACAATTATTGTGGCGGAAATCATCTTCCCTACGTGGATTGGCTACGCTCGATGCACAATCATAAAGGTGTTACTATTCCCCATCTGAAATTTGTTAAATCTCTGCTTTATATCTCATGTTATGATCTTGTATGGAATTTAATATGCTTTGTAATAGGTGCACTTTGCTTTGGAGTTTCATATTGTGCCGAGTGCATGTGTAGTTGCTTACCTACCCACTTATTCCGGAGACATATTTGATTTTATTGTTGCTCATGAATGAACTATGATCCTTCATCATAATCGGAAATATTTCAATAGCATTTTTTTCTTCATATGTCAATCGAATTATGGTTTTCTTAAGTATTTTGTCATCTGACGTTTATCTCACAATTCTTTTGGCAGGTGGAGGTTTCAATTCAATAAATATAATTTGTGGATAAAAACTACTTACGAATACCCTCATCTTTAAAAAATGCACACTCGTTTCAGAAATTATTTATTATACTTAGGAACATTGCTATTCGTCTAAATATTGCAAGAAAAAAAATTGTGTGAATAGAGATACTTGTTATATTATTAGTGTTAGAGCAAGAGACTTTAATTTTCGTAAGTTGATAAAAGGTTGCTAAAACAGGAATGTAATACAACGTTAACTGTTTCGCAAAGTTGTGCGCTCACTTGAACACGTTTTAAGACTGGAATTGAAAATTTTGCGTTTTAGAAAAAAAAAATAGTTTAAATAAAAGTTATAGAAAATAAAATGATAATAAATAAGTATATTCTCATATTTTTTCTGTGTAATTATTATTTCTGAAGATCCTGTTAAAACGCAACTGAGTAAAAGTGCATTGAATCAAAAAATTGTTTAAACATGCCTGGATGGATTGCCAAGAGGCAAAACTTTTTTAATTTTAATTTTTTGAGAAAAATATATTCTTCATAAAAGTTTTTGCTTGTTTCAAAACCGCAGAACCGGCTCTCTTCGTTCTAATTTTTCTTTTCATTCTAGAGGAAAATGGAGAAATAAGTTCATTTAGTTGAAAGTAGTCCGAAAAATTAGATCTCGTTTTCATGGCAACCGGTAACAAGATTTTTGACTTTTATTTATTAAATGACAATGTTGTTGAAAGAACAACGAATTTAAGTAATTCCAATAATGAATAATCAATACTTTTATCGAAATATTGTATTTTCTGATGAAGTGACATTCTCCACCAATGGTACTGTTGTATCTCATCATGTAAGGTACTGGAGCCGTTTACATTTTTTAAATAAAAGATTGAACGATTTACCAATTAACTATCGCGCGAGATGTTATTTCCAACAAGATGGTTGTCCTGCCCATTATGCGCGAATACTGGTAGAATGGCTGACTCAGGAATTTGGGGAAAATGGAATCGGTCAAAGTGGTTCTGTTTTATGGCAACCGAGGAGCCCTGATTTGACTATGGCAGATTTTGACTTATTCAGATTTTATAGTTATCAAGAAGAACCAAAAGTTTCTGTATTATTTACATATCAAAATATTTTGCACAAAATCTGTTCAAGAAATTCAAAAACATTTAAACAATTCTTAATAATAACAATAACAATAACAATTTAACCTAATAATAAAAAATAATAATGATAATTTAATTAAAAACAATTTCATTCGATCCATTCACCCCCTTTTTGAACGCAGAGCTCAAGTTTTCGACGCAGTTCATCATAACTTCTTCGAATTTCTTTGAGTGATAACGACGCCGCCGCATCTTTGATTCTCTCCTTTAAATTTTCTGCATCCGGAGGAAGATCGTTTGCATAAACTATTTGTTTTAAGCGGTCCCAAAGATAAAAATCTGCCATAGTCAAATTAGGGCCCCTCGGTGGCCATAAAACAGGACCATTTCGACCGATCCAATTCTCCCCAAATTCCTGAGTCAGCCATTCTACCACTATTCGCGCATAATGGGCAGGACAACCATCTTGTTGGAAATAACATCTCGCGCGATAGTTAATTGGTAAATCGTTCAACAGTTCACTTAGAAAATTTTGCAGCATATTTAAATAGGTGTGCTGATTAACCGAATTTTCAAAAAAAATGGCCCAATAATGCCATGGTAAGAAATTGCACACCATACGTTTACTTTCGCTAAATATTGCCTAGTACGAGCGATTCCGAAATAGGGATTGTGACGGCTCTAGTACCTTACATGTTGCGATGCAACAGTATAATTTGTGGAGAATGTAGCTTCATCAGAAAATACAATATTTCGATAAAAGTATTGATTATCCATTATTTGAGTGCCCATCCACAAGCAGAAATCCAATCGTCTTGCACTATCTCCTGGCTCTACAGCATGATTGAAAATCGGTTTGAAGGGATGAAATTTCAACTACTTTAATGTTCTATGGATATGGGTTTTACTCATTTCTAATTCAAGCGATCTTCGTCGTAAAGATAATTTTGGGTTATTCCAAACCGAATCCATCATAATAAGGGCGGCAGCGTCATCTTCATTCCGGACTATCTTAGTTTTTTTATGTCTAATATGTAGCCTGTGGTTAAAAATTTCTTGATTAATTTTTGTGCACCACATTTTGATATGAGGATATCCGGAAATTTTTGGTTAAACTCCTTAATAACTTGACAAATTGCTTTATCACCTGCTTTTGACCACATTGTCATTTAATAAATAAAAGTCAAAAATGTTGTTATCGGTTGCCATGAAAACGAGATCTAATTTTACGGTCTGAAAATTTTTCAACTAAATGAACCTATTTTTCTAATTTTTTCTAGAATGGAATGAAAATTAGAATAAAGAGACCGGTTTCGCGGTTTTGAAACAAGCAAAAACTTTTATAAAGAATACATTTTTTAATTAAAATGTTTTTCTATATCGGGGATTGTATATTATATTACGGATTTTTGTTGATCCATATAAAAAGTTATGTATGATTTATTAGAAACTGGCTTTATATAAATAAAATGTGTACTATAAGT
This sequence comes from Abscondita cerata, assembly GCA_030710515.1. Classification (NCBI taxonomy): domain Eukaryota; kingdom Metazoa; phylum Arthropoda; class Insecta; order Coleoptera; family Lampyridae; genus Abscondita; species Abscondita cerata. The sequence continues at coordinate 9,443 of JALBCR010001440.1, read as the reverse complement.
AATATTAACATTTTATTGGCGCATGTTTTTATTAAACGACGATTTTATGACATTTTTCTACAGTTACCATTTTGTCCATTACTTATGGGACACCTTGTAACATAACCTGTCAATGTAAAATTGTGCTTGTAACAATAAGAATTAATCTAAATTGTAATTATTATATTCGAGAAATGTAAACTTTCACGGCCGGTGTCCATATTTATACTATCAGTTTCCGGGCTGTAAGCCGTGGTTTGTTGGAACTTCTCCTCTTCTTCCAAACGTATTGCTTGCTACTGCGGTAAATATCTTTAGTGGGGTTGTCGTAGACTCTGACTGAGGTTTCTTCTGGATCCGCTACACTATTTATAGTTCTGGTAGTAACACTTGACTCTATTATAGATTTTGGAATCCAGCACTTAAAATTACTGAGACTTAACCATTACCTAATATTGAAGATCAATCAATCATGTATAGATAACCATCTACATATGAGCAGTCCAGGACTATCAATAGTGTACCAGATCTAGCAGAAACCTTAGTCAGGAACTTGGATTGAGTTCTACGACTACGCCACTGAAGATGATTGCCGCAAGAGCAAACGAAACTTTTGGAAGAAGATTAGGAAGTTCCAACAGACTGTCTCCAATGCCGTTAGCTTACTGGTTTATTTTTTAAATAGAGACGTTGATGTTTAAATGTATTGTCTGATTAGATACGTACCACTGCGCGGCTGTCGTAGAACAAAAAACTTTATACAGAAAACGTTGTATTACTTCGATATTTGACCGACTTGACAGTATTTTATTTTCAAGGAGTATATTATAGTTTTTTTCCAATAACCCAGAACATCTGTATCCATTAACTCCAATTTTTCGCTTCAGTAGCAAATTGTTCTATTTCATTTAAATGGGTTTGTAATGCAGCGGATGCTGTCACTGGATTTTTTTTATATGCAAGCACGGCCATGTCGTCTTCAAATGATGTATATATAACATGGACCTCAGAACATTCCTTGCGGCGCACCTGTTCTAATTTCTTTAATTTGGGACGAATCTTGGTAGACCCTAGTGGAAAGTCCTATTTATTAGATATAATCGTAGTGGAAGATAATAATTAGAAAGAAAAAGTTTTTTTAATTTTGTATTGTAGTCCTCTGTGCCAAACTCTATCATGATACATATTTGTAAAAAACCTCAACGCAGAACGTTGTATATTGTAGTGATGTTTGAATGATGCTGATTGTAAAATGCCACTATTGGATAGTGGTGCAGCTATGCTTCTTATATTGACTAATCACTAATTTTTCAAGAAACTTAGTAGACTAATAGGATGGTTGGAATTTACTTCATTAGTCCAGGAAAAATGTCATTTGAGTGGGAAAAAACGGAAAAAAACCACATAGGCGATATCGTGCTCGTGCAAATGGTCGTTTTGCGGGGTATTTTACGCGATATAGTTTTAGTCTTCTCGGCCAGACTTGGAAAATCGATTTGGATTGGAATCTCTGAAAGACACCTATTCTGTTCAATTTTTGACGCTAGACTGAAGTTTTTCGTGTTATGGTGTTGCGAAGGAGAAAAATTTAAAAATTTTCCTTTCGCTACCATTTTCCGCCAAACTACCAGATTGTTCGTTTTTTACGGCCAACAATCCCTCGAATTGCTCAAATCAGTACTTTTCGACGCAAAAAGGCACATTGTTGAAAATTGCTTTTCGCGGCCATTTTGTCTAGATGCTTCCGAATTGTGCATTGTTTTACAAACAACAAATTTTGTCCTTTTACGAACTTTGTTTTCCATCTCTACTGCAATGGATCTAATTTGTTCCTCAGTTACTTTTGTATCTGATCGTAGATTCTCTACGTGTGAAAATGAGCTATTGTTTTAAAAACAATCGATCTAAGCAATCCGCGGGATAGGACCAAAATTGTTGCCCACAAAAAAACGTGCAAGACGAAATTTCAAATATTTTCTCCTCACAACATCATAACTCGAAAAATTTTGATTTAATTAATTTCTGTGGTAGGACCAAAAAATGTCAGGAGTAAAAAATTGAACAGAATTGGTGTCTTTCAGGGGCTCTTGAACTTCTGGATTCTCTCCAATCCTAGCGAATTCATTTGTCTTTGTAGAATCCATTTTTTTAGCTTATATCTCAAACAATACTGATTTCTAGTTTGTTCAAGAGAACTAAAATTGTAGCGCACAAAATCCCTCGCATAATCATCTAAAGAATTTAACGCTTTTCTCGATTACTAGGGGTCCGAATTCCAAAATCTCAGATATATATTCAGCAAGAACCCCCTCACCTTCTACAAGCCTATGTGGTTTTTTTTTCGTTTCGCAATTATTTTTCACTTACTCCTTTTTGGAAAATTTTCCGTACTACAAGGGAGTTTTCTGGTTTAAAGGTAACGATTATTTTCTCCTTCGCAACACCATAACTCGCAAAATTGCGGTCTAATTAACTTGTGCAATAGGACCAAAAATGTCGGGCGTCAACAATTGAACACAATAGGTGGGTTTCTTTTAGAGATTCCTGGAGTTGTGGATTTCCGCCAATCGAAATCGATTTTTTAAGTTTGGTCAAGACGACTAAAATTATATTCCGCAAAATCCCCCGCAAAACGATCACTTGCTTGCACGAGCACGGTATCGCCTATGTGGTTTCCGTTTTTTTCTTACTTAAATCACATTTTTCCTGAACTACTAATAGGGGTAGGGTCGGGATCTTGATTTATATTTAGCAAGGACCTCCCCTCATGCCTATGACGTTTCAGACAGAATGTCTGAAAATTGAAGTTTAGTGTCAGGTACCTGTATCTTTGCTTGACCTTCAGGATTTCTTTCACTTTATCTCGTTCTTTATTTGGTTAAAGATAACGTTGCGGATTGGAGGAGACATTTGTAGTGGTTATTATAGTATTTCTTGTATATTTTTATTAGAATTTGGTTGAAAAACTTCAACTAAGTGATTTGCAAATGTTTTTGCTTTGTCTGTACTCAGCAAGATAGGTTTCGACGAACAGATTTTAATTTATTTTGAGGTAATTATTAGTTAACTGGTTCAATCTTCTTTTATCTTATCTTTTTATCTTCGGCATCAGGGTTTTGATCATCTTTTTTTACTATTTTCATTATCTTATTTGATATCTTGGAGTTGTTTATTTTTTATATTTGGTGTTAAATTCGGACCAACTTCCTGGATTGTAGTGACACAATAATTCATCGCAGATAGTACTCTTTTAATCGCTTTTAGGCAGATATTTTTATCGATGTGTTGTTTGATGTACTCCGTCATAAAACTGCGTCAGTTAGTTCTTCCGCCAGAATTCATATAAAGTTACTACATTATTCGTCTAGGATGCAAAAGATCCGGATGCAACAGCACATGTCCGTTCTACAATTTTATAGTTCTATTGCGCATTATCAGCAACCAGAATAGTTATCAAACCATCTACAAGCTACAATAATCAAACAATATCCTTGACCTCTTAGCCCTTTTTGTTACGAATTTTCATTATCATGAAAAATAAAATGTCATCGATAAATAAAAAAATTAAGAGATGGAAAAAACCTGTGATACCGATAACCTCGTAACCAATGCTCTGATCCCCAATCACCAAAAGGATTAATTTTTATTATATTTGTACAATGTTTATACAAATTCCTAATTACAATTAAATTTCGTAATAATGTTACTAATGAAAATTATTTGAAGTAAATAAATATCATGCTAATTAACTTTAACTTTAGTCAATAGTTGCGATATTATCATATTTATTATAAAATTCGATAGATAAGGTAAAAATACATTAATTGTACAACCGCACTTTTTGTCATAGTTTGCACCCTGACTCAAACGAGGTCTTCATATATCTGAGTCTTTTCAATCGGGCTGCAAATTTGATCATCGTGCGGCAAAAAGTCTGGTTGCGACACTGTAGAAAAAGGTTTTCTTAGAATTTTAACTGAAATGGTAAAAATGGATATTTTAACTATTTCATCTTGCACTAATTGGTCGTATAAAAGTGTAAATTTTGTAAACGGAGTTAATATTTTGGGATATAATGTCAATGGAGACGGTTTAGCGATAGATCCGGACAAAGGTAAATGTCAATACTTTCCATTCCTTTCCCCACTAATGTATCTGAAGTTTGTCGGGTCATTGGAATAGCTTCGTGGTATAGGAGGTTAATCCAGAATTTCTCGACGAATATTTTCCCCATTACCTTTCTTGATGAAAAGAGTCTATTAAATTTAATTAGAGTTCCAAATTGTAAAAAAAGTTTAGCAGCAGCACCCATTTTAATTTGCCTTAATTTTTTGGTTCAATTTGTGGTTCAGACGGGCGCGTCTGATTATGGAGTTGGATCAGTGTTAACACAAGTTATTGATGGTCAAGAGTGGGTCATTAATTATAATAGTCGGTACTTAAGTAAATGGGAAAGAAAATAATCTACCACTGAGAAAGAGCGCTTGGTAGTGATTTGATCGATTGAGAAGTTGCGTCCTTATTTAGAAGTTTATAAGTTCACGGTAGTCACTGATCATGCGTCATTAATTTAGCTGCATTATTTGAGGGAACGTACGGGCAGACTTGCTCGTTGGGTCGTAAGACTTCAACAATATGATTTTGAGATAATTTATCGAAAAAGTAAGGATGCCCTTTCTCATTCTGTACCTGTGATTAATGTCATGACGATTCGGTATATTTCTTACGTTAATGGTTCTGAAACTGAATGCGAGAATAGGTTAGGAACACTGAGTTTAGGGAGATGGTAGAGTTCTATAAATCAAAAATAATTTATAATGGGAATTATCATCCGCAGGCAATCCCGTCTGAACGCGTGAATTGGGACAATGCTGCCGTCGTACATTGAGGATAACCGTCGTAATTGGGATAAGTTCCTTCCGCAGATGGCCTTAGTTGAATTCCAAAAATTTATTGATGAACAGGTGTGTGTTTGGTAGGCCTGAAATATACATTTTTCATTTGCTTTTGCTGTGATATCTTACTTTATATTTAGTAACAGTGCCAGTGTCCTTCTGACTTATAGTCATACATTCCTATATAATTCTTTTTTGAGTTCGTTCGTTAACCATTTGAGTAATCCGGTATCTGATAATCAAACTGTTTCACTACTATTCTTATCTTCATTTAGAATATTTTCCTAGTGCAAAAATACACCACCAACACGACATACGAACCGGAGATTGAAAATTTGAAAGAGCATGTACATGTACAAGAAAGCTCTACGTTCACCTCGCTTATGTAATACTTATAAAAATTTTATCGGTATATTAACGGATTATTTGATTTGGATTGAAATTATTAAGTATAAAGTAATAATTTATTAACAAAAATTACTTATTGCGCAACTATGAACTACGATTAGTTATTACGGGAAAAGCTCTTTATAAGTAAACTTTAATGTGATTTTGTTTGCAATTTCGGTAAACTTTTCTGCCAATCCAACTTCCAGCGTAGGTTTAATTTCATTAACGAAAATTTCGGAATGATCATTAACCAAGTCGTCCGAAAATTGTTTTAACAGAGGATCGTCATCGAATAAGTTTTCCAATCGGATCCTTGTTTTACCGATTTCTACTCTAAGATGAAGTTTATCGAATTTTAAATGCTCTTCGTTGTTTTGCATTATCTTACGACCTTTCATCACAACTTCTGAACTATAGTTGGCTAAAAAACAACAATAAAAGTATAAAGAACGGCACCTACATACGCTTATTTCGTCGTTTTGGAACTCATCAGATTCCAACTTACTAAAATTTCCTTGAATAGGTCCTCTTCCTTTTGCGTTAATTAAAAAAAAGTTCATATTTAAATCGTAGTCCCCTTCGAAATGCAATTTTGGCAGAAATATTTTGAAATAGAAAGTGTTCTCTGTCAAATTTGGTCTGAAATAAAACCATTGACTGGTTTTCAGTTGTGAAAATAGATTATAAGTACTTACTTTAACTCGTTTATAACAAAAGTCGATGGTCCCCATACCTTTAAATTTGTGATATTGCAATGTATGGCAGCCGAAGGTGGTCCTATTCTTAATTTAATTTCGTTTAATTTCAGAGGTTCCATCGGAGGTACATCGAGATCGTCTATGCCTGATGCTAACCGTAATCTTAAGTGATCTATGGAATTATTTATGCATTGGGCAATGTCGACATCGTTTTCTTTACAAACTTGGATATAATCCGCTAAAGAAACAGTACACGTAATTAATGGTCAAAATAATTGTTGCGATTACTTGCGTAGCACCGCTATTGCACTTCCACAAAAAATTGCACAGACGATGATTACCAAAGAGTTATACATTTTTATGTTCAAATTTGCGCTGTTCGTCACAAATACAAATATAATAATAATAATTTAATTGCAAAACAAACTTTATATACGGTTAAGAATTATCCTTGACTTGTAGATTTGTTATTATGAACGATGCGTAGCTGTAAGGTGTTTATAGGAAAAGTGCTTGCATGAATTTTAACAAAGACACAATGTCAAAGGCTGAATTTAACATTCATGTCGTTTATATCGATGTAAGTAACTAAATTAGAATACCTATGTGCTATTATTATTATTAGTAGTAGAAAACAAACAGTATTTTAAACGCACAATAATCGATATCCTTCAACGTTTTGTTTTATTTTCATTCGTATTGGGGTTAAGTGATTAATCTTAAAATGATAATTTAAATTCTGAAACTACCTAGGATTTATGCGATTGTTGTTCGAATTTGGAAGTAGGAAGCTATTGAGTTTACTGTATTAGAATTTTTTTATTCGTTTGATATCAATCAAATATTTTTGCCTTATCTACCAATAACCGAGTGATTTCACGAAAATTCTTGTAGCCATAGTGGTTATCAGAAATCTGAAGGATGGTTTTTGGAAATCACCTCCAATGATGATTTCTGCAATTCACCCTCCTGTCACTTTTGATCTGACAATAAAATAGGACGAGGAACGACGAACGACGAAAACAAATAAACATTTTAAATAAAGAATGAATTACAGTTAAATACATAATTTTGGTAAACAATTTTATCATTATCAGCAGTTTCAGTTCGTGTTTCACTAGATGATGGGCGAGATACTTGACTTTATTGCTGCTCCAATCCCATCAAATTTGAAGACCTTATTTTAACATTTTCCAGAAGTTTATTTACAAACATTTTTTGCTGGCTATCACGTTGTAGATACGATTTGATAGATGTCCACTTGAATGTCTACTTATTTTTGTTAGTTGGGTTTCTCCGACTTCTATTTTGGCTAAATGGGATATAGCCGTTGACTGCGATAAATGATTAGAGATTTTCTTCCATGTTGTATTATGATTCAACTGCCTTTTTTCTTTTCCCATTTTGACATTTCATTAGATCCCACTGGTTAATTTTATCCCATCGTTTGAAAAAAGTTGTAGAACTTCATGTTCGGTGTTAAGAAGAGTCGATTGTTAGTAATATTAGGTGAAATTCTCAACAATAATTTCAGTAACCTAAAACAAAGAATATTAATTATTAAGATTCATTTTTTATCGAAGTGGACAATCATTTGAATTGGCATTATTAGGAGTTAGAAATTTACTACTCCGCCTGCGATGTTTGCTGGGTGAATTAAGCAACCCATTGTTGGTCCCAAACCCGGGTAAAGAAGGAGGGTTGAGACGACAGGCCTCAAAACACTTGAGATCGCTAAAAATCTCAATAAAAAACCTCGAAACTGGGCAGATTTCATTTAAAATTATTTGGAAACGGATTATGAATTTTGATTCTTGGAACATTCAAGGCATAAACACGAAAGAAAAACAAATAATCAAAGAAGGTTTTTACTTCGCAATCGATATAGTAGTCGTGTAAGAAACAAAAAAAGGGATCCGGTACAGAATACAAGGGCGATTATATTCTTTTGTACAGTGGTGCAGATAAAGACCGACGAGCCAAAGCAGGAATTGGTGTAATAATACACGAAAAGTACAGAAGAGCAATAAAAGACTGGAACCTTGTCAACGAATGAATTATTACAATAGGAATGACGTTAAAAAATTGGCCCGTAAAGTTATTGGAGTGAACTACCAACCGATGACACTGAAGAAAAAAAAAAAAAAATTTATTTTTTGACGACTTTTCGGCCGAAATAGAAAAGACAAGAAGTTAACCGAAATAGTCCTTATGGGAGACTTTAATGGACGTGTAGGAGAGAAAGTAAATAACGCTGTAGTTGGACAATATGGAGAGGGTGTAGAAAATGACAATGGTCAGAGGCTGATAGACCTCTGTGAAGAATTCTCCTTGACAATTCCTAGACGGTCGAAAGCGGCATCCATACTTTTACACATGGACAAGACCGATCATGAACTTAAAATCTATAATAAAATTATATGTAAATTCAATTTTTTTAATGGAAACCACCTAGTGAGTTCTCCTTCGAAAATCAGTGGGAAGTATCTAACATGTAGTATACCTGATGTGTGAAATGTGGTTTACAATGAGCAACATATAAAAAATCTAAGGGGGTACAATCCCATAATTGCGAATGTTTAAAGTTTTTGCTCAAATTTAACTCTTTAAGTAAAAATTACCATCTCCTGACGACCCTTTGGGGTAATTTGTTGGCAGGGTTATTAAATCTGGCTTACAGTGAACAACATATAAAAAATCTGAGGGGGTACAATCGCATAATTGCGAATGTTTAAAGTTTTTGCTCAAATTTAACACTTTGATTAAAATTGCCACCCCTGACGGCACTTTGTGGTCATTTGTTGCCAGGGTTATAAAAACTGGTTAACAATGAATAACTTATAAAAAATCTGCGGGGGTACAATTCCATAATTACGAATGCTTAATGTGTTTGCTCAAATTTAACCCTTTAATTAAAATTGCCACCCCTGACGGCACTTTGGGGTAATTTGTTGGCAGGGTTATAAAATCTGGCTTACAATAAACAACATATAAAAAATCTGAGGGGGTACAATCCCATAATTGCGAATGTTTAATGTTTTTGCTCAAATTTAACACTTTGATTAAAAATTATCACTCCCTGACGGCTCTTTGAGGTTATTTGTTAGCAGATTTATCAAATGTGGTTTACAATGAGCAACATATAAAATATCTAGGGGGTACAATCCCATAATTGGCGAATGTTTTAGTTTTTGCTCAAATTTAACTCTTTTAAGTAAAAATTGCCATCTCCTGACGGCCCTTTGGGGTAATTTGTTGTGCAGGGTTATTAAATCTGGCTTACAATGAACAACGATATAAAAAATCTGAGGGGGTACAATTCGCATAATTGCGAATGTTTAAAGTTTTTGCTCAAATTTTACACTTTGATTAAAATTACCACCCCTGACGGCTCTTTGGGGTAATTTATTGTCCAGGGTTATAAAATGCTGGCTTACAATGAGCAACATATAAAAATTTGCTGGGTGTACAATCCCATAAA